>JACSVZ010000021.1:3533388-3789300 GCA_014706295.1 Lycocorax pyrrhopterus obiensis | reverse complement strand
TTTGCCCCATCACATGACCAAGGTCCTTCCCACCATCTGGAGGGCGAGGATCCCCCCGTGGTCTGGAAATCCTCCCTCCCCAGGCATTCTGCCACCCCCAGCCCCCCAAGGGACAAGGGGCATTTGTCACCTGCTGCCCAGGAACCCCTGGGCTGGCACAGAGGCCCCTCGAGACTGTACCACATCCATCCGTGCCAACACGTCCTGCTCATCTGCTTTCTCCTTCTGCAGCTTCTCCAGAGACTGGAACAGCATCTTTCAGCACAGAAAGGAACCCATTACACGCACAGCAGGGTTGGAGCTGCCTCCTGGGCACACCCCAGGAGCAGGGAGCACACCCCACTCCCCCTACCCAAAAACCTCAAGGAAAGGCACTTGGAACCAGCGCAGGGCTGTGAGCGGGTCAGCAAGGGAGACACGATTCTTGTGGTCCCTGCCTGGATCTGCCTGGGGGATGCTGTGACCCCCACAGGAGTTTCAGCCACACACCTCGATTGCTTTCTGCTTTTGTTGAGTGTCCTTCTGGAGATTTCCTGAGATGAAGCTGAGTTTCTCATAGTCCTTTTGAATCTGGACAACCGTGCCATCCTTGGGCTGCCTCAGCTCTGTGTCCTGCACCAAGGAGAAAAAACATGTGGTGCTGACCAAAGAGGCTCTGGCTGCTCCCCAGGGACAGACCTGTGTAACTCAGCCAGTGGCCACGAGACCTCAGTGTCAACAGGACATTTGCATCAAGGCTTTAATTTCTGTCCATGCCACTGACTGGTCCAGGCCAATCTGGGGCAGTTTGGGGCTCCCCCACACTACAGCACAGCACATCCAGCCGGGCAACACCATCAACCCCCTCCTCAGTCCCTCATGCTGCCAACTGCCTACCTGGGCCCACTTCCTCAGCATCTTCTCCAGCTTGCCCACAGCCATCTGCCGTGACTCCAGGGAGTCCACCTGCTCCTGGAGTTTCTCGCAGCGCTGGAGGAGCTCCCCCAAAAGCACTCTGATGTCGAAAGTGCAGTTGGAGCACTCTGCTTTTGCCTTCTCCTGCTCCTCCTGCATAGTCCCCACTATCTCCCCTATCTCAGCCAGCTGCAGGAAGGACAGAGGCTCAGAGATGGGGTGAATGGAACCAACAGTGCTGGGTGGCCCCAGCCAGTCAGGCAATATGGCTGGGAACACCACCAGCTCCCTCAGGACCTCACCTGCTCATTCAGCTGCGTGGCTGTCTCAGTCACCAGCTTCTCCAGCATGGTATTCCTCATCTCCTGCTGCTCTTCCATCTTTTGCAGCTCATGCTTCGTCTCCTGCAGCACAGCCCTGGCCAGCAAGATGGGCGCAGGGACAGGCTTAGCCCCTGCAGGGCTGCTCAGGCACTGTCCCGTGCCTGTGCCTGCAAACCAGGATGCTCCCAGACCCCCTGGGCTCCCTTGCAGCCCCACAGGGTATGAAACCCACTCTTGTCCTCTTACTCAATTTGCTGAGAGATCTCCTTGCTGGTTTCTTCTTTCCACTTGGCTGCGTCCTCCCTCAGCTTTTGAATGTCCTCCTCCAGCTTCTTCATCTGGGAAGGCCAGTGATGGTAGGGTCAGGGCACAGACTTCATGTTGTCAGAGCGTGGGGGCCCTTCAGCTGCACAGAAAGCCTGGGGCCGCTATCCTTTCCCCAGCCCCTCTCTCCAAACCCTGGGCTCACGGAGCCACACTGAAGTTCCCCATGAGAGCCCAATGGTGACATCACCCTGTAGCTCACCGAAGCAGCCAACTCTTTGATCTTCTGTGCCATGCGGGACTGTGTCATCTTTAGGATGCCAATCTCCTCACGGAAATCCTGGGAGAGAGACATGGCCTAGGAGAGAGAGGTGGTGTTGGTCAGCCCCTGGGGTTGGTCTGTGGGGACTCGCAGGACATTGCCCCCCAACATCGTATGTGCAGCATGGCGGGGACAGTGCAGGGACCGGCCCAGCTGGGCTGGCAGGGCACTGCGGGCAGCACTCTCCATGCATCCAGCAGGGCCAGGGGTGCCGAGCCGAGAGTACTGGCTGCTGTCTCAGTCCCACGACTTGCTCCCAGCACCAGTTCACCTCATCCCGTGCCTCCTGGAACTTCTTCATGTCCTCTACCACGCAGGACTGTAGGAGAAAGTGGAATCAGAGACGAGTCCCTGGGGAGTGTATGTGGGGAACATGACCTTCACCACGGCAGTGGTCTGCACAGACCTGTGCTTTCTGGATCTTCCTAATGTCCTCTGAGAGGCACGAAAGTTCTCCTTTTATCCCACCAATATCCTGCGAAACAGTCCGAGAAACAGGGATGTCAGGGGTGATGCCCAGGGCAGCAGCAGCCCAAAGAGCCCCACCCTGCCGCAGGCAGCCCGTGGCACAGCCAGGTCAGCAGGGAGAGTCCCGGTGCCGCCTGCCCCAGCCCGGCGCAGTGCCAGAGCACTGAAGCCCATCCAGACAGCAAAGAGCCGCTGCCAGCGGCTCAACCTCTGCCTGGGCAGCGAGGGCAGGGCCAAGCACTGCTGACTGAGGAAGCAGGGAGGGGCTGTCTGGTGGGGGAGTGCCCAGGGGGCTGGGAAGAGCCTCTACCTCAGAGATGTGTTTTTTGTTGTTTTCAATCTCCTTCTTCATCTGTTCCATGTGAGTGGCCACATCAGCGAGTGAGGGGCCACTCAGCTGGCCCGGCCACGGCTCCTGGGTGGTCAGGTACTGCACGTCCAGGTGCCCCAGCACGGCCTGCAGCAGTTTTCGCATGGCCGCAAAATGGACGGCCCCATTGTGGGGCATCCCGATGGCAAGATCCAGCAGCTGGGAGAGGCTGAGCGCATCCAGGGGGGTTGCCATGTCTGCACGCGCTCCGTCCCTGGTGGGACACAAGCCTTCCTGCCCAGCTGGGTCTGTCAGGGATGAGCAAAATGGATAATGAAGGGGCTGAGCAAAAGCAACGATAAAAAGGATGAGTAGCCAGCAGGCTCCTTCCTCCTTCCTCATCCGTTTCAGGGCTGGAGCCAGCGCTGCTCGTGCCCCTCTTCATCACAACTCTCGTTGCCAGGCAACGCACCCCACTCCACTCCTGGGAACCAGCGGGTCAGAGACCGATGAAGTCACGGAGTCATGGAATGGCTGGAAGGGACCTCAAAGATCCTCTCTTTCCAATCCCTTGCCATAGGCAGGAACACCTTTCACTAGACCAGGTTGTTCCAAGTCCCATCCAGCCTGGCCCTGGACACTTTCAGGAACGGGGCAGATGCAGTTTCTTTGGGCAACCTGTACCAAGGCATCACGACCCTTATGGGGAAGAATTTCTTCCCAATGCCCAATCTAACCCTGCCATGTCTCAGTGTGAAGCCATTCCCCCTTGTCCTGTCATTCTAGGCCCTTGTGCAAAGTACCTCTCCAGCCCTTTTGGAGGCCCTTTAGTTACTGAAAAGTGCTTGAAAGTCTTGCAGGACAGGAGAGGCCTCACTATTTTTCTTTAATCAGTTTAAGACTTGAGTTACAGCTAAGCCAGTTCTTCATCTGCTGTGATATTGTCCTGTTCTGTGGCATCTCATGTTCTTAGTTTCTTCTTGCATTGTGGAGCAGGCAATAAGCCTGGCTTTGCTGTGCAGCTGACCTGTCAGTGTGAGTCGCCACGGGCAGGGCACAGGAACAACCACAAGGGCCCGGATGAAGTCCAAAGGGCACGTGTATGTTTGTTTCCTCACCAAGCAAGGGATCCCCAAAGCAGCACCCGGGCAGAGGCCACGGGCAGGGCCAGCGGCCCCACAGAGCTCAGTCCCTGCAAGAGGCTTGCCAAACCTGCTGCTCTCACCTGGCTTTCAGACATTGGCCACTCAGTGGTTTTGGCACAGCAAACCCAAGGCCTGGTTTGGAGCATCCGTAGGGATCAGCCTTTGCCAGTGAAGCAGCAGGGTGCTGTTGCTCATGCCAGAGGTGCAGGAGGGACCCCCATGAGCACCTCACTGAGCTCTAGGGTTGTTGAGGTGTAGATTCCTTTCTGCTCTGGAGTTCAGGGCAGAGTCTCCGTGGGTGAAGCCTTTGTACAGTTTCCTCCAAATCAGGTGTTATGTCAGCTTGACAGTCCATAAAGAAGCCAGTGAAATTTCTCCTGCCAATGTCCCCAAGACTGTGGGGGAAGAAAAACAAAGTTCTTCCCTTCAACACCCCCTGCCCACCCCCACCTGCCCCCTTCCAAAACATGCTCTGTTCACCCCTAGTCCTTCCTGCTTCAAAGGTCTATGGCAGCGATGTTTGGGTGAAGGGATACAGAGCTGACTTAGGAGCCAGAGGAGGAAATAAACCATAGAGGACTCTCAAATCTCCTTTCAAAGACTGGGAAACCTGAAAACATGGAAAGGGAACATATTTCCTGCATCCTGACCTTGTCAGCCACCTTCTGCTGTTTCTTTGTCAGACATGAATATGGGAGACTCCTGCATCTCCTCAGTGGCACATCTTCTTAGCTTTGATGTCTTTAATCACTATTGCCTCTGTTTGGTTTTTTCACCTTTCAAGATTTTTTCTTATCCTTAATTTCTTGAGCTTTTTGTTGCATAGAGTATGAGAAAGAAAACCAGCATCAAAGGCATGTGTCTGCAGTAGTGACCAATCAAGTTAATTTCCAGTGACATAACGAGGCTTGTAATAAGCAGCACATCTAGGGAAAAGTATAGCAAAGTAAGTTCCTTTCAATGCTGTGTTGTTTATTGTCCAGATATGTTTTGCAAGAGATAGTAGGAAGGCGAAATAAGAACAATAAAGAAGAATTAAGAATAATAAGGGAACATTTAATTATGGGCATGAAATAAGAACAATAAAGAAGAATTAAGAATAATAAGTGAACATTTATTTATGGGCATGAAATAAGAACAATGAAATAGGAATAGGAAGGTAGAACAAGAAAGAAGAACAAATAATTAAGAACATTAATAAAGAACATGAAAGAAGAATGAAGAACATGAATTAAACTGGCTTCTCTGCCTTCTTCACTTTTTTCATTGGAGGTTCCATTCCAGCTGGAGGCCTTGGCTGTGGATGTTGTCTTCTGTATGGGATAAAAGAAGAACATGATGAAATTAATTCAAAACAGTCCCTCTCCCCACTTGTTGTCCTCCGAAATTTGGTTTGGCTGTTTCCTTTCCTCTCCACATGCTCATGTCAAAACATCTCTCAGCTGCTGCCATAACGCTGCTGCCCACGGAAGAACTTGGTAGCATGGAAAAGTTCCTGCTGCCAAGGCAGCAGAGCAGCTCCTGTGTGAGTGCAAAAGCATCCAGCAGGGTCCATCTCTCTCCACTCTCCTGTGCCCCATGAACTTCCAGAGCTATGGATGGATTTTGGACGCCCTGCATTGCTGCTTCAGGACAATGTTTTGTTCTTTTCTTGTCCCGCAGTTGTTATTTTCTTGCTTACAGAATCTGGGATTTTTAGATGACCTCTGGGATAGATCAGTGACAGTGACAACGCTCCCCGCCCCGCAAGGACAGGTGGTGGCCAGTGTGGTGGCTTTGCCACTCAGACGTTTCCACATGGCTTCTCTCGGTCACTTTTGGGTCAGTGCAATTAATTCCATACTTACAAATTAATAATTGGGATGGCATATTTCCCGCTGGGCGTAAGCATTGCTCCCTTTGTGTTGGGGTCCTTCACCTCCACCATAAAACTCATGGGAATTCCTGAGCTCCTTTTAAGCCTGGGAACAGGGCTGGGAGGTGATGATGGAGCAGGACCCAAGGGTGTCTTCAGGTCACTGCAAGTTTTTGAGGGTAAAAAAGGAGGAAGGTAGCAATGTGTGTCCCTTGTTAAAACAAGAGATAAACATGGGATTTTTCCATGTTCTTCCAGGACCAGATTTGATCTTACCAACACTTATTGAGGGGCTCATAGTAACGGCAGGACTGGATCATCATGGCTTTGATCTTGTCCTCTTCCGCAGCATTGGCCTCAGCCAGATTGGGGGTCTGTGTGACAGGGGAGGGTTGGACACAAAATGAAGAACACGCCTGAGCCCCCACAGCCAACGACAGCAGCCTCCACGCAGCCCCGGAGAGATCAACCTCTCGAGGTTTTGCTTTCGCGGATATTCCTTCACAAAAGCAACCAATCCAGAGATTAATAAATGGGTGTTTCATTGACACAGTGTTTTTCTGTACAGGAACATGATCCAGATCCACTGCTCTGGAACCATTTCCATCAACATTTACAGAGAAACTTACAGACACTTGACCAATATGTTTGAACCCAAATGGTTTACAAAACACAGCAAAACCCCACCAAAACATGTCTAGGAGTAGACCCAAATTCAAATATGGCACTTTTTACAAAGTCATAACAATACCAAAAACGCTTACAACGTCTGCAATCAAACAAAGGAGATTGTGTTTTCCACTGTCCCCAGACCCCAATTTGTGAACAAGTGCAGCAACCAAGGAATGGATCTATAGCTGTCATGGCCAGAAATTCAAAGTTCAAGCCTCACAAGTGTCCTCGTTCCAGAAACGCTTGTTTTGGCTGCTGCAAACCTCCCTGAAATGTCCATAACTTACAGCCAGTTCAATTCTTCTGTACACATTAGTACAACACAAACTGTTGGTTTCCAGTGCAAGACTGATGATACAAAAAATGGGAAACAGGTGCTGAGGTGCTGCTGCTTTTGGTCTTGAAGAGGAGTAATGCTGCAACATTATGTTGGGATGATCAGGCGCTCCCCTTCTCTCTGTCCAACCTGGGAACTTCTCTTTCCGGGATAGCATCACAACATACGTGCATTTTAAACTTACAATGAACACTTTAAATTACTAAAAATGCAGTTTTGATCACATTACCACAATTATCCAGCTGTAGATCACAGTGTAAGATTTAAAAAGACTAAGTAAAGGATTTTTTTTTTCTAAGTATTTGACAGAGAATATCTCTATACCTTGATGAGCTGGGCCAGAGAAAGAGGAGCGGAAGAGTCAGCAATCTGTTCACAAAAGAATTATCCATATTCAAGTTCAATGTCCAGAAAATTAATACAAGGCTGCACTGTTTAGAATGAAGTGCAGTGTGTAGGATGAAGTGTGAGGCTGGAGTTTTACGTACTGCCTTGGATGTTCCCCTCACTGGCTCATTTTGGTTCCTGGCAGAAGAAATAGAGGTGATCAGAACTTAAAATGAAGCACTTGGACCCAGCCTCAAGCAGTGAAAACAGACAACACCTGAACATCAAACCATGATGTTCTGATAGTTCAGTGAATGTGGAAATTTATTTGTCTTCATAAACTCTTGTCTCTTGGCACCTTCAATGCAACTAAAACAAGGCCCCAAAATCTCATTCCTACGGTGTCACCAGTTACACAGGAGTGCAGTTTCTAAGCCAGAACGGTGACAGTGTTGACATTCAGGAGTGCAGGTTTCTTTCAGTGAAAAATAATCCCTCCTCTGCCAAAGCAATACCAGAGCTGTCAGCAGCCCCATCTCCAGAATGGTGTTTCTCTGCAGGAGCCCAAGCCCTGTGGTCAGATCTCTGCCATCCTTAGCCACGACAGAGCCAAAGTGCCCAGTGTGTTACAGATGCTACAGTGACTACAAGTAGTGGTAGAAAGGTCACCTGGAAGCCTTTCCTAGGGGTTGGTGCAATTTAGGAGCTCTGTGGGGAAAAAAGAAAGAGTCTTAATTGGCAGAATTTCCTTTCAGGTGATCTTGAAAATGCAACAGTATTTTAGGAGCTATTTATTACATTTGCAAACTTGCTGAGATTCCACATACTCAGTGATCTGTGTCTGATTCAAGTCCTCAGGAATCAGACACACAACCCCCGTGACAGCAGATCCTCATCCCTCCCACACATCAGCCGCTCTGCCAGATATTTCTGCTGTGTTTCCAGCTGGAGGGACAGAAAGCTCCTCTGCCTGGGTAATTGCCATCGCTGCAACTGCAGAGCCATTGTCTCGTGATCGTCACACACAGGAACTGATGGCATCTGAATGCTGCCAGTATCCATCCTCTCATTGCAGGGCAGCACCACAACACCAGGTGAGGTGCCATCCAGCCCAAAAGGGAGGATGCCATGACAGGGCAGCACGAAGCACCCATATTTCCATTAACCCCAAACCAAAGCCATGTGTAGAAGCACAACACTGAGGCGTCCAGAATTCTTGGTCTCTCTTCTACAGACAGCGCACAAAAGCCCCAGATTTGGGGTGCAAGATACCTGCCACATACCCCAGAGTCTCCAAACGCACCTCCCCCAGTGCAAGAAATAGTCAAATACTGACAACCAGACTCTTCTCAGATGGGAACACGTTAAAAGTTTATTTCTAATAATATGCAATTGTTACAGGAGGTACCTGTCATTACTAGAAAGCCAATAAAAGCAAAGGCATACAATCTGGAGTCTCCTCATGCGGAGGAAACAGGATCTGTGACTTGGCTCTCAGCCCAATCATCCCAAGAACAAAACCAAGAGAATCACCTTAGGATTTACCCGTGTTGGAGTTCAAACCCCACATCCCTGCAAACCTAAAAATGTGCTTTGGAGTAGATACATTAAAGTCTACCCCATGAAAAAAGAAATTAACGGCAGCTTTAACCAGATACAGTCCAAGTGCCTCTGTAAACCCAAATCCATAAAAGAAGTTCACACCCTGACGTCCCTCACAGGGAATCCAGTGCTTCATGGATACTCACGTAGCTCGAGCTGGGACTCTCTTCACAATCACTGAGACGTTCTTTGGGATCTGGGCATCACCGGAGTATTCTGAGAACAACACAAACGCAGAAAAAGTATGAGTCAGTTGGGAAGAATCAATATTGACATGGAATTACATGGCATGTCAGAGAATTCCTTTAGAGCTGTAAAAGCCAGTTTTGGATGTACCATTGCGCTTTCTCGCCCTGGCTTTTGTCCCCAGGGCAGAGCGTGGCTCCCACAGCCTGTGGCACTGCATGCTGGTCTGCGCCGACGCCCCCGGGCGACCCCGGGGCCCGGGCCCGGACCCCACTCACCTTCGCTGGTCTCAGCTTTGAGGATCTGCAGGTCACAGTTGGCCGCCTTCAGCCTCTCGCGGGCCATGATCTGGCGCTTGAGGTCACCCAAGGAGATGCTGTGGCCATGGAACGTGACCATGTCGTAGCTCAGCTTGGAGGAGAACTTGTAGTGGACACCCGACATGGCCCCGTGGTCCCAGCTCGGCCTCCGCTCCCTCGGCACACGCTGGCTTCCAGACCCGACCTGGCTGGGGTGACTCGGGCACCTCTGCCTCGGTGTGCCCGAGGGGATCCGGGACAAACCCGCGCCGGCTGCCACGAGCGCTGACGGAGCACCGAGCACTGGGCACCCACCCACTACATTGTGACCTCATGATGTGGTGCCGTGGAGCCATGGAACCCCTAGAGCTCTTCTCAAAACGACCTTCCAACCATTCCACAGCCACCTGCCAAGAGAGGCTGGGACTGTTTGATGGAGAAGGAGCTCAAACAGCGCTCCAGGCAAACACCTGGGAGATAGAGCCACCTGCAGCTCTGGAAGTCCAAAGCAGCTCTTTCTACCCACTCTGTGAATAGTATGCATGGTACAGAGTATTCCTTCTGGTCCAGAGCACAAACCACTGGATTAAGACCAGTTCAGAGTCCCATTTGGGGGAGTTTGGTGTTTTTCTTTGAGTTTTTTGTTGGTTTGGTTGTTTTTTTCCCCCACTAAGCAGACTAGCTCATTTTGTCCAAGAGTCAGAATGTCACATGGAAAGCAAAAGCACTCAAGAAAGTTGAGTTCTGGAGTTTGCAGTTCTTCCACAATGTTGTGAGAACATCTATTACAAAAGACAGGACAAGAAATTCAGATCAAATAAAAGCATGCAAGTTTCAATTCTTAACTGCTGGATTTTGGAAGGGAATGCTTCCTGTACAGAAGGTGCCTCTCTAGTAAGTACAGAAGAGGACACACTTTCCCCCTTTTTAGAATAGGTCCCAACCATCCATTTTGCCTTCCCAGCATCATAAAAAAAATACCATTACATCATTTTTTTCCTTCTGATGGGTAAAATCACAGCCTAGAATACTGTGGGGCAGTACAGAGCGTGCTGCCTGCTCTGCCTCGGCAGTCAATGGTGCGTTTCTGTCTGGAGTTCAACAGCCTCACTCCTCCTTTGGACTCTGGTGCCGATCGCTCAGGGCCATTGACCAGGGCAGGCTTTCCATCTGCTGGTTTGCTCAGCAGTGCTGCACTGCTGCATGCTGGGGCAGCCGGGAAGGGCAGAGGCTTTAGGAAATCCCTTCCCAAGTCCAGCTGACGCTCAGGAAGTTCTCTGCTAGTGGGGGTGCTGTGGCATCTGCATCACCTGGCAAGGTCTCCAACATTTCCTGCGTTCATCTTAGTTTCTGCTCCGCAGGAGAGAGTTGGCAAGCATTGGGTTTGAATAGCCTAGGCTGTTGGACCATCATGTCATTTTTGTCACCATGTGCTTTGTCAGATACCTGCATAATGACCATGGCTGCCAGTGATGGGCCACTATCTCCATGCTCATTAACAGGACAGGGATGAAAGTGAACAGCTGCAAGCTGGATGGAAATAGCAACTTGCATTTATTAAGTGTTTTGGCACATGCCAGGTCAGCTCTTACAGCATCTTCTGCCTTCTAGTGGTACTGGGGTTTCACATGAATCTTTAGTCTCATGCTTGGTTTTCACCTGCAAACACTTTCATGTGTTGTTTCTGCATCAGGAGCTCTTGTCCCTGCAAAACCAACAGCTGCTTTCTGAGTCTTTTGCTTTGTAGTTAATGATACTATTTTGTAGTTTCTCTCTTTCTCTCCCTCTCTGTTTTGGAGAACTGAATGATCTAAAACCTTGAAGATGCACCCGGTGTGTATTCCTCTACTCAAGAATACAACATAGAAGGGAGGCAGAAGAGTCTCCTCAGGACACACATACAAATGCCATGTCCCAGGCAGTCCCAGCCATGTTTGGCAGCGGTGCTGCTGTAGCCTTGGGCTGGCTCAGTTCTTCCTGCTCAAACGTGGGGCTTGCACATTCCTTGCTGGGTTCTGCCCCACACCTTTGGCTGGTGTGAGGTCAGTGTGGCTGGCTAGAGTGTGGCCTCCCACCTTACCTGGTTCCCTGGCGACCCAGACGCCTGGGTTCCACCTTGGAACCCTGCATTTGTCCAGGGAACTCAGGCACTTGAGTGCTAGGTTTGGGGTCATGGAGTGGTGGTCGGTGGCCCTGATGCTGATGTTAGTCCTCTGGCACCCTAGAAACCCTGGCTTGTGGCTGTGGGTCCTGATGTCCTGCCTCCCTGAGGTGCACCCTTGCCTGCTCTGCTTTGGGCCTCCCATTCAGCGGGCACGGCTTTGCCGTGACATTACTGGGGCCTCTGTCAATGACCCCAGACATAAAAAATGCCATGAGGCCCTTGTTGAGGCTGCTAAACCACTTGCCTCCATCACTGTAGGTACGTCTTGGGACCCTAGGGACACCAAACCCAACAGAGATACTGCCCAAGGATCTCTGTCCTGACTGGTCCCTCCTTTCCACCAGGAACATCCACCCCAAAGGGGATTCCCACCCTGAACAGCACCCTAGAGCCCTCTGGGGTTTCCTATTTCAACCAAGGCCCTCACACTGACACTGAGCAGGATCCCAGGAAGTTGGGGACCCTGGGGACCCACCCCAGACAAGCATCCTTGGGACTCACAACCATGCCAAGGTGTTCTCAGTCCTGATTTGGCCCCCGGAGACCTTGGGGAATCCCAAACCTGCCTGGAACCCTGAGAATCACCCAACCGTGACCAAGGACACACTGGGGACCCCTTGAGCCTACCTAGGACCTTAGGAATCCACAGGGACACCTGACCTTTCCCAGTATCACTTAAACCTTGATCAGGACTCCAGGAACCTGCAGAAATCCCCAGAACTTACTGGACCTTCCCATCCCTGAAACTCCAACTCTAACCCTGTATTGATTCCAATGTCCCTGTACTGATTCCAGGGTCAGGACAGCGTGAAGAACTTCGGGACATCATCATGGATGCTATGTATTTTATAGAGGAGCAAAAGGACAAGAGTGAGCAGAGTGAGGGACATAAGACATGGGACATGGGACATGAGACATGGGGCAAGGGGGATAGGATGTGGAGGCCTTGAAGAAGGATAGGGTGGAGGTGAAATATAGGATATATGAAGGTCTGGGAGCTGTAAAGGGATATTTGGGGAATCCTGAGGGTACATGGGTTTCAAGGTATACAGCTTCTTGGGGAGTTTGAGGGGATATTTGGGGATATATCTGACTTCAGGAGGGATATATGGAATCAAAGTGAGTTGTACAAGGGATCTGTGGGGTCTGGGAAAGGTTTATGGGGACCAAGGGGAGGACACACTGTCTTACCTGGACATTTGGGACACCCCAGAACCCCTGAACGAGTCTCTGCAGGAAGCTGTCAACACAATCTGGATGAAGCTGAGCCAGCTGGGGAAAGGTATGGGACCACCCTGGGAACCCCTGTCCTAGGGAAACTCCCAGGGACCCCATCCAGACTGGACAAAGGCTGAATCCTGACAGCTCATTTACAAGGATGTGGGTCCCCAGTGATGCCCAGTCTAACACTGCTTCCTTCCCCACCAGTTCCAGCCTGCATCCCACCCTGCGGTGAGTGCCCATCCCTCTGTCTTGCCCTCTCCTGTGTTCTAGTACATCTCCCACTTCCCTGGGACCACCAAGTCTCTCTTTCTCAGGATTCCAGCCAGCTGCCCGAGTCTTCCAGTGTGCTACCTGCCGCTTCGTAGACTGTCAGTTTGCCCTGGACTGCCCAGGTATGGGGCCATGAGACTGTTGTGTTAAGGGTAAGGAAATCTTCCTCAACTTCCCCCCATTCTTACGTTATTTTTGTACTATTTTTTATGTTTTGGTGGCACTTGAGTGACTCCAGTCACACTTTTGGTACTGATGAGGTCAAATGGTCTCACTTTCCTTCTAAAGGTCTAGGCTAGAAAGTTGCAGAATGTGTGCTCAGCAAGGGGTGGTCATACATTGGGGACAGGTAGCTTTTAGGATGGAGGTGTGTTCAATATTATAATGAGATTATAGTGAGCAAAGTTGATCCAAAAGACAGGATTTCACCACAAAAATCTCTGGGGACTCCCTGCATTTGTCACCAATGGTCCCACGCTGAGCGCACCTGCCCAGGTGTTCACCTGCCCATCCCTGCAGCCAGCACAGGAGCACTACCACCTCTGTCAGTGCATGTGCAGATGTGAGCTCATGAGCCTGTCAATGCTCCCAGTGCAGGACCTGTGGACCTACACAGATGAAACCATCGTGCTGCGCTGCAACGTGCCTTTCCCCATCCCCGCTGGCCTGCCCATCACCTGGATGTTTGCCCCAAATGTGAGTTGCATGTGGGCTTGCAAGGGTGTGAGTAGACATTCTGAGGGGGACTGTCGCAGGTACAGGGACTGCTGCCACAGCAGCTGTCTGTGCTACAAGTAGCAGCTGTGTAAGCACACACAGGATGCTTGTTCATGTGAAGGGTGCACACGAGTAGCAGGCAGATGTGCATTCGCAGATCCATGTGTGCATGCATAGAATCATAAAATCACAGGATGGTTTGGGTTGAAAAGGACCTTAAAGCTCATGTCATTCCAATCCCCCAGAAGGTGTGCAGGGACACCTTCCACTAGACCAGGCTGCTCCAAGCCCCAACCAACCTGGCCTTGGACACTTACAGGGATCCAGGGGCAGCCACAGCTTCTCTGGGCACCCTGTGCCAGGGTGTCATGGGGAGAGTGGAAGCTTCAGTCAAAATTTATTAAAGAAGCCCTGCTGCTGAGTCTGAGGGTCAGAAATGATTCCTTTGCATATTTAAACTCTTGCAGAGAGATGGGTTCAGATGAAGGTAAATTCTTCCTTAGCCTCAGAATTTGGCAATAGTTTAAATTTTAGGAATAATTTTGGCCCACAAGTCCTAATGATGGCAAAGCAGATACATTTATAAAAATTAATTATTTAATAACAAAATGAACAGGAAAATTATAACAGATGAAAGATCTTAATCAGAATTACTTACTACACAGTATAAAAGAACTACTAGTAGATTACAGCATAACATAGAACAGTGCACTATATCAAGGTATCTATATTAAAGCTAGCAAAAGAAATAGTATTGAATAGGAGCCAAATGTAACTTACCACTAAAATGACAATAATGTACACAGATTCCTTCACTTAACCCCTGGGGGATTAACTGAGAAATAGGTGTCCCTATTCATGGGAGAAACTCCACACATTTCCAGAAAAATGTATAGAAGCTTTCTACTTTGCAGAAGTTTGCTGTGGCTTTTATAGTTGTAAAGTGACTTACTGTCAGTCAGAAATCCAGCTTATCTTCCACGTCTCACTTCGACAGTAAGATGCTTATTGGCAGTTGGGAGATGCCAGACCAGTGTTAAACCCATGGTGCAAAAATAACTCATTACAAGACAGATTGTCCTGTTTGAGTTATCTTACTGGCTAACAAACAACAGATAAGCTCTTGTGGGGGATGAGGCTCTGCTGCACGGGGCTTCACCACAGTCACAGGGAAGAAGTTCTTCCTGCATGTGCAGGAAGTGACTTTTGTGTACGTCCTGGTTGTGCATCCCTGGGTGCACACGCATGTGGGATGGGAGGTGTGTGCACCTGCACCAGCAAGGGGTACAAGAAGCATGAAGGGGACGTGTCAAGCATGTGCAGGACACAGGTGCCTTTGTATGCACATGTGCTGTTCTGTGTGCCTGGTAGTCCGGGCGGTGCCGATGTGTCCCCCCACACCCCAGCTGCGCACACAGGACATGACACTGTTCAAGGAGCTGAAGGGGAATCCAGAGAAGCCCTTCAGCCTGACCATTGAGGAACCTGCTCCAGGAACTGTTGCCTGTCGCCTGGGGGAACTTTCCAAGCCCATTATCCGCAAGTTCTTCTACCTGAACGGTGAGCCCAGACACCTGAGTGCCCTGGGGGCAGGGAGCAGCGTGGGGAAGAGTGGGACCTGGGACACCTAGGTCCACAGGAAGGGGGGTGAGCAGGGTGCCAGGATGCCTGGCTTCATGGTAGACAGGTGGATTAGAGCATGTGTTCCCTGGTGCCTGACTCCTCTGGGAGCATGTGGGGTGGAGCAGGGACCCCCAGATGCCTGGGTTGCTGGGAACAGCGAGGTCTGTGGCTGGAGCAAGAGCTGCAGGGACAGCTGGTCCCTGGCTGCAGGGCCCCCTGACCTGAGGGGCCTGGGTCCCCACAGTGTCAGAGGGAAGCGTGGAGGAAGAGAAAGGACTCCAGGCTGCGTTCAGCACTGTGCTGCACTGGCTTGATGACAAGACCCCCCTGCCCCACATACCAACCATGGGGCTGGCTCTGGCTGTCGGCTCCATGGCATTTGTTCTGCTGCTGGTGTGAGTACTCCTGACCTGGTGAACTGTACTCTAAAAATCCCCATGCTTCAAGGGCTCTTCACAGACCAGCATGGGACTCCCAATCCCCTCTGGATTTTCAGTCCCTTGGGATTCTCTGCAAGTACAAGGGGACCCAGGTATCCAAGGGTGGGCCAAAGACTGCCAGGATTCCTAAATTCACAGGACCCTCCATGTCTCCTGGGTTTCCCTTTGTCCTCTGGCCCATTCCAGGATCTCCCCCTTGCACCCAGTAGCACTCCAGGCTGCCTTTATTTCCCTCAGATTCCCTAACTGCCCCTGAAACTCTCCAACTTTCCCCTGTTTTCCCTAGAACCCTCGCTGTCCCTTTGGGGGCACCAGTTACAGTCAGTTACCCCAGTTGCCCCCAGGATCCCATAGCTTCACTCTTAGGCCCATCAGTTGCTCTGAAGACCCCCCAGTTGTCCCTTGAGCCCTCCAAATGCCCCATGTGTCCCTGTCCCCCCACATATACCCTAATGGGAATATAGGGTGTCCTCCCTGCTCCCCCTCTTTCTTCATTCCTCCTTCTGTCTCCCAGGGCCATCTGGCAATGCCTCTGTGTCCGCCAGACATCCCACAGATCTGGATATCAGGGTACCTCAGAGGGTTCCAAATCCTTGGATTCACTGTAGGGGATTTTAGCATATGGATCCACCCCAGAGGACCAAAACTTCTGCAATTGCTTTTCTTGTTCTGGGTGTTTAAATGGGAATAGTCTGAAAACAGAAATAAAGAGTTCTGAAAACCTGTGATGCCTTTTTTTGGTCTTAAAATCAAGAGGCAAACACGGTTAGAATGGAAAAAGGGATTTTACTTTGGTATTTATTTTAAGGATCCTTAGGTGCACTACGTCCAGGTCGAATGCACCTCAATGCACCCCGCAATGCACCTCACAAAAGATCTGATATAACATTATAGGTGTTACTAATTAGCATATCTATCAAAGATTCCCCAATGAGAGGCTCGAGTGAGCCCCCCTCCCCAAGGAACCTTCTCTTGGATGGTTCTATCTCAGTTTACAAAATGTGTTCTGGAGAGGACCTTGGGGTTTGGAGCACTCTGCTCCCTAACTACAAAACCTCTAAAATGTTCAGTCTCCTAGCTTGACAAACAAGTCCAAGAATGTAGGCAAAAAGCACTAACGAATACAGAAGCTGTAAAAAGGTATAAAAGGGGTTTAAAAGAAAAGGCAAAAAATGTTGGGGTGCCTCGGACCACTCGGGGTCCGCCCGCTGTCTGTCACGGCATGCCTGCCCAATGGGCAGACGACTCAGAGAGCGAGGACCAGTCCGTGGACGAGACCCAGTTCTGAACCTGCACCACTTCTCCAGAAAGTTCTGATAAGTTCGGTTGTTAATAGGTTTGTTCTGTAAATTCCCTCCTCTGTAACCTGGCCATTGGTTCTGTGTCCCCGGGACCCCGCTCCGAACCTACTTCCTATTGGTTGTTTGTTCGGTACCACCCCTGTTAAAAATCTCGGTGCCCCTGATTTCATTGGCCAGTTCATCCCCACCGCTTTCGGGACAATAAACTCGGAAGGTTTTCACGGACTGGTCCTCTCCCTTGCCTCTTTCACCTCCGGAATTCCTGAGAGGCTGAGACCACCTGGTCCCCTCGCTTTGGGTACGGCTGCTGATACCGAGCCGGTGCAGCCCGTTCCAAGCGGCCGCCGGGAAGTGACACTTTTCAGTGCCACTGCGGGAAGGTCACTGTTGCCTCCGGTGCGGGGACAAACACCCCCCGAGGCCGACCCATCTCCCAGGGCAGTGACAAAAAAATCATTATGGCATCACCTGGATATGCTTGTGATAGAAATATTGGATTCTTGGGCTTGCGGACATTAAAACTGGGTACTGGGCAGCATTTCCTTTCCCTGGGTGGACATTCCAGCTACAGTTGGAGTTGCAGAGCTGTCAGTGATGGTGATGGTGCAGGGTGAGGGAGAAGGGTAGTAACTTGCCAGACTTCCTTTAGAGCTGCCTTAAGTTGTTCAAGAATCAATGAGACTGGTTGAGAAATACAAGGGATGGGTTCCTTGGCTGACCTTGCCCCTGACTCCAGCAAGGGCCAACAACGGGACAATGTCTGGAGCAAAGCTGGCCAAAAATTATGGTATCAAAGTGGGATCTCAGGGCAAAAAGAGGAGGGGAAGCATCTCTGCTTCTTTGGGATCAGCAGATGAGCAGTATCTTTCCTTCTCCCCTGAAGGGATGCCTCTGGTTGAGCTTCACACCTCCAACTGCATTGGAGCAGACCTGGGAATACTAACTGGGTGATTATGTATTTTTATAGATATATAGATATATATATATATAGCTAATGTTTATGTTACTATCCCTGCTGTCATAATACATATTAACACTCCATAGTTAGTGCATTTATCACCAAAAGTCCTGAATATGCTTTCCTGTTCCTTCCCTAAATGACAGTATTTGTGAACCTGGATTGTGTAGGTTCTTATTCAACTGGGCCAGACCATGTTGGTAAATTGTACTACGGGGAATCTATGATCTCACAAGTTCCCACTGAACACAGCCAGACTTACTGTGCCAGATATTGTATCAGATCTTCTACTTTTGTGCTTTGCCTGTCCCTGCCATCCTTTCTGAGTGCCTTACAACCAAACTATTCTACCTTTGCATGTTTCCAAATTCCCTCTGTTCCCTCTGAGTGCTTCTCTAGATTCCCTCTTACTCATTCTCTTCACTTCCAGCTACTCTCAGATGCACTCCATTCCTATCCAGCTGCTTTCATATCCTCTTCATTCCCCTTGTTGTGCTCTCTTAGAACCCCTTTGTTGTTCTTGCACAAACAGATCATCTCCATTCTCCCCCTTGTACACTCATGTGCCCTCCATTTCCCTCTGTGTGCACCCAGATCTCATCTGTTCCCCTCTTCGAGTACTCAGATCTCCTCTGAGCCTCCTCCTCCTCCTTTCAGCATCTCTTTGGTGCTGACTTCTCTCCCCTGGGCAAGCTCACATCCCTCTTTTTCACAACAGGTGCCCTCAGATTCCCTCTGCTGACCTTCATCGATGCTCAGATCCCGCCGTCCCTTCTGTGGGTGCTCAGTTCCTATGGGTTCCACCATGATATCCCTCACTCTCCCTCTGTGCACACTCAGTCCGCTCCATTTATCCTCCATGCATGCTTAGATCCCCTCTGTACATGCTCAGATCCCCGTTGCTGCCCTCCATCCACCTGTTTTCACTTCATTCCTGGGCAGACACTTGCTTTCCTCTCATCCTGCATGGCCACTCTCCTAAACCCAATGCCCAGAGGCCACAACTGTTTCATCTGCCTTACAGAAACCTATCATCGGGCCCTTCAGCTGCTTCCTTTCAGGTTGGGACTGTGTCCCACTGGGGAGTCGAGACTTCTCCTGCTTCTCCCAGACACAGATCCCTCCACCACGACCCTCTGCCTGTGTTACACGCCCCAGAACGCACCAGCTGCTTCAAACACTGTCCCACAGAAGTTTGCCTCCCTGAGGATCTCGGGGCTGCTCTGCTGCCCCACCCAGAGCCAGGCTGGGCGACTGGAGCAGATGAAACAAGAGCCCCTTGACCTGGCAGCACCAGCTGCAGTGGTGGGAGGCAGGGACAGACCCATGTTTGCTCTCCATCTGGCTGGTGACTGTGGCATTCAAGTGTTTACTGAGCAGTACTCTTCAAAGTTAGCAAATACACTGTTCCCAGGGGAAATTCCATCCAAGTCACTAAGCATTCACAGAAGAGACCATTCCAATGATTCTTGCTGGCATGGAGATTATTTTCTTTGCAATCCAGAACCACAGGCACCTCCACCTCAGCTGGTGTTTTCTGCAGGCACAAAGGAAATCAACCTGATCTCTTCCAGCAGAAAAGGGAGGCAGGACCCACTCAGCCCGCCCAGTGCAGAAGGCACTACAAATCCCTCTGTGTGACCGGCCACTCCAGAGCTCTGCGCTCCAGAGGGCATTCCCACAGGGAGCAATGGGTGAGTACAGGGCTGGAAAGCGGGCGCTCCTTGCCAGCAATGGGGAGAGCAAAGGTAGGGCAGCTCGGCAGGAGGGAGAGGCTCCATGCACTGGTCCTTGCACACAGATGGGGAGCAGTGGCACCAGTGCCCTTTAGGGGCACTTGCCACCTCTTTGAGCACCAGCTGCTCATCCCATCTTCTGGCTCACCCCAGGCAGGCCCCTGCTCCAGGGACCAGGAGTGAAACTTGGCTCAGGCAGTTGTTGGGTACTTTGCTCTGCCCAAAACTACCCCATGTTTGACTTGTCCATAGCAGATGAAGGGGGAAAGGCCAGGTTATCTGCCCCTTCGGCAAGCTTTGCAGCTTGCAGGGAGCAGCCTGATGCTGCCCAGCAGACTCGGTGCCCTCCTGCACCTCACAGGCTCGTATTAAATGTGGTGCTGGTGCCATGGGAAGGACGGTCACGTTTCTTCTTCTCTTCTTGTCCCTTTCTACCAGCTCAGTGTCTTCTGCTCCTTGCTTCCGTGCTCGTCTTGGCTGCACCAGGCCGCTCAGTGCACACACAGACCCTAAACACCTTCAAGAAATCTCCCTCTACCGCTTCAGAGGGTGGTCTGAAGAGAACCAGTAGGTAGCATCCTGTGGGCATCCGGTGTTGTGTGCCTGTGTACAGTAGCCAGCCAGCTCTGGGTAGGGCAGGACCCTGAACTTTCCCTAGCCCAGCAGTGCTCCAGGATGGGGGTGCGGAGGTGTGCCTAGCGCAGGCTGCAGTGCTCTGTGTGTGTGTGTGCACTGTGCAGGCTGGGAAGGGTGGCTTTGTGCTTGAAGGGGTCATTTTTCCCCATTCCCTTAGTCACAGGCAGGGGCTAGGTGCTCTTCACCTTCCTCCCAGCATAACCCTGTTTTAGTGGCACAACCCCTTTCTCAGGAGACCCAGAGGAGCCCACTGGTGACCATATTCGGTCTCTTGGACTGATATCAGCAGAGTTCAGTGAGTCTGGGGCCTCTCGCTGGGGCTGACTCCTGTTGTCTTCCATGTGGAAAAGGAACAGAGGGTTGAGGCCAACCCACTCTCACCTCCAGACCTCTCTGGGCTGGGAGAGCTGGTTATCCCCCAGGTGCTCTGGCCAGATGAACCTCCCTCCTGCCCAAGGTCTTGTCCTGATGCCCAGGCTTTTGTTCTATCCCCCTCTGTCCTGCCCCAGCTTGGCCCAGGGACTGCAGCGAGGTCCCGGTTGGCAGCCCCAGTGGTGTCTACATCATCCAGCCCACAGGACTGCACCCCATCATGGTGTACTGCGAGATGAGTGGGGCAGATGGGGGCTGGACCGTCATCCAGAGGAACCGGCAGGACACGGATATCACCTGGGCTGAGTCCTGGAGCACCTACAAGCATGGCTTTGGGAATGTGCACACTGAGTTCTGGCTGGGCACCGAATACATCCACCAGATCACCAGGCAGAAGATCTACCAGGTCCGGTTCGTCATCTGGGATGCTGCAAACAACATGAAGTTTGCAGACTACAACCTGTTCAGCCTGGACAATGAGTCCCAGGGCTACCGGCTGAGGCTGGGAGTGCACTCAGGGACAGCAGAGGATGCCATGGATTCAGATAATCCCAGGAAAGTGCATAACAACATGAAGTTCTCCACAAAGGATCGGGATCAGGACACTTACAGAGGGAACTGTGCCTCCCGCTATGGGGGTGGGTGGTGGTACTCGGCATGTTACTCTGTGCAGCTGAATGTCAGGGGGGGCCTGACATGGGGCAACCTGTGCCGGGGGAACTGCAGAGCCTCGGCCATCCTCATCAAACCAACTCCATACCACTAGAACTCCTTCCTCCTTCTGTCCACACAGGGCACATGACCAAGCCAGTGCCCTGCTGGGGACTGTTTGATGATGGGGCCCTGGGGGTGAACAGGGTTGCTCCTCTATATCAATAACTGCTTTGTTTTCCTCCTGTCCTGAAAAGTAGCAAAGCTCCCAGCTCTGTGTCTGGCCATTCACCTGTGGTGGATTTTGGGGGGGAATATTAGTAGAACGCATCTTTATAAACACTGCAGTATCCAAGCATGTTCCTTCTGGGAAGAACTCTGTGCTCAGAAACCTAAGACCCTTCTGATCAGCATGGTCTTATTCTCGTGGTCTTATTTCTCTTCCTTCTGGGAAGAACTCTGTGCTCAGAAACCTAAGACCCTTCTGATCAGCATGGTCTTACTCTCTTTTTGCTTTGTGGGTACAGATGTTTTCAGCAGAAAAATATCCATCATTACCAGCTAACCTGACCTAAGCTGTACTGAGCCTGGGGCAGGCCACATTCACAACACATCCTTGCTGCAGTCTGTGCTCATCCTGCAGAATAAAATCACTTTCACACCTGCATGGTGTCCTTCATTTATTTGGGAACTCCTTGCAAACTCCGTTTCCTGCCAGAAGCACGCCTGAGGCTTCTGGTGCAGTAAGAAAAAGTTTTCAAAGGAAAATTTTTTCATACAACTCAAGTGAGGAATTACAGACAAGACTTTCACTTACAGAAGAGGGTTGCATTCCAAGGTGGTGATCTTCCAAAAAGGGAATGTAGCATCACACGGCCAACAGCAAGCAGAGGGTGCGAGGGAAGCATCAGGTCAGTTCAATCCTGCCAGCCATGACCTGGAAAGCCAGGCCAGTGTCATCCTGCCTCATTAACCTTGTGAATGCTGGGAGGGAACAGGGAGAGTGGCTAGGCAAGAAAGGAACAACAGTACTGCAAGGCCACGTAGCACCACATGGTTGGTCTGTCTGGGCCAGTGTGAGAGCTGAGACAGCCTGACATGGCAGGGATCCCAGAATTTCAAGATTCTGGGTCAGCTTGGGTCTGTATGGACTTGCTCCAGTGTGGTGATAACTTTGTGCACTGGACAGCTCAGCAGTGGACATGGTACCTGTGATATGGTCTCCTGATGCTGAGCAGAGGGAGGATGTTGGTCTACCGGTGCTGAGCAGAGCAGGAGATGTCTCACTGGCTGCACTCATAGATTCACAGAATATTCTGAATTGGAAGGGACCCACAAGGATCATCGAGTGCACCTCTTCTCTTTCCAACAGAGACCCAGGAGTGCAGCTCAGGGCTGGCTGCTGAGTGGAATGCTGTTTACCAGGGCCCCAAGCCTTTGTCCAGCCTCTCCCCTTCTGTTAGGTTGTGCATCCAGGCTGGAGCGCCAATGCCTTTTTAAACCAGCAGACATATCTCTTAGTCCAGAAGTGCTACTCTCAAGTCATCTCCCACTGGGAAGCCTTTCTCAACCAGCAGCACCCTCATATCTCCATCTCCCCATGCAGCAGTGCTACCCATATGCAGGTGCCTCCAGGGCTGCCAAAGAATGCTCCTTGAGAACTCCATAGCTCCTCAGGAACAATGCACTGCCATAGTTCTGCAGGGTGCTCTGGGACCTTGGTCACAGACCTTGGCTCCAGAGTCCCATGTTGTTCAGCATTCCCAGCCACAAACCTTCCTTGCGTTCAGCTTTCCTTCCAAATACTGAGGAGAGGAACTGTGGGTTCTTTCAAGCCCCAAGTTCAAACTTCCCTGTATCACAAGGGAACTCCATAGACACATTCCCTGTCTGCAGCAGGGAATGATGGGACTGACTTACCCACATCACTCACACTCTCAGGGAGCCCACTGCCCTCTCCACACTCCAGGTTGTGTTGGTTTCTTCCCTTTCCCAGCACAAGCAACCACCCAGCCATGGACAGGGGCAAACTATGAGTGAGGGTTTTGCATGATCAGGGCTTTGCTGGCCCTGTTGGCTAATTGTAGCCTTACAGCCACAGTCCAGTGTGCAGTGGCTGGAACAAGCCATGAGAAGGAATATTGCCCAACACACTTACTTTCCCCCAAGTCTGCCATCCTGAAGACTGGACAGAGTGATCCCCCCACACCTGTGTGCAGGTAGACACGAGGCAGCAGAGTCTGGCTCCAGCGTTTATTGCAGCTGATTCCTCCCACCATGGATAGCAGAGCTGTGGGGTGTGCGGGGCCTGGGGAGGGAGCAGGGCCTGAGCAAAGCAGGGTTCACCGACTGCAGGGGAAGGGAACTGGCACCATGTGCCCCTCCCCAGGATGGGAGCGGGTGCACCCACCCCAAACCAGTGCCTGTGCCCCAGTGCCGGCCAGCACCATGGCATTGGGCAAATCTGCCCATGTGCCCAGTGCTCTGGGTGATGGCTCCTGAGCCCCAGAGCTGCTGTGTTTCGGCTGGTGACGGAACAGGAGCTGTGGGCAGAGCAGGATGTGCACTGGAACTGGCATGGGAATGGGGCACTGAGCTGGGGATGGTGGCACCCCTCACTCCCAGGGGGCTGTGCATGGTCAACACACATCGGTGGGTTTGACCAGGATGAGGGAGGATGCACAGTCACCATTATCACAGAATCCTGGCCAAACAATGTAGTTTTTGGCATTGAGCAGGACATTCTGGCACCTGTTGTACCACCACCCCCCGTAGCTCTTGGCACAGTTCCCGCTGTACTGATCCTGGTCCTTGTCGACTGTGCTGAACTTCATGTTGTCATGAATGCCCCCCTTCTTGGGGTGGTAGAGGGTCAAGTAGTCATCCCCATCACCAGAATGCCGGCCCAGCCTCAGGGGGTACCCGCTGGCCTCACTCTCCACTCTGAAGATGTCATATTCGGCATAGTGGGTGATGTTGGTTTTGTCCCGCACGACGAAGCGCACCTTGTAGGTGCCCTGCTGCGTCAGCAGGTGCAGGTACTCGGTGCCCAGCCAGTAATCGCTGTGCACGTTCCCAAAGCCATACTTGTAGGTGGTCCAGGACTGCTTCCACGTGAGCTCAGTGTCATGAGAGTTTCTCTGGACGACAGTCCAGCCCTTGCCTTCGGTGTCCATGTCGCACCAGACCACGCGCGGGGGGGGGATCTGGCCGGCTGGATCACGTACACGCCGCTGGGGCTGTTCTTGCGGAGGTGGCTGCAGTCTGGGGGGAACCCTGTGGCTGCAGCGGCAAACACAGGGTGGGGGGAGAGAGAAGGTCCATGAGTCTATCAGGACAACAAGGAGCTTCTGAAGAGAAGTGAGGATTCAGGACAAAAAGGAGTAGTTCTGTCTGTGGCTTTCCCACTGGCTCATCCTCAGGGAACCTGAGGTCTCTGAGCCAGTGGCCTCTGTAAGAGCTCTGGAACCTATTTCTCATTATTTGCTGTTTCATTTGGAGCCTTCTAATGCATCTTGCCAAGAAAAGAAGGGTGAAAAAATCTCCAGGATTTCAATTATGTCCTCCAAGTATATCTGGCCCATATACCCTTGATATATTGAGCTGCAGCTCTTACAAGGACCAGAAGTATCCAAAATGCTCCACTGGATGAGGATATGTAATGAAAATTTATGCTTTCCCTGGGGCTCATGGCGTTGGATAAGAAGGCTTAGTTCTGCCTTGGTCTTATAGGGATCTCTTCCCCCAGCTTGTTATAATTTATGTGATCTCTCATGACTTACTAGCCAAACTAATTTGCCATCTAATTTGTTTTTCTTGGTTTGTGTCTGATGGGAGACAATTTGCTGTGGGTAATTCCAATTCAACTCATGAAACTCTGGGTCTTGCAGGTGCTGTAATCCTCCCTTGAAGGGAGGAAGGGAATGTTCCTAATCCAACAAGAGCGAAACAAAAAGCCAAATAGCTGGGAGGATCCCTCCTAGAACTGAGCCTCACAAACATGGCACAGCAATTCTTCCAAGCTGTGGTGTTTTGGTAGAAACCTGTTGGTTTCAGCACAGACCCACCAAGGGGGTGAAGGTGGCTTGGCAGGAACCAGGCTGTAAAAGCTGTGGCCCAGGGGTTGTGTGTGTGAGGAGTTCCTGTGCTGTGCATCCCTTTGGGTGTTTGCTCGCCTTCCCTGGCACAGAGCAGACCTGAGAGTCCTGCTCTGCCCCTTGGTACCCAGCCAGTGCCCCCCACCCACCCGCTACTCACCACTCCGGGAGCTGGCCGTGGGTATGGCTGGACCAGCGCTGGCACATAGGAGAAGCATTGCCACCATGGTGGGCAGGAGGACAAGGTCCCGGTGGAGCCAGGGTGTCCCAGCCTGGAGCCCTGGGGAGGAAAGTGTCCATCACCATCAGGATCCCTGGGCAGCACCTACCCATCATCATCAAGATTCCTGGGCAGCCCCTGTCCATCACTGCCAGGATCCCTGGGCAGCCCCTGGGATGCTGGGAGCAGGGAAGGCAGAGCCAGGGCACAGCCAGGAGCAGAGGGGTCCCAGGGTAGTGGAAGCTGCAGCTTCAGGACAGGCTCTGCCCTTCAAGGCTGAAGCAAGGTGAGAAATGACTCTGTCACCTCTTGATCAGCCCCTTCCCTGCACCATGCAGTGACCTGCAGTTTGTTCTCAGAACCTACAGCCCAAGAGAGCAAGGAGAGGGAAGTGACACAGCTGGATATGGGAACAGCAGTTTGCTGGGGGGGATCACAAGACACAGCTACTTTTTGGAGTAATCATGCTTAAGTCTTTTGTATCAACCACTCCCGCCCAAGGACAGCTAGAAGGAAACTATCCCAGAGGATGGGTCCTACTGCACTGCTCCCAAGCAGACAGGAGGAATCTCCTGGCCCACACAGGGATACAATCCCAAATCCTGTGTGCTGACCAACAGCATCCCCCTACACCCTGCACTCATTCAGCTCCTGGGGAAGATGCCACCATGCCTGAGGCAGGATCCCTGAGCAACCTCACATGCCACATGCATCGGTCAAGGAGGGAAAGGACCAAGGTGAAGCTTAGGTCTCCACATTAACCTCCCTTGACAGGATGTTGGAACACATGGCACAGGTAGTCTGGGGCAGGCACAGGCTGGCACCAACCATCTGTGTTGTTTGGTCCTTCACTCTGGCACCCCTCCTGCTCCCAGGGAAACTCACAGCTGCCGTCCTGCTCATCATTCTCTGTGCCTTTGCATACTCACCCCATGAGGTCTCATTTGAGCCCAGCAACACACCGGAGTGAGGTGTACCTGAGCAGGAAACTCACCCATCATGACAGCACAGCTGCGCAGAGAGCAGGAACCCGGTGGTGCACCCTCCCATGCAAGCTGTCCCCTCTGGCTTTATAGGCACTGCACACACCCATGTGTGTTCACACTCATCATTTGTAGAGGCACAAGGAGGCACTTGCAGATTGTGGCTCGAGCAGTTTCCAGATCCCATGACAGCACAGCTGAGGGGAGGGACACATCCTTCCAGCCAGAGAGGTACAGAATAACCCCCTCCCTGCTGAGAAGTTTCAGTTATTGACTGTCCCTACACAAACACTACATATGAATTGCACACTTGGAGCAAAATCTGGAGAGCTATGATCAAAGTGAAGTGGAGAGACCCAACTTTTTAAGGATATACAGAAACTAGCAAAGGAGGAGAGGTCTATGTGACCAGTCCCAAGCCTGACCTTGGAAAGTTGAGGACAGGTCCTCAAGAGAGGTGCCTGCTCACTAACTCTCCAATGGCAGGTTTTGGGATCAGTCACTGAGCTGGAGCCAACGTCCCACAGCCAGAGCTACAGTGTCCCCTGGCACCCCAGTCTGCATGCTCTCAGCAAGGGCTCCAGGTGACAAACAGGTGTCTGTGGGTCCCTTTGCCACTCTCCTTCCCAATCCCCGTCTTTGGCCTGCTGAGTTCCTACAGATCCACCTTCAGTCCCAGAAATGTTGACCAGGAGTTTCTCTGTCTACTGGATCAAAATGCTCTCAGGACAAATGCTTTGGGAGGGCTGTTCTTCCTGCCAGAAGGTCCAGGAAGCTCCATCACCTTTTCAAGTCAAATTTAAGAAGATAAAGATGTGTCCCTTCTACCTTCTTCTTCTGTATTGGTTTCTGATCACTTTTTTTTCATGGCACAGCTTCACACCTGCTGTTCACAGCAATCCAGCGTCAAGCTGAGGTTCCCACCAAACTTTCCACACTGTGGAAATCAAACAGTGCCATTTGCAGGCCTTGATGAGTGCCATCCAGACCTCTCCAAGATAATGGATCCCCGGTAAGGGATTCCTGGATTGACAAAACGAGAGAAAATAGCCTCGAGTTGCACCAGGGGAATTTTAGATTAAATATTAGGGAAAATTTCTTCATGGAAAAGGTTGTCAAGCACTGGAACTGGTAGAGTCACCATTCCTGAAAACATTCAAAAAACATGTGGATGTGGCACTTGAGGACATGGTTTGTTGGTGAACACAGTGATGCTGGGTTGACTGTTGGATTTATTGATGTTGAGGTCTTTTCCAACCTTAACGATTCCGTGATTCTATGATCAAGTTCCATCTGAACACTTCGATGTCACCCCTGCTAGCTTGGTGAGAGGTTGGGAGCCAAGGGTGAGCTGAGGAGGCGATGTCTGTCCTGCCAGGTCCAAGCACAGTGGAGAGGGCTGAGTGTGGGCTCCATGTGAGGCAAGCAGCCAGCTGGATCCGGGATCCTTGATGAAGGGACACAGGGCAGAGGGCAGGGCTGGAAATATGGTACTGCAGGGATGTGAGCAGTCCATCCAGGAAATAAACCATCTACAGAGTAAGTCTGAGATCCATCCAGAAAAAGTGGACAGAGAGGAGACTGAAGTCCCCCACTATGCTATGTAGCTCAGATGGGGACTGGAGGTCTAGGGCTGAATTCAAACGGACCTCACGGGCCCAGGGGAAGGTGCTGGGTGGGACAGGCCACCAGCCACGAGGGCCACGACAGCTGCTAACCCTGAAAGGGCAAATCCACCCAACTGGGCTGACTATGTGCAGCCCAGTACTAAGATGTGAGGGCTGGGGAGGGGGGTCTGCAGAGAATTGGAGACACAGGGTCCAAGACCAGGAAGACCTCTGGGTACCTCTGGTTTGGCCTCAGCACCAAAACAGTGACAACTTGAATGGGCTGTTTAGGGTCACATCTGGGTCAGTTGTGTATGTCAAGGAATGGAGGTCCTACAACTTCTCTTCTTTTTTTTTCCCATCTTTGAACACACTCAGGCTGATTTTTTTAAAATCTAATTTCCCTTCCTTTCCCTTGTGTCTGTTGGCTCTCATGCTTCCCTGTGTACCTCCAAAGACAGTCACAGAATCACAGGGTGACAGCTTAATTTAGGTTGGGAGGGACTTCTGGAGGCCATCTGGTCCAAACCGTGCTCAAGCAGTAAAGTCTTGAACATCTCTAAGAAGATAAATCCCACAGCCTCTCCCTGGGGACCTGTTCCAGTATTTTACCAAGCTCATGTTAAAGCAAAGCCCTATTTCTAACTTGAATTTCCATGTTCCAACTTAGATCCATTGCTTCTCATCCCACCATCATGGACATCCTTGAAAAATCTGGCTCCATGTTCTCTGTGTCCTCCCATAAGATGGTTGCTGTCAGCAACAGGACCCCTTTTGTGCCTGCTCTTCTCCAGGTGAAGCAAGCCCAGTTCTCTCCAATTCTCCTGACACGTCCTGAGCTCCAGGATTCCGACCTGCCTGGTGGCCTCCACTGGCCTCCAGACTTGCTCCAGTCTGTTTCTTGCAATGAGAGGTCCAAAGCAAGACACAGTGCCCTGAGGAGCCTGACTCCACCGCTCCTCCCCCTCCCATGGGGTAGCTCTAGGCAGCCACAAGATCCCATCTCAGCCTTCTGTTCTCCAGGCTGGACAAACCCATTTTCTCAGCCTCTCCACATATGCCATGCACTCCTGCCTCAACTTTCCTGGTGCTCTTAGCTGGGTCCTTCTGGAGCTGAAGCTGCTGCTCTGCACAGGGGACCCCCACACAGCCCTCCAACCCTCCAGCTGCTGTCTCACCCGTGGGAGTGAATAATCCCTTCCCTCACCCTCCTGGCTGCATTTTTCCAGATGCAGCCTGGGATGCAGCAAGAAACAGATCTGTTTCAGTATCAAACATTGATCAAGGCTAGGTTGTCGGATCATGGAGCAACACGGTCTAGTGAAAAGAGTCCCTGCCCATGGCAGGGGAATGGAACAAGATGATCTTCGAAGAAACCTTCCAGGATTCTGTGTTTCTATGAAATACACTGAACAGGAGCTGGGCCCCAGGATAGAGCTGGGAGTTTGGAGAAATCCCCTTTTTCCTGCCTGCTTTGCTCATCCAAATCTTCACATGGGCCACGGCCTCCTGGAAAAGCTAGCTGGAAGCTGTTGGAGAAGCCCTGCAGAGGGTCACTGCATGCCCGTGCACAGGCACAGCAGGTCAGGCACAGGAGTGTCCCTGACCAGGTGACCACACTGCAAGGACACAGTCTGTGACAAAAAGCCCAGCCTGTCCAGCCAGAGTGGGTGCTGGGCTACAGGAGCCCTCATAACTCAGAACACTGCAGGCATCCATCCCTGGGAAAAGGGAGGTCTGGCATTTTCTGTAAGACGTCCATGGTGTAAGTACTCCTAGAGCAGAGAGGGGCTTGAAGTGAGACCATTTTACATCAGCGGCACTTCATGATGCCCAGAACTCCCTTGTGATTGCTGCAAGGGCTACCATGGTGCCAGGGGGACCACAGTGCACATTGCGCAAGGGGCAGCATGGCAGTGGCAGGGCAGGGGTGTCAGGAGGCACTGGAGTGGAACTTTCTGAAGTTCAGGGCACAGTTTCCCAGGAGCACTGGAGTACCTCTTCCCTGAAGGGTCTGTGGGGTCCCCAGGGGCTGTTGAGCTCAATGTCGACTCTGAAGAGAGTGATTTACCCCTGATATTTGATTTCCATCCAGGAGGTGAAAGTCACCTGGGTATTTACTTACCAGTTGAGCTCTGTGGAGATGCCCCAAGAACGTCATTTCCCTGGGGAAACACTGCACTGTAAATTGTGGTTATTTTAAGGCATTTGCTTATTGGCACCAAATTATTTGCTTTGCCTCTGAAGAAAGCTCTTCACCTGTGTGACACACAGACTTCATTTTCTGAGGACTGATCACTTGATGGTGAAGAGCAAATAAGCCCTAAGCCACTGGTCCTGCCGCCAACCAGAGGACAAGTGCTGAGGTTTGGGTCTCGTGCCTCCACCCCCTCACCTGCTCAACCCTATAACTTTCAGGCTGGACACCCCTCCAGCCAGGCCAAAACCATCCAGCTTTGTGCTCCGCAGGGTCCCCACAGAGACGGCATGGGTGAGTGTAGGGTTGGATGGAGGGGATGGGATGGGATGGGATGGGATGGGATGGGATGGGATGGGATGGGATGGGATGGGATGGCACCTCTGTGTGTGACAGGGTACCCCAGCACTTTGTCTGCTGCAGGGTCTGTCCTCCCCACACCCTGGATATCCCAGGGCTGAGTCCATCACCTCCTCTGCCCTGGGCTGGGAGCTGGGGCAGGAGCCTGCATGCTCTGCTATTTCCAGGTTGTACCAGTGTAGCCCTGGCGTGCCACACAGACCATTTTACAAGTTTCGTATTTACCATTCTTTGCAATTTTCAGTTCCCCAAGGAAAGTGTTAAATACTCTAGACTAGAAAAGGGATTTTTTAGATCTTCGTGCTGAATGAGTGATATTGAACAGATACCCAGATCTGGAGGTCAGATGCTCAAAAGCACATTGATGTCCCCAGCAGAACACCCACAAGAAGTTGATCCTCCTCCTGCATCTCCTTCCTATCCAGACTTTTCATGACTAGTCATGGGGGAAGGGCTGGCAGTGGGGGGAGCATTTCTTCCCTGGGAGCCTCAAGGAAAAATGTCTTTAAACATGTCCCAAACACAAATATATCAATCAACACACCAAATGTTATGTAGGAATTGAGAAGTGAATCAGTTGGACTCAAGTGTGTTTGGAAGACTTGCTGTAAAACTGTAACCAGCACGAATGACTGGGACATCTCTGAGCATTTCCAGAATGGGGTGTTTGTCTCTAGGGTGGCTGCAATTCCACACAGCAGTTCCAGGCTGGCATCCATGATCATTTTCCTTCTCAGGCATCCCAGAGAATGGTGCCAAACCCAGGTACCCCAGGGCAGTGCAATAGGTGTTGGCTCTGCTTGGTTTTGAACAGTGAGGGGTTCACATCAGTAATCTGCCAGGTGAGCTGTATGTGTCTTATCAAGAACTCCCCATGGGCAGGCATCTCCACAATGTCCCACTCTTTAGGAATCATGACAAACTTTCTGTTATTTTACTTAGGTTGAATACTGCAAAAAGTGTGCTGGTTTTCCCTAGTGCTCTGAACCAGAGCAGAGCAGAGCACACCAGTTGTCCACGTATGGAAACCTTGAAGTAGCCACATAACCAACATAACCACACAAAGGGCATAATTTACCCCAGACAGGCTGTAACTCCTGAAGGTCTGTGCTGCCTTTCTTTGTCATGCTGCTTGCACACACATGGCCCTGCCTGGGGCTTGTTCCCACTCAGACACCCAGGGGCTTACTGCTCAAAACCACAGGGCAGTCCCAGCTCAAACCACATGAATGTGTCATGGGAGCATGATGGGAGCTGGGAAGAAAGGGGATTCCTCCCTCCGTGCTCACCCTGCTTGTTATCTCTAGTCCCGAGCCTTGAGTTTTACAAGGATTTCTGATTACAGACACTTTGGCTTTGGACAAGGTTTTGGCACTTCTGTCTCAAAAACCACTACAGCAGGTGCCACCACCAATGACTCCTGCTAATGTGTATATGACAGCTCATCTAATGAGCTTGTCTACATGGGGCTTATGGCTCCAAGGGAGCTCTACGAAGAGTTTTGTTTTCCTATTTTACACTGAATGGGGTAAGTGGCTTTCCAATAGAAGAGTTATGATCTCTTTCTTCCAATCTCTTCCCATTTCAGCTACCCAGTGCCTTTGCCTCCTGCTTTTGACCTGCCTGCTGGCTCTGGCAGCATCTTTTCCTGATGTTGACATAAGAAACTTGTACCTCCTCAATGGCACGATGGATGACATTATGAATGCTCCCCCACAGTCCTCCCAGCCCGGTAAGTATGGCCCTGCAACAGGGAGAGGCAAACAAGGTCCTGATCAGTCAGATCCTACACAGCCTACACCCTCATCAGCCTGCCCACACCCCTGTCACACCAAGGAAGGACTAAATATTGCTCTGAGAATGTCTTACTGGAACAAGAGTAACCTCAGAGTCCCCCTCTGCTTGCTGCCTGTCTCATCTCCTGCATGGTATGAAGTTCTTCTGTCCGTAAGTGACAGAAGAACAGCCAAAGAGCTGTTCAGAGCTCACAGGATCCCAGGAGAAAGGACAATTTGGTCTCACTGGCAGCAAGATGAAGCCCAGGGTGTTGTGGGCCGTGGGCTCTTCCTTGGAGAAGAAGGGTTAAAGATGCTAACAGTGTGTTTTGAGGACATGGAGAACAGTCCCTACCTCTGGAAATCACAAGGTCAGTGGAGAACTGAATTCAAGGGAGACCTCAATACAAAGAGGAAATAAATGAAGTTGATACAAAGAGTTTAAGCAGTGGCACTGGCACAGGGCAGTCAGCCAGGTGATGGCACAGAGTAACCTACAGGTACCAGGATATGTTGGAGCAATGAGGAAGCCTTCAATAAATGCTCCTGGAAAAACACCAGGGGCTGTGGGTGGGATGTGGCACGACAGAAAGAGCTGGTTCCATTCCAGGGGAGGAGGAAGTGTGCTCGGCAGAAGAGCTCAAGGTCCAAGTGTTTGGTGCTGGTTTCACATCACCTGTCAGGAAACTGCCAGCACAGGGAGCACCACGACTGAGACAAGAGCCTGGGCTTCAGCAAGAACTGCAAGTCTGAGTACAGAAAGAATGTGTGCTCTGGGCTCCACAAAGCTCTCAGGAACATGGTGTGATTTTGGGGTTGTCTTGTGCAGGGCCAGGAGTTGGACTTGATGACCCTTGTGGGTTCCTTCCAACCTGGGATATTCTATGATTTTGTGATCTCTCACCTACAGCACTGCTAGCATGCTCTGAAAACATCAGCAGCGTGAATGTATGCTGGGTGAGCAGGGAGGCATGCCAGAAAACACAAGCCAGCATTCCAAAGTCTTGACTTGGAGAGGAGTGCTTCCAAAGGGATGGGGTATGAAGGCAGAAAGGAGCAGAGGCAGACTGTGCCTTACAATACAAACATGAGTGAACAGCTTCATATGGCTGTAATAGAAGTAAATGCCATGGTAGGAAAGTCCTCCAGACCACGTCACATGAGTGTTTCCCACCCCACACAGGCTCAGGTTGTAAAGAAAGTCAAAAGGAGTCAAAAAGAGAGTCAGTATCAAAATTCAGAAAGTCAGAAGTCTGGCAGGCAGACTTTGTCAGGAATGGGCTTATACAGAGTGTAAGAGGCTTAAGTTAAACACTTCACAAGGGAGGGGGTAAGACAGTGCCAGCTGAGACTGAAATCAGGGAGCAGGTATTTGAGGCTGTCAGAGCAGCAGCTGCAGGGTTAATTGTCTGTTTTAGAGAGGGGACAGTAAAGGCTTTTGTGATTCCATAAGCCTGTGACTCATCCCTCTGTTTTACAGCCATCAGTGGATACAGAGATGTCCTTGCAAAAGAATTGCATTAACTCATTCTAAACCATCCTCTCTTCCAGCAACACCCTTCAAATTCCCTTTTGAGCAGACACTTCTCCCAACTCCTGATACCTGAGCCAGTTCTCCTGGGTTTGCTCTCACATTTCTTCCCCCACTCTTTAATCCCTCTTCTTCCCAAGTCCCTAACTGCTGCTGCTGCACTCTAACAACCACCTTCCCAGTGTTGCCACCACCATTTGGGGTTTTCCCCTACACAGATGCCCAAATCCTTTCCACCAAGAAAGCATCAGCCTCACTCTAACACCACGTAAATTCCCCCAAACTACCAACTTGCTGATATCTGAAATTGGTAAATTCCTCTGGAATTAAGAACAGTAACAGAAAAACTGGAATATCATCTGGAGAAGATTGAGCTCTCCTAGCAGGCATTTGACATGTCTACTCTCCACACTCATTCCTGTCTCCTGTGTTAATTTAGATGATGGTGATGGACATGTCCGACAGGCCAGAGACATCGCCCGCCACCCACCAGCAAGCCACGGTGAGTCTCTGCATCTGCCCAGGAGGTTTCACCATCACTGGGATCACCAAGAGCTCTCAGACAACTTATCCATGTCTTACACATGCACTGGCTCCTCCCAGGAATATGTTGATTTTCTGATGGGCTGCAGAGGTGCCACAGCTCATAACCTCGGGGGACTCTGCTACCAGCTGTGTCCTGGGCTCAATACTTGATTAGGTGCTTTTGCATGGGGAATTTTCCAGATAAAGGTCCAAACTGGAAAGTGATGCTTCATTACTGGGAAGTGGTGATTAGTCATTTTCTTATTTTCACTACACAGTTGATGAGAAGACTGGGTCTGACAGAATTAACTGGCTGGGTCAACGTTAGCCCATAAGGCCAAAGATAGGTCCTACCTGGGTGGGGACAAGCGGTGACAGAGGTACTGAGAGTGGAGCAAGTTCCTTCCCAGCAGTGTGTAGGTGCATTCAGCTGTTTGTTGTATGAGGAGCATGGAAAGGCCATAATCAAATCCAACAAGTCAGGAAGTCTCTAAAGAGCTACTTGGGTAAGCCCAGAGAACAACAATGGCTTTGCCCTGCTGAGATCCCAAGGGCTGATTTAATTGTTAGAGATATGGATGTCATGATCACCCTCTCTCTGGGGTTTCTGAGTTTATGGCAAAGCATTAAACCTCTGTGCTGTACCAGCAAGTGACTTTGTCCCCCAGATTTGCATTTGTCTGTGGTGACACATCATCTGCATGACAGGCAAATCACTGAGACTGAACCCATGCTGGATGAAGGTCCTTGGGTGACCCAAGGACTTGGGTGACCCAGGAAATGCCTGGTTTGCTCTCACCAGACATTTTGGCAGTGTGTCCCCATCAGTTTGAATCTGGTCTTAGGAAGATGTGAAGCTCAACTCTACGTTGCTTATCTCAAGATTTTGATTTACTCCTGTGAGCGCATGGCAGGAATACAGCCTAAGAATGTGTGTGCAAAAGGATGTAGACGCAAAAGAAATATCCCACTTTTAGAGGAATTTAATAACCATCTCTTGTTTCCAGCCCCAGGCTGGCCCAAGGACTGCAGTGAGATTCCCCGTGGAAGCCACAGTGGCGTCTACATCATCCAGCCCAAAGGGCTCCACCACCTCGTGGTGTACTGCGAGATGAACGTGACCCATGGGGGCTGGACCGTCATCCAGAGGAACCAGAGAGACACACCAGTCACCTGGGCTGAGTCCTGGAGCACCTACAAGTATGGCTTTGGGAACGTGCGCACCGAGTACTGGCTGGGCACCGAGTACATCCACCAGATCGCCAAGCAGAAGGTCTACCAGGTCAGGTTTGTCATCCAGGACTCCGCAGACAACTTCAACTTCGCAGACTACAACCTGTTCAGCGTGGAAGATGAGTCCCACGGCTACCGGCTGAGGCTGGGCTCCTACAATGGGACAGCTGGGGATGCCATGACCTCAGACAACCCCAACAACATGCACGACAACATGAAATTCTCTACAAAGGATCGGGATCAGGACACTTACAGTAAGAACTGTGCCTACAGCTATGAGGGCGGGTGGTGGTACTCATCATGTTATTCTGTGCGGCTGAATTACAAGGGCGGCATGACATGGGGCAACCTGTGCAAGGGGAACTGCAAATCTTCTCTTATCCTCATTAAACCAGCTTCATATTGTTAGTACTTCTTCCTCCTCCTGTCCACAGTGGACACTCTGCAAAAGCTCTGCATGGCCAAAGAGTGTGAGCCTCTCTGGAGCAGAGCAAGGAGCATAAGGGTAGCAGGGCTTGAAATGCCACTTTACAATCCCCCACTCCAACTGCAGACTCCCCTCTGCTCAGCTCCATTCCCCTGTGCTTGCCAATGATTCCCTGTTATTATGTTCATAATCAAGAATTAAAAAATCACTTAAGGAATTTTTGGATTCCACATATACCTTCCCTGTGGGAGGAAGACAGCCCTGGAGTTACATTAGTCTCCTTGCTGTCTCCAGAACTCACAGAAAGCAAAAAAGCTGCATGCCCCAAATTTCCATATACTCTGAGCCTCTCTGCAGTGTTTGGTAAGGCATCCAATAAACATGCTTGCTTGAACTCATTCTTCAGTAATGACATCTGATTTGTACGTCTGATGTTCTCCCGTGAGACCCAAGAAATCCCATGTCAGGTGCCAGGACTGGAGTCTTGAGGTTTATCATAGAATCACAGGCTGGTTTGGGTTGGAAGGGACCTTAAAACCCATTTCATTCCAACCCCCCTGCCATAGGCAGGGACACCTTCCACTAAACCAGGTTACTCAGCCTGGAGAGAGAAAGCCTTGAGTGTTTCTCATGGATGTGAGAAAATTAAACCCAGTTACACTGTGATAAAGGCCCTGTGATCTGCACAGAAGGGACCTGGCATGTAGGAGAACTGATCCTACATCCTCACCACACTCACAGTCATGAGTCAGAAGCTGTGGCAATGTCCTGGTGCCAAGGTCTCACTCCTGCTAGGAGGCTGTACCTGTCAGGATGTGTTGCCTGTGCTGCCTGGCTGTCTGTACTGCCATGCTTTGATCCTGCAGAAACAGGATTTCAAAGCCATCAGTAGATCTGTCTGCTGTGATCATGAAGCAATGAACTTAAATGGAAGCAAAGGAGAAGTAGGCTAGGTACTAGAAATGAGGAATTCTCCACTTGAATTAGGCGACACTAATGAGGGCAGACCTAATTACAGGAATGGGACCACCATATCCAAGTTTCTGATGGATTAGATTTAGATGAATCTTTGCCAGGAAAAGTCCAGACAGAGCTAATGCTGTGAGGCTGCGGGACAGGGTCCCTAACATCTCCTTTGTCCCATGATCGTTCCAGTACTGCTAAGACAGACTGTCAGAGAAGCACTTTGGTATTCATAAACCCTGTCTTGTTTTGTCCTGTAGCAGCACAGTAACAGCCATGAGTTTCACTTCCAGGACCAACAGCTCAGGGAAAACCCATCCCTGGCCCACCAGCTGCAGAGTCCAGTAGGCGCTGGGAGCCATCCCGAGAGGTTTGAGAAATTAGAAAATGCTGAGAGAAATGAGCAGTGGGGGATGTCTGAGACAGAAAGGGCCTGACACTGCTCCAGGGAATGGCCCTCAGCACTGCAAAGTGGGGGGGCACCTGCACCTGGGGATGTCTGAGGAAAAAGTGAGCTCAGGGCTACTCCTGCTGGAAGCGTCTCTCGGGGCTGTACTTGCCCCACTGAGAGCCTCCAGCACCAGGCACTGAGCCCCCCAGCACAGAGCATGAAGAACTGGTGGGGCTTCCACGTACAGCCTGTGCCTGCCTTGGAATGTGCACCACAGCATAGGGAGGGGATGCACAGAGCAGCTCCAGGATGGATCTGCGTTGGCTGGAACAGCAGCTCTCCTGTGCCAGGGTCAGAAGCTGGTAGAGCAAGGAGACCAGGCTGTTAGGGGCGGTCCTGGAATTTTTCTTCTAGGTTTTTGAATCCTTGCAAACATTGGTGACCCTGTGGCTGCAGTTCCTGGTCCCAGTGGGGCAGCGCTTCTGCCTTCCTCAGGGGACGAAGAGGCCCGCACAGAGCCGCCGTGACAGGGTGCCCCAGTGACAGGGTGCCGCATGGCTCCCACCTCTCCTGAGCCAGTGGGTAACAGGGCACCAGGCTGTCACAGGGCGGCACCGGGCAGTGACGGGTGAAACCGTGGTGGCGGCAGGCGGGGGCTGCGGGCTGCACAGCGGGGTCCAGGGTGTGCACAGAGGGTGCAGGATGCACAGAGCGGGGTGCAGGATGCACAGAGCGGGGTGCAGGGTGCGCGCAGCGGGCTGCAGGGTGCGCACAGCAGGTGAAGGTTGCGCACAGCGGGGAGCAGGGTGCTCACAGAGGGCTCGGGGTGCGCGCAGCGGGTTCAGGGCGCGCAGGGTGCGCGGAGCGGGAGCAGCGCCCGTGTCCCCCGGCCAGGGGCGGCGCGGCGCGGTGCGTAAAGGGAGCGCTTCGTGCTCCGCTGCGGCTCCTTTAAGACCGGCGGGGGCGACGGGCGCGAGGCGGCGCGCGCGGCTCCCGGCGGCGGGGGCGGGGGGTCCCGGTCCCGATCCCGATCCCGATCCCGGCCCCGGCCCCGGCCCATGTCCCGGCCCGCGGCGCCGCCCGGCTCCCCGCGCCGCCTCGGGGCGCTCAGCACGGCGCAGCTCCGGGCTCTGCTGCAGGACGAGCCGCGACTGCAGCGCGCCGCCCGCCTCAGCAGGAAGGTACGGCCGCGGGGGCCGGGGGGCCGGGAGGGACGGTGTCCCGCAGCCGGCAGGGTCAGGCCGTGCGGCACTCGCTCCTCTGGGGCTGTCCCGCTGCGCAAGGTGGAGCCGCCCGCGGCCCGGGAACTGGCGCTGCGGGGCCGGGTATTCCCCGCCGGCCCCGGCTCCGTCGCCCGCTGCCCTTATCTTGACGCCCGTAATCCCGAGGGCTCTGGAGGAGCCGCAGAGTCCACCGGCGGGGCGGGGGAACCTCCGCTCGGGCGTCCCGACCGCGGCTGCACGGGGCTCCCGGTGCTGAAGCCTCAGGCCACCAAACCCAGGGCCACCAAACCCCATCCGCTGCCCCCGCATCCCCGAGATCTGGTGAGGCCCCGGCCCTTCGCCCGCCCTCCAGCCTGCTCCCGTTTTCTGCAGCCGGGATGAGCTCCGCGCTCTCCTGGATCCGCTGCGGAAACGGGCGCAGGTTATTGTGGAATCGCTCTCAGCCCGATTTCAGCGTCTTCCCTAGGTGCCCCCGAGTGCTGACGGTGTGTGTGCATCGAGGGGAAGGTGCTGTCTCTTTCGTGACATCCATGTCCTCTGCCAAGCCCTTTCCCTGCAGAGGGGCTGGGCAGCCGGCGCTGAGGTTTGCCACGGTCAGGTGGAGCCGCGCTGCGTAGCCCGGCTCCAGCCGTTGCATTCCCCGGGGATGCACCTCCTTTGCAGGCAAAGCAGAGGGATGGAGACAGTGCAGAAAAAGCGGGTTCACCCCGCGATGAATACGGATCCCCACCCAGCAAGGTGCTGGATCTGACTGGTTCTGCCCATTTCTCATTGCTGACACACACGGCTCCCATCCCATTCCCACAGTTCCAGAGTCTACAGCTGGAGCGGGAAATGTGTTTGGCTTCAAACTGCACCCAGGCCAAGGTGAATCTGTCCCTGCGCCCACGGCTGGAGGATGGGAAGGCTTCCCTGGCCATCAAGTACCAGGAGCTGCAGGAGATCCGAGAGGCATGTTGGGACAAGCAGCAGCGCCTGGGTGAGTGGGGTGCAGCCTGTGGGCTGGGGCAGAGCCTGGCACACCCAGAGCAACCCCTGCTAATATGAGGGTCCAGGTGGGCTCAGCATCCTTGAACCTACCCCAGGGAAATGGTCCAGCCATGATCAGGAATGGTGGGGGATGATGCTCCCTGTGACATAGCAAATCCTTAGCTGGGACCAGTCATAGAATCACAGAATCATTTGGGCTGGAAGGCACCTTAAAGAACATCTCATTCCACCCTTTGCTGTGGGCAGGGACACCTTCTCCTAGACCAGGTTGCTCCAAGCCCAGTCCAACCTGGGCCTGAACAATTACAAGGATGAGTCATCCACAGCTTCTCTGGGCAACCTGTGCCAGGGTGGGATCGAAGCCATGGTGTGCAGGTGGCTCCAGGGATGTGTTTGGGGGTTTTTGAGTGCAAGGAAGGGGGGGAGCTGATGCTTGGGGATGGGAAAGACAGCAACCCCAGCAGTGGGGGCATCCAGGGGAAGGTTGGCAGCCCCATCCCCTTCTGACACACAGAGGCTTATCTGGAGAAGTGGAGCCCACAGAGCGCCCTGGGCCAGCTCCAAGCCAAGCTCGATGCCTCCGAAGCAGAGTCAGAGGTGAGTTAGCTGAGACCCCTGTGCTGATGTCCCTTCCTCACCAGGGCCACGGACTGCTCTCCATGCCCTCCCCTATGCCAGGGCCTGCAGAAGAGTCCAGGGTCCAGGGGGTGCTCCTTCTGGTCCCACTGCCCATCCCACAGGCACAGATAAAGCAGTTCCTGGCCCAGGACCTGCCCCTCGAGTCCTTTCTGGAGTCCTTCTGCCAGAGCCGCACACGCTCCCACGTCTGCCGGACGCAGCTGGAGAAACTGCAGGAGCTACTGCAGAAGGACCAGGTGCAGAAGGACCAGGTGGGCAGGAACCCTGTGGGCCCTGCGGGGTGCCCAGGTGCCCCAGCTAGCCTGGCACCAGCCCATCTTGCCCCATTGCAGAGTGGAGTAGCCCCCAAAGCCTTTGATCTCTCCTATGGCTTTGTGCCTGCCTTCCTCATCCCCTCGGAGGCTGTTGTGCCCTTTCCTGTGCCGGCTGCACCTCCCAAGCACCATCTCCCAGCACTGGGACAACAGCCAGCATCTCCCTGCTCCGAAATTCCCAGCCTGGGCTCCCCCCTACGCCTCGTTGGACACATCCCCCTGCTCAGTCCCCAGCCCGGCCGTGGGCAACAGCAGCCGCAACACCAGAAGCAGGAGCCTCCGCACCGGTAGCAGGGCAGGGATGTGGGATGTCCCTGCTCCTGTGCCTCCACGGGCCTTGTGCAGGAACACGTGGGCAGGGAACATGAGGGGCGGGGGGTGGTGTAGGCACAGCTCCAAAGGGCTGCGGGGTCTGTGGGGCAGGCACACGGGTGGGTGCTCACAGAGGGATGGAGGTACTTGGTTGGGGCAGGTGCCATGGCCGGGTAGGGGGTCCTGCATTTGGGGAACTGCCAGGGGGAGGTCTCTGCATCCGCAGCAAGAGGAACAGTGATAGGAGGTGGGGGTGGGTGGCTTGTAGGGATGTCAGTCGGCTTAGTTGGGAGAGACAGCAGGGAAAAGAGCATGGGAGCACTGGGTGCCACATGCTTCCTAAATAAAGGCTCTTTCCATGCTGTGTGTGTGCTCTTTCCATGCTCTGCGGCTTGGCTCTGGCTGTGAACAGCAGGATGGGACAGGCAGGGAGGAAAGGGTTACCAGGGGGCACTTGCCAGGCTTGGAGGTGACTGGCAGCCAAGGAGGGCCCTCCAGCCTAAGGAGCCCTCAGACCTTTCATTCATACTTGGCTTAGGCCATCACTTCCCTGGGGAAGTTGAGAGCTCCTGCAAGGGGTGCAGAGCCTGCCATGAGTGTGTGTTTCTCTCAAGAGACGTGCCAGGGACCAGTCTGGTGCTGCACATGGGGAAGGCTCATGAGGTGCCCAGAGATGCCTCATGCCAGCAGCAAAGCCCTCACCTCATGGAGGGTGGCCAGCTGGGCTTGCTCACGGCTTGGCAGCCACTGGTCACATCAGCCTGTACTTGTGTCCACCTTTTTCACAACCTCAGAGGCCACTGTGCCCTTTGTCATTCCTTATCCACCTCCCCCATTTCACCAGCCCTCACTGGAAAAAGTGACAGGAGGTCTGAGCTCTCACTCTGTTTCATCCCAGGCTCTTCTGTTCCTTTCCTTAGTATCACACAATGGATGGTAAGTCCAGGGGGTGGTGTTCCCCATCCCCCAGGGGACAGCCTGGTTCCTCCACCTGCAGCCTCCTGGGCACCCCTGGGCATCCTGGGGCGCTTATTCCCTGCTGTGGCATATCCATTGTGCTGTTTTTAGCTTTTGGGTTGGTTTCAGACTCATCTTGTGCTCTCAGACACTGTGTAATTCTTTTCCTCTTTCCCAGTTGCCTGCCCAACTTGCATCTTGTCACTGGTATGTAGACTGCTTGGAAATCATCCCAAGCAGCAAAAGGCCCTGGCTCAGGCTACAAAACACCCCAAAATACAGGTCATTAGCTTGCAGTGTCTGATCATCCTTCCCCACTGAGGCTACCTGGCCTTATGCCAAACTTCAGCCCTCATTTATGGCCAATATTCCAGTATCACCAGTTAAAGCAGGTTTAAAACTAGGATAAATAGGGGACCAGCCACTGTGACTTTATTGGCATGTGAGGAGATGGTAGTCACTGGAATATCTGGAGTTTCACAAAGCACCTGCTGCTTTCCTAAGTCCCACTTTGGGCTCAGCCTGTCAACGAAGGGCCTGATTGCCAGTCAGGCTCTGTGCTCATCATGTGTGTCAGAGCCCGCAGCCAGGCACCTGCCTGAGCTGAGCCCCGGCCAGAGGCAACGCTGGTGGGCTGTCACTGCCCTGCCACAGGGCACCAGGCACAGCACTGAGGCATGGGACAGTGCACAAGGAGCCAAGCTGTGTTGATTTGGCATGGTCTGGTTTTTTTGGTAGTGGAGGGGGCCACAGAGGTGGCTTCTGTGAGAAGCTGCTAGAAGCTTCCACCGTGTCCAACAGAGCCAATCTCTGATGGCTCTGAAGATGGACGTGCTGCTGGCCCAATTAGAGAGGTTGGTAATGCCTCTGTGATGACATATTTAAGAAGAAAATCAAAACAGCGCACGCGCAGTTTATTCCAGGGGCGGCAAGGCGCTGCAGCCACTGCCATCCCAGCACAGTGCTCAGCGACGCACCGCTGCAGCTGCCGCCATGCTGGCGCGGCCCACAGCAAGCCTTGCCTGCCTGGTCGCCCCTAGCCAGCCACGCTGCGGGCAGAAGGGCAGGGCTGGTGGCAGCAGCTTCTCCTCCCCGGTGCCCCACACGAGGAGAGGCGTTAAATAGCACCAGCGCCGCGGCGGCCGCCACTGCCTGCGCGGTGGCAGCGGGGCCGGCTGGCCAGCGGCGAAAACATGGCGAGCGATCCTCTGACACAGAACCTAGACGAAATCAACCGCTGGGCGCTGCGGGATGCTGTAAGAATCTTTGAATTGGTGGAACTTGTTGGCAGTAGTACCTAGGAGCAGCAGTTTTTCTTGTAGTCAGAGAAGAGGAGGAAGTGAGGACATGTGAGGGAAAACAACATGGCGGCCCAAGGTCAGTGGAGAAGGAGGGGAGGAGGTGCTCCAAGTGCCGGAGCTGAGATTCCTCTGCAGGCCGTGGTGAGGACTGTGGTAAAGCAGGCTGTTCCCCTGCAGCCCATGAGGTCCACGGGGGATGCAGAGATCCACTCGCAGCCCGTGAGAGAAGTACTGGTGCTGGAGCGGGTGGATGCTGGAGAAAGCTGTGATCCAGTGTGGGAGACCTGAATGGAGAGAGAGGGCCCTGCTTCCAGAGATAGAGAGAGAGGGCCATTGCTTCCAAACTAGAGCAGCCTATCCTTAAAAGACTGCACCCCGTGGACGAGTGACCCACGCCGCAGCAGTCTTGGAAAGACTGCCCGTGGGAGGGACTCACATTGCAGCAGTATTGGCAGGATTGCTGCTCGTGAGATTGGAGCCACGCTGGAGAAGTTCACGGACAACTGTCTCCTGTGGGAGGGACCCCCCGGCACAGCAGAGGAAAGACTCTTCTCCCTGAGCGAACAGAAGAAGATCTCAAGTGACGAACTGACCAAAACCCTCACGCCCTGTCTCCTGGCACCTCAGTGGAAAAGAGGGAGGGGCTGGGGGGAAAAAAGGTGTTTTAAAGGCTTACTTTACTTTTCATTATTTTCCTCTGACTCTGTTAATAATAAATTTACTTTATACCTTTAAATTTTAACCTGTTTAGCCCTTAGAGTGTTTTCTCCCAGTCCTCATCTCAACTCATGAGCCCTTTGTTAATTTTTTTCCCTCTCCTCTGCCCAGCTGAGAACAAGAGAAAGTGAGCGAACGGCTTTCATGAGTACTTGGCATTTGGCCAGTGTCAAACCACGACACAAGCCACCCAAAAACTAGCCAGGGCCCACCAGTGTGTCTCCCCAGGCAGTGCCTGTCTTGCATGGCTCCCCAGGGCTGGGCAGCCCCAGGCTGTGTGGGTCTGTCAGCAGCTCCAGGACAAACTTCCCTGGCCCCATGCAGGTACTGAGTCACTTCAGTGGCCCCTTGAGTGTGGGCTCTCAGGGTGAGCAGCTACCTCTGCAGCCTGGGGAAGGTGAGTGTGTCCTATGAGAGCTGCAGCACTAAAAGTGACAGTCTAAGCACCAAGGTAAGCTGTGCTGCCATGGTCTGTCTGTCTGTCGGACCATAGGAGCCCTGCAGCACCCAAGGCACCTGGCCTGTTCAGGAAGCACTGGGCAGGCCCTGGCCACCCCATGGTCCTGCTGGGCTGACCACCACCCCACTTTAGGGTGGGAAACCTTGGGGTCCTTTGGGAAGCTGCCAAGCCAGGTGAGCCCCTGCCCTGGGGAGGTTCCTCCCATCCTGCAGCTGGACCTGTCCAGTTTGGAGCACATAGTAGCTGGCCCTAGGTGGGTGGCTGGACACCCCAGTTGTAGTGATCTTGGCAGGGGTCGTCTGTGCACCCTGGCCCACCCTGTATCCCTGGAGACTGAGGGGTATCTGCCTGCCCACTGCCACCAGCAGCCCCAGGCCCTTACAGGCCAGCTGGGACTGGGGACAAGGTTCTGCACAGCACAGGCAGGGACATTGGCTCACAGGCAGAAGATGACAGCAGACAGGGTGACCCCCCTCTGCCCCTCCTGCCTGCACAGTGGCTCTCCCTGCCTGTCCCTGCCCTGCAGAATGAAGTCAATGAGGGTAAAGGTGCTCCTGCTCACTCTGGGGAGGAGGAGGAGGGGTTGCCACTGGGTATGCACCTGCATTCCTATCTACTGGAGCAGGCAGCAGCCTGGGCCCAGCCCAGCCCCTCTGCCAGCTGGTGTGCAGCCAAACCTGGGCAGGGAGCTGGGGCTGCCTCCCCATCCCTGGCTCTGTAAAAGCCAGGCTGGATAAGGAGCAGCCCCCAGCCCAGAAAGGCCAGAATAGCTGGGAGAAGAGGGGTGCACCCCACCTCCCCGGGAAATCCCCTGAGCCACAACCCCCAGGCAGTGGGGTGCAAAAGGGGTACAGACCTGAACTGGGGCCAGCCAGGAAGGGGCTGCCAGTGTGCCCCAGCTGGGGCCCCCAGAGCAGGCACCGGGGCACTTGAGGGAGGTCTATTAACAATTAACTCTATTAACCAAGGAGTGGCCGAAGGGGATGCTGCTGAAGGGAGGGGGAGCTGCCCCCCATCCTCGGGTGCTGCCAACTGTAGCAGCCCTTCCGTGGGAGGACAGAACCACCACCAGCAGGACTGGGGTGCAGAGTTCTGCCCACACAGGTGAGGGCTGCGGCTGTCCCAGGGGCTGTCCCATCACCCCCATCCCTGCCAGACCAGCCCCTTTTGGGGGGTGGAGGCGTATGGCCACCCCTTACTGCTGCTCAGGACTCTGCTCCCCCAGTCTGAAGCTCCCTGTTCCTGCCCCTCATGTCCCCGGCCCAGCTGGCACAGTCAGAGATCTGCCGACAGACAGGTTTAACCCCTTCCTTTCCAAAGAGTAGGCCAGCTACTCCAGGAGGAGGCCCTGATGAGGCACTGAGACCCCACACTTCCAGGCTGCAGCACCCACCAGCTGAGGGGAGCAGCTCAGCACCCCAAACCTGCAGTTATGGGGACATCAGCCCACAAGAAGGGGTGGGGAGTGGGGTGTGCACTGAGCTTGCAAGGCCTCAGCACCAGGGCCATCAGGCTTCATCCAGCTTGTATAAGTTTCTGTGGAGCCTTAGATTTCCTTAGTTTGTCACAGCATCAAATTACCAAGTGGTTGTTAGCTCAGATTTTGGTGCTTCCCTTTGACGTCTGTTGTCAGTGATTCAAGAGTGGGAATGAGCAACACCAAAGAACCCAGAATAATCCCTGGGGTGAAGGTGCAGGGTAGAGCAGTCCAGGCCTGGATGGGTCGGCATGGGGTGATGGCTGAGGCCCCACCAGCAACTCACCCTCAGACAGTTCCTTTTGGCGACACAGAGCGGGCAAAACCTGATGCCAGGGGTAAGAGAGTGAAGGACAAGCATCCAACGTGGATACAATACATCACTTGCAGGCAGGTGAAATGTGGAGCCACAGAGCAAGGAAGTGAGGGGTAGGATGTGCTAGAATATGTGTAAAAATGGCCCCAGTGGGCTTGAGATTGAGGAAGAAGAAATCCCTACTGTGAACATCACACTCCTCCCAGCAAAGGCCTCAGGATGCTCATGGTGACATCCCCAGCTGAAACTGCCACCTCCCCTCCCCTCCGAGGGCATGGACCAGGAGGGGCTGTGGACAGCTGCTACTGCAGTCTGTTACTGAGATCTGTGTTGTAGGGACTGGATACATCCTCAAAGGAGGAAAAGGACCTGGGAGCATAAGCTGTTCCCTGCTATGACCCCTGCCAATGGCTGCCTTGCCCCAGCTGCAGGAAGGTGGACTCCTGTTCTCACAGGAACAACCCTCTGTGTGTCAGTATCCCCAAGGATGTATCCTGGTTCCCAAGATGTAACACAGTCAAGGCCACGGGGAATTACTGAGCTTCACCCTCTGCTGATCTTCCAACCCTGTACAGCTCACAGCCCCTGCCCCCTCACACTCCTGTCACCATCAGCCCCTGGCATCTACACAGGCTGTGTTCACCTGGCTAAAGGAAAGCAGCATGAAACCCCGTTGCTCCTGGCACCTCTCCATCAGGGAAACAACTGGGGAACAAAAAGAATGCAATGACACTGTTGACACAAGGAGAAAAAGAGGCAGAACAGTGGTATGCTGAGAGCTGGTAGGCATTTGGACCAGCTCCAGCCTTTCTGCCCAAGCTCCTGAAATCCTTCCCAGAGCAGAGGAGCAGTCAGACTTGACTAGGGCAAAGGTGACACTGGAGAGTTTTAGGGCACCCTCCTCTGACCAGGCAGTAGGCGAGTGCAGAGCACAGGGGATGTCACCAGTGCACAGCCACCCCCAGGTGTCAGCACAGAACAGGACCTCCAGCAGTAGCAGGGAAGGCCATGGTGGTCCAGAGAGGCCACCCTGCCCTGCTGACTGCAGGCTGCATGCCCACCCTTCCCAGCAAGGGAAAGAGAACCTCCCTGCCCACTCTCTTCTTCACTGGCTGAAGTCAGGATGTGAAACACCTGCCTGTCTCCCACCCCTGTTTTCCAGCAAGTGCAAGGAATATTTACCACCCAGGCTCGCCAAAAGAAAGATGTGTCATTTGTCACCAATTTATGGCTGGATGTCTTTTAATCTTCAAGATACATCATGGAGACCTGAAAAGGAAGAACCAGTAGCAGGAACTGCCCAAACCACCTGCTTGGGTAGGAGCTAGAGAAATGCTCCCTAGTGCCCGCTGCTTCCCACAGACATCGCTAGCTTTTCCAGCCTGGAAAGTAATGCTTCCTGCCAAATTCTGCCAAAAAAACTACCTCTGATCTTTTGAGTGATTTGGTTTACAGAATTAAGATAAGCATGAAAATGCATCAGCAAGTGCCAGAGCCACAGAGACTTTCCCTCTGCAGCCAGTGAACACCGGGCTCCTGCTTCTCCCATGATGACATTTCAGCACTGTAATCCCAGGTAAAGGGATAGACTGGCAGCCAGTGAGGATCCTGGAAAGCTCACTCTCTGCCCCTGGACTGAATTTACTCCAAGCATGCAGCAGCCTCTAGTGTGCAGCTGGAAGTGGCACAAGGCTTTTGAGAGCAGGCAGAGAGCAATCCTGCACAACCAGCAGAAACAGTGGTCCCTGCCGTGCCACTGCCTCGGGCTCCAACCAGGATCACAGAATTCCGCAGTGGAAAACACAGGGCATTCACTTTTAACATTCTTGTGCTGGGACAAAACACAACCCAGGGTCTGGGTCACGAGGTAACAAGGGCTGGGCTCCTGCTCACCCCCCCAACAGCAAACCCAGTGATGCACAGTCTTTGGCACTCTCAGGCCACTGCCATGAAGCTTCTTTCCCTCCAGGTAGCAGCAGCATAGCACAGGTGAACCCAAGGAGAGAGAAAAGTTTCTGAGAAACACAATCTTTAGTTCTTGAAACACTTCAGTATTAAAATAGGCAAATACACTTGTGCAAATGATGCTCAGATACATGTAAACCACAGGAAATAGTACTCGGTGCTCACAGATGCATCATGGCTAAAAGCCTCAGAGGCAGGGGCTTGTGTAAAGTTTCTGGCGGGCCCTAGACAGGACAGAGGACTTCAGACACCAAAGTGGTTTGCCTACACCTCCAGGCAATGTCACACACTGATCAGGACATGAGCCACCATGGGCTCGGGTTTCATTTTTCAAGTCTGAATCTAAGGCTTCTATACCCACCACCCTGAGCAGGGTGATGCAGTATGGACATCAAAAACTCCCCAGAGATGTAGAACCAGCAGGTGTGATAGCACAGAGGTGGCAGGTCTGGATCAGCAGAAACTAGAGCCACACGTGAGCATGAGTGAGCACAGCCCTGAACACACACAGCACACACCACCTCTGACAGCCTTTAATCTCAGCTGCGGCTCACAAGAGGCACCTGGGGCTGTGCCAAAAGAGGGAACACATCCCAGTCCAGAGTCCAGGCACTGTGTCTGCAGGTGGTATTGCTGAGGGACACATCAGAGCCTGCAGAGTTCCTGCACCACTTCTGCAAGGTCATGCTGGTGGCACAGTACAGCCTAGCCTGTGGACCAGAGCACACAGAGGGTATCCAGAGGTCGCATCCTGTGCCAGCCAGGGGCACTCTGTGTCTGAAGGTCACGCTGGCAGAGGGGCCAGGTCACAGCCTATGGAGCCTGCTGGTCATATACCGTCCCTGAAGGTCACACTGGCAGAGTGAAATGTCACAGCCTGAGTAGCAGATACAGGGTGTCTGTCAACAGCGGGTGCGGAGCGCACTCCTAGCCTGCTGCCAAGCTCCCTGGTGACACTGTGGAGCTGGGTGGGCGCCCCGGGGGCTGCCCAGCCCCGCCGCGGCCCCGCTGTCACTTGAGGCCGTAGAGGATTGCAACACTCAGGAAGAAGAGGAGCCCAATCGTGAGATCGGAGAGGGTCCTAAGGCGTCCCTGTGCCGCGGCCGCCTCCCGCCGGAGGCGCAGCTGCTCCCGCCGCGCCCGCTGCAGCTGCTCCCGCTGCAGCTGCTCCCCGTAGTGCGCGCGGTAGAAGGCGTCAAAGTCGAAGGGTGGCGGGACGGGCCCCGGGCGGGCAGCGGGGGGGCGGGGCGGCGGCGAGGCAGCGGCGGGAGGGCGGCCCGAGGGCCGGGGTGCGTCGCGCAGCTCCTCGGCGCTCAGGAGCCCGCGGTCGTACTTGCGGCGCAGAGCGGCGCTGCCCAGCACCCGGTAAGCCTCGCTGACGGCGGCGAAGCGCGCGGCCGCGGCCGCGCTGCCGGCGTTGCGGTCGGGGTGGTACCGGAACGACTGCTCGTAGTACGCCGTCTTGATCTGCGCCGCCGTCGCCGTGGACGGGACACCCAGCACCTCGTAGAGGTCGAAGCGCGGCCGCGGGACTCCAGCACCGCCCGTCTGCGCCGCCCGGGACGGCGGCGGGGCGCAGCCGGGTCGCGGGGCCGCGGGGAGGAGCCGCCGCAGCCGGCCGAGCGCCGCCAGCTCCATCAGGGCCTCAGCGCCCGCCCGCCGCCATCCCGCCCGCCGCGGCGAGAGCAGCGCCGCCGGCAGCAGCGGGAGCGCGGCGCGCAAAAGCCACGTACGCAGATACACGGCCGACGGGGCGGTGACGTCACGCGGCGGCGTGGTCGCCGGGCAGTGACGTCACGCACCGGCAGGATGGCGGGCAGCGGCCGCCGGCCCGAGCACCGCGGGCCTCCCGAGCTGGTGAGCGGGAGGATGGAGGGGAACCAGGCTCCTCTGGGGTGGCCCCTCCTTGAGGTCCTGGGCCTTACTACCCCCGCTGCTTTCTCGTTACAGTTCTATGATGAGGCTGAGGCGCGGAAGTATACACAGAAGTACGACGGGACCAGCGCTGCGGGACTGCAGGGCCGGGCGCGGCCTGTCGTGGGGCGGGCAGGGGTCTCGTCGTGGGGCGGGCATCGGGGGCACCCACCGGGGCTGGGGGCGGTCTGTCCTGGATCCTACCGGGAGTAGCGGCGGCCCTGCCGCGAGGCCCGGGCGGTCCGGCCCCGACATGTGGCAGCGGCGGGTGGGGCGCGGAGTGGAGTGCAGAGGGTCAGATCCTGCCGTGAGGCGGGGGGGGGGCTCGAATCTAGCACTGTGGGGTTGCCGCCCATCGCCCACGCTCTGCCTGTGCCTCAGCTCCCGGGTGGTGGAGATCCAGTCGCAGATGTCGGAGCGCGCTGTGGAGCTGCTGGGGCTGCCCGAGGACCGTCCGTGCCTCCTCCTGGACGTGGGGTGAGCGGGGCTTTGCCCGGTTCCGCGGCACATGGAGCATCTGGGGCTGGAGGGATGCACAGGGCAAGGGGGCAGCCAGGTCCCACAGCACCAGTGTCTCTTCTGGGCTGAAGAACAGGGACAGGCTGCTGTAACGTTGGTTTCGTCTGGCCAGCAGCAGCCTCAGACCAGCCCCATGATCCCAGTACTTTCCCCCCTTCCTCCCTCTAGCTGCGGCTCAGGGCTGAGTGGGGATTACATCTCCGAGGAGGGTCACTACTGGATTGGCATGGACATCAGCCCTGCCATGCTGGGTGAGCACAACCTCCCCTGAGACCCCCACATTGCCTCAGAGGCCCCAAAGGTGGGAGCTGGGTGCCTGAGCTGTGTTCTGTTCTGTGCAGATGTTGCTGTGGAGAGGGAGGTGGAAGGAGACCTTCTCCTTGCAGATGTGGGTCATGGCATTCCCTTCAGGCCTGGCACGTTTGATGGGTGTATCAGGTGAGTCTGTGCACGTAACTGAGTTTTCCTGATGCCCCACAGAACTGCACAGTACACATGGTGCACATCTGGTAAATCACAGGTGAGAGGGACTGGCCTTGTCAGCCACTCTCTTTGCTCTGTGCAACTTGGCTCCATCACTTCAAGACAAACCTCCAGAACTGTGGATGGTAGAAACAGCTTGTGACAGCTGTTTCCCAAGGGATGCTTGTCCTTTTGTGCTGGTGAGCTAGGAATTTTGTTGAAGAAAATATAATGAAATTGGAAATACTGTCAGGATGGCTGAGACCTGCACCAAGGAGGAGACCAGAGTATGTGGCATTGCTTAGAAAGGTCAGTCCCTGGATCAAGGATTTGATGGTTGGTTTTGGGATGAAGGGGACAGAAGGACTTTTCTGCTTAGAGAACAGATGGGAAGAAGCAGGGACTGTCCATTGCTGAGCCAAACGCTCTGTTTTAGATTGCTCATTGGGAAGACCTGCTTGGCCAGGCAAGGGACACAGCTGAGCTCTTGAATTCTCATCAGGAACTGTAGTGATTGGACTAGAAATGGGTTCAAGCTGAAAGGGGGAAAATTTAGGTGAGATATACAGAAGAAATTCTTCCCTGTGAGGGTGGTGAGGCCGTGGCACAGGCTGCCCAGAGCAGCTGTGGCTGCCCCATTCCTGGCAGTGTCCAAGGCCAGGCTGGACGGGGCTTAGAGCAACTTGGTCTAGTGGGAGGTGTTCCTGCTCATGGCAGGGAGTGGAACAAGCTGAGCTTTAAGGTCCCTTCCAACCCAAACCATTCTGTCATTCTATGATTTGAGCACTTGGGCTAAAGGGGATGCCTGGTGATGCTTTTGTCCTTTAACTTACGCACCTTGTTGAGTTTTGGCACAGTGAGTCTCCAGAGGAGTTTGTGTAACTGTGAAACAGAAGGCAAAGCTACACAGAGGAAATGAAATAATTTCTCTGAGGCCCAGCACATGCTTAGTACTGGAATTCAGCTCAAAGGGAGGTGGCAAGCTCTGTGAAGGAACCAATGACTCGGTGTCCTGGGGGTCTTATTTTCCTTCTCAGTATTTCCGCAGTGCAGTGGCTCTGTAATGCTGACAAGAAATCACACAGCCCCCCAAAACGCCTCTACAGATTCTTCTCCACTCTTTACACTGCCCTGGTAAGTGCCACCCTCTACCAGCCAGGCCTCTGCTGCTCTTATGTCTTTGCTGGTGCTTTTTAGCAAGATACTTCAAGTCAGGTTGTTTTAAGTAAATGCTGCTCTGAAGCAGAACTGGCAGGAGCACCCACTGCCTACCTTCTTGCCTGGTGCTGCTTCTCATCAAGGTTGGACTTGATGGGTCTTGGTAGTCTTTTCCAAACTTAACAGTTCCATGATTCTGTGATCCCTGGTGTTCCCCCTGTGCCTTGCTGGCTCTGTGGGCTGAGCAGCTCTCCTGGGAGCCTTGTCCCGGAGGTTTTGGGTAGGAGGGAGCTCATTTGGGGCTGGGATGGGGTGACCAGAGGGGTTACCTGCACTGAGACAAGTGTGTGACCAGCTTTATTTCCTGCAGGCCCGAGGATCCAGAGCTGTGCTGCAGTTGTACCCCGAGAACTCGGAGCAGGTACAGCCCATCAATCAGTCAGGAAGGGGTACAGGAAGAGAAATCATATGCTATTTAGGGCTCTGAATAAAAGCCAAACAAAATAACCTCTAAGGAGGATACCCAGTGCAATTTCTGTTGTTTCATAGATTGTCTTGGGCTGAGCCTTAAAATTAAAAGTGGCAGGACACAGCGTGAATCTGGGTTTGAAGACTGGCTGCAGTCATCAGCACTGCACTGTAACTCAGGGCTGGAAAATCCAGCCCAGTATCCCTCGTGCCAGCTAACCCAGGCTAGACTGAGGAGCAGGGAATTGGTGTCTGGGTGGTACTGCAGAACCAGGAGATAGGTGCAGAGCTTAGCAGGAGGAGGACCAGTCCATCTTGGGAATGCCCAGTCAGCTGTGGTCCTCCCAGACGTCTCTTGGGCTTTCCTGGGGGATGAGTGCTAATTAACTTTTGCACCTGCTGCTTTTCTCAGCTGGAGCTCATCACAGCCCAAGCGATGAGAGCTGGATTTACAGGGGGAATGGTGGTTGATTACCCCAACAGCGCCAAAGCCAAGAAGTGAGTGCTGGATCTCTGTGTGTGTTTGGGGTGAGGCCTGGGTTTAGCAATGATATTTTTTTTTTCCCTGAGCTGTTCTCTCTCCCATTATACAGTCCTGGACAGAGGTTACAGCTTAGATCTGACTCTGTTATAAACCATCTCAGTCTTGCCTGGGGACTGAGACTCACATGCTGAATCCCAGGTTCATGCTCCTTATTCTTGTTCTTTCAGGTTCTTCCTCTGTCTCTTTGTTGGGACATCTGGCACATTACCAAAGGTGAGAACCTCCATGAGGCAGCAGAGCTGCTGTCCTGGCTGCTGGGTGATGTGGAAGAGCTGTGAGCATTGTGGGAGCCAAACAGCTCTGTGAGTGCAGATGTGACTTTATTTATACATTTTCTGCCAGTCACCAAGCCCTGCTCTCATAGAATCACAGACTGGTTTGGGTTGGAAAGGGACCTTAAAGCTCATCTTGTTCCACCCCCAGACATGGGCAGGGACACCTTCCACAAGACCAGGTTGCTCCAAGCCCTGTCCAACCTGGCCTTGAAAACTTCCAGGAATGGGGCAGCTGCAGCTTCTCTGGGCAACCTGTGCCAGGGCCTCACCACCCTCGCAGGGAAGAATTTCTTCCAATATCCAATCTAACCCTTCCCCCTTTAAGGCCATTCCTCTGATACACTTTTTTTTTGCCATGATTTCTGGAAGACCAGTTTGTTCCTGCTCTGGTCCTTGCCCTTGCAGATTCCTGCATTCCCCTTAGTTTTGATGGGCTGACTAATAGCTGTGCCTGGTCCAGAGGAGAAGACAACTTCCCAATTTTGCTTTCCAGGGCCTTGGTACTGAGTGTGCCAGTGAAGAGCTGCACCAGGCAAAGTTCACCAATGAGAGGTATCACGTGGGAGTGAGGCTGCAGGTTCTCCCCAACAAGGAGTGGGGGGCTTTGAGGGCTGGGTTTTACTGGGGACTGCAGTGCTGCTGTGTGAGAAGCAATGGGAGGGGAAGGACAGGGAGGACTCTTAGCAGCCCAGGAGAGAACTGCTTTATCTTCCCAAGGGCCTGTACACAAGGGAACAAGACTATCCCAGGGCTCTTCCATGGGGTTGTAGGTGCTTACCCTAGAGCTGCACCTGAGCAGTCAATCAGGTGTGCTTTCTGTCCAGCACTGGGCCCTCCAGCTGGGGCCAGCAGTGTGGGAGAGGGAATGTTTACAGGGCTCATAATAGAGGCATGGAGGCAGGCTGCTGTGCCTGAGTCCTGGCATTTCCTTTTTCCTCCTGTCCAGGTCTTTGCTCAGCTCTGCTTAGCTGTGGCCTGGGGGGTTTCTACTGCTGGCCAGGTCTCTTCCCATGGCAGTGGTGCAGGGAGGAGCCCCTCTTGCAGCCAGTGGGAGAGACGGAGAAGAAAAACAAGAGGAAAGTTGTCGTGGCTGCTAGGAGCTTGTGGCTGCCATGTTTTCCTGCCTCTTACATTGCTGTTCTCTGCTCACTTAGTCTAAGGGGTATCTGGTCTTGGAGGGCAGTAGCAGAGCTGGGAACTTTTTAGGAAGCCTGACTTTGTCTGCCTTGTTTGGAGTAGAGCAGACAAGGGGAAGGTGGTTGAGCATGAGCCCATAATCCCCTGAGATCCCAGAGTGCAGCACGCTGCTGGTGTGACAACGGGGTATGGCATGGGGGTGTGCTGGACTGCTGGAGTTCATAGGTCAGGATCCCTCAGCTCCAAGCCAGGGCTGGAATCACCCTCCTTCTCCAGTGTGTCTGGAGTTTGGCCGCATGTCCCAGTGCTAGCTGAGCCTCTCGTCTAGGGGTGGTGGGAGGGAAACTTGCTACTTTTGTGACCTAGTTCTGGGTGACAATCCTCCAGGGCAGAGAAATGTGCCCCCACACCTCAGTTCCTCTCCAGCTGCTGTCCGCTTTCCCCACAGGACACGGTTCAGAAATATCAAGGGCAAGTCTGTAAAGAAAAGCCGGGACTGGATCCTGGAGAAGAAGGAGCGTAGAAGACGCCAGGGCAAGTGAGTCCTGCCTCAGAGGCTGGCCTGGCCTGCTGTCACCTGCCACAAACATGGTCCCTTCCCCTCCCAGCATGCCCTGCAGGTGGTGCTGAGCTGTTCCCTGCTTTTTCCCCAGGGAGGTGCGAGCAGATACGAAATACACGGGTCGGAAGCGCCGTCCTCACTTCTGAATTGCTCTGGACACTGCTGGCATGGAAGGTGGCATGTGGGTGCCTCCAGCAAGCCCTCCTGTGGATGGCACCCCATGCCTGGGCACTTGCTGGGACTGGTCATTGTGGCTCTTGAAGGTGCAGACTGGCTCAGGTGCTGCCAAACGGCAAAGCTTCCAGCCCTGTTTCCCTGGTGAAGGTGCAGACAGTGCTCTGGCCACTTGGGTGTCTGCAGTGCCATCACTTACCTTCCTGAGTGCAGTGAGCCAGCTGAGCTCCAGGTAAGCCAGGACGTGATATCCAGTTCCTCACTAAAGAGTCAGAGAGTTGGAAGTGTTTGCTCATCTCCTGCGTCCTGCCCTTGGCACTGGGAGTACTGAGGTGGGAATATGGTACCTCATTCCCTGCCAGCTTCCGCTCTGCCTGCAGAGGATCCACACTATCAAAGTGTAGATCCACGAGGACAAAGTTCCTGCTGGCACAAGTGTTATTCCAGTAGCCATTTGCTCCTGTCGGTGCTTGGTACCAAGCCCACCATTTGCTTTAGTGCTTCCAGGCTGCTGGGGCTGACTGGACCCCCCCATCACCTCTTCCCTTCCCTTGAAGCAAGGAGAGGTGCCACCCAGAGCTTTACAGTTACAAATGTTTATTCTACATAAAAATTCCACAAAATGGGAAGCTGTTTTGCACCCAAAGCCTTGGGAGAAGAAAGGGATGCTAGCAGGGAGGGAGAGAGGGAAGGAGGAGAGAGGCAACATACAGTGTTATCCAGCCCAGTGAGACAGAGCAAGCCAGGGTCAAGATCCACATAGAAAACAAGGACACTTAGCTCACAGTACAGCAACAGTAGAACTCCACAGGGGGCTCGGAAAGCCTTCAAGTACATTAATTACAAAAAAACCCAATCCCCAGTTCAAGTGCAAGCTGTGCGTGCCCCACACTGCTCATGGAATACTGCATCAACAGGCTCCCGGCACGGGGAGGGTGGGTGGCACTTGGAACAGAGGTGGTGGAACCCAAAGGACAAGCGGGTGCAGGTTGGGGGCTGGAAAGAAAAGGTGAAACGTCTTCCCAAAGCACAACCACACTTGGTGATTTGGTCTGTACATGCAACGACAGGTAGGTAAAAAGGAACTCAATGGGGCTTCCCGTAGTGCAGGGGTAATTATTGCACCAAAACACCCTCCCCTCACAGCGAGGACAGTGGTGAGCCTGCCTGTGGGGCAGCAGTGGTAGCCTGCTCCTCGTCTCCCTTGCTTCGGAGCCCAGCACCGCTGCTGCCCACAGGATCCCAGCAAAGTGCCAGCAGTCCTGACTGGCCCCATCTGACTCCTGCTGCTGTGGGGGCTGCTGGCAGTGGTGGTGCCAACAAGGAGCAAGGGCCAAGAATCCCCCTCAGTGCTGTTCCTGGCCTTGTGCCTTGACAGGGGTGCCACAGCCCTGATGTCAGGTGAGCTTGTGCCACTAAAGCTGCTGCTTGGAAGAAAAAAAGTCACCTTGTGCTAGCAGTAGGCATGGCTGCAGCGCAGGAGCCCAGGAGGAGGGTTTTCCTGCCTGCCCAGTGTTATTGCTTCCTGGAGGGGCCCTGGGGCTCTTGCTGGCCTGGCAGAGTGAGCATGGACAGCAGTGACAGGGAGCTGCTGAGGGACAGGAGCATGGTCACTCCCTTTTACTGCAGCCAGACGTCCCCCTGGAGCAGAGACCCTGCCCTTGCCTGCCTCCTGCCCCTGCCTGCATGGTCCTGGTGCCCCAAGCCCTTCAGTGCACACAGGCTGCAGTGCTGGAACTCACATCGGTTGGTGTGGGACTGTGAAAGAAGGGGGCTTTGGTCCGGGATGTTCCCATGGCCGCACCCTGAGGGGCTTGGACTGGGCAGTGCGGGGAACCAGGCTGGACCCTCTTCCCAAGGGCAGCTGCATGCAACGAGGGGCTGTATGGGGGAACCTCGGGTGACAGTGGCAGAGAAGGATCCGTGTCAGGGCTGCTGCTGGGCAGGGCTGGCCCTGGGGGAGGCAGCACTCTGTGGCTGCAGCCACTGCCTTGCCCCTGCACCCAGGGGCACCACACGGCCAGCACCCTGAGCCACAGCACCATGCCAGCTCGTGGAGCAGCCCTGCCCTAGTGCTGGTGGGAGCTGGGAGGTGATGCTGCCTGAGGCTGGAATACTGGCTGCCATCAAGTGTCCCTTTTCTGCTACCAGCACCTGGGCTGACAGCCAGCCCCTGTCCCAGTGTGGCAGTGAGCCTGGCCTACCTTGGGACTTCTCTGTGGTGCTTTGGCATGTGCACAGGAGGCCAGCCAGAGCGCTGTGGTCTCCAGAGGAAGGTGGGGGCAGAGCCTTGTCCCCAGCCCGAGGGAAACGGGCAGTGGCAGCACTGAACCCCCCTGAGCTGCCAGTGGGCTTGGACCCCACGGCAGCTGCATCCATGTCACAGGCACAGCAGAGGGCACAGGGCACCCACGTTGTCCCACGGCACTCCACTGAGAGTAGGTGCCTCACTGGATGGCTGGGCAGAAGGGCACTGTACCAGGAGCAGCAGGGTGCCAGGAGGTGGCAAACAGGCAGTCAGGCAGTGGCCTGTTCAGGACCAGGTTGGATACAGGAGGAAGGCTGCTACTCCTCATTTGCAGGGGGCTGGATGCACCAAGGGCTGCTTCTGGGACCACAACAGGAGAAAGCCCAACTGCTTCCAACCCCCAGCCACGGGTGTGGAAAAGCAAGTCTGGAGCAGCCCTGCTTGCAGGCGAGTGCTGCCAGGGCCTGTGGACATCAGCAACAGCCCCAAACCCCGGTAGGCAGAGTCCAGGCCTGTGGGCAACAGGAGCCAGGACCACCATGTGCCAGGGCTGAGAGCACAGTGATGAGGCTGTGTTGCAGGGTGAGCAGCCAGTGAAATGTGCTGGCCTTAAGACTACCCATGCCATCCTGCCCTGTCAGGCCAGCATCCAGGAGCAGCACTGGTCCCCACATGCCGCATTCCTGTCCCCAGGCAACTGTGATGGCCCCAAGCAGCAGCTCCTTATTCCACACTGCTCCATCAGGCACCCACCACCTGCAGTAGCATGTCCAGCCCTTGGCACCCTACTGGGGTGAGGGCTCAGGTAGAGAGGGGACAGCCCTGCCACCAGAAGAGTGGCAGGGATGGAGCCCCAGAGCCAGACAGTCACTGGCCAGGCAGGGCTGGGCAGAGCACACCCCTGGGGAAGGGCCCCGAAGAGAAGCAGCCCAAGGGAAGGTGTTTGCAAGCACAGATGCAGCTGACAGACATGAGAGTTCAAGGTGATGGGCAAGCTGGGGAGGTTGACTGGGCACCATACTCCCAAGGACCCCTAACACCCATCATCGGTCTCTCCTCCTCCTCCTCCTCCTCAGCTGTCACTAACAGACTGCCCATCACAGGAGGAGCAGCAGTGCCCAAGGGCACTTCTGTTCCCCACCTGGTCCCAGCCAGCCACCCAGCCTGGAGCAGTGATGAGAGCTTGGGTTCCCCCCCCAGGGTCCCCCTTGCGCCCATCACCATCACCTGTCCCCCACTTGCGCCCCGGGGCCGGAGCTTCCTCCACACAGATGCACCGCACCGCACACACAGCGTCACAAACAACCATGCATTAGAAACTGAAATGCTGCTGGGAGGCTCCGGGGCTGCGTGGGTTGCTCCGGTGTGGCTGCAGCCCCATGGCACGCGCGGCTCCATCCATCGCACACAAACAGTCCTGTGGGGTGAGTCTAGCCGAAAATGCCGCCGAAGGTGGAGGCGATGACGATGCCCAGGATCACACAGCAGATTATGATCATGATCTTCTTCTGCTCAGGTGTCCCAGCAGCAGTAGGGAGAGAGGGGAGGGGGGATGGTGAGTGTTGGGGCAGGATGGACCCAAGGAGCTTGGAATGGCAGTCTGTGCTGTTCCCCTTTGCCTGTGGTGGGCTCTGAGCAGCACCTTGGAAGCCAGAAGGGCTCTGGCAGTCCTGGGCAGGGATGGGCACCCCTGTTCCTGCTTCAGCCCTGGGTTGGCAGAGCTGAGCTGGTGGCCCTCAGGTCCCCGAGCTGATACGGGACCAGGTGCTGGGAGCAGGACAGGCAGCTGGCACTGTGCTCAGGGTCTGAGCTGGACCATGATCTTTCCCTACTATTTTTTTGCAAGGGACGTGGCTCTCACAGCTTGCCTGGTCCAGGGGTCCACCTTGTCCCTTTTCCTCCCCCCAGGCAGCACCCCTGCCCTATGGCTCATTGTCAGCTTTCACACAGTCTGTGCTGGGAGCTCTGCCTCAGCTGTGCAACCCTCAGGATGTGGGCTGCTCCCAGTGGTGTGGGGTAATGTGGTCCCCGGGCACCTGCAAAGCTGTGCCAGGCTGCCTGGAGCAGGCAGGGTGCCAGCTGGGCCCTGCCTCTGGGATGGAGGTGTCAGCAGTGCAGGCAGGGGCAGATGGGGCCCCAGCCAGAGCCGTGACTCACCCGTCTGGCTTTGCTCTGGTACTTCACCGCTTTTTTGGTGTCGGACACAGCCCGCTCCACATAGTCCACCGAGTGCTCCACGTTGTACTCGATGCGGTCAATCATTTCTCCCTGCAGAAGGAGGACACAGCCCACGCGCCCGCGCGCGTGCAGACGTGAGCTCCTTCCTGCTCCGCTGCTCTCTGGCTCCCGGTGGATGCTGCCCTGCCCAGCAGGCCTGCATGGAGAAAAGCACTATCAGCTGCCTGTGGGCACTGGGTGTTTCCTGGGGTGCCCTGGCGTGCAAGCCCTGGACTGCATGCCCCATCCCAGAGGATCTCTGTGAACATCCCAGCAGGGAGACAAGCAAGGGTGAGGGTCAAGGGAGTCCCCAGCCCGGTCCTGGCGCTGACCTGTCCAGTATCTCAGGTGACATCAAAGCCACGACCAGATTGCCACCAGCACCACACCACGTGCTGCTGAAACCAAAGGCATGGCAGGGAGCGAGGACAGCACCAGTAGCACCACACGGGATGCTCATGAAACCATGCACATGCAGGGACCAGGGACCACTGCTCTGATCCACACAAGCGCCACACCAAAGGCAGGAGGGTCCAGAGCAAGGCCAGCCAAGATTGCAGGGCCCTGCAGGGACTTCTGCCCCTGCTGCAAGGATAGGTTGAGTGGGGGCTCCTGTGGATGTGGGGACACGGGTTGGGGTGAGCTCCTCTAGCCTTGTTCACCTCCTTTGGCCCCATCCTGACTGAGTGGGGAAACAGCCAAGTCCTGCAGCAGCTGGACAGGGTTGGCAGGAATGGGGGGTTTGAAGCCCCGTGTCCTCCTGCACGGCATGGAGGGAACTGGGGCCACAGAGCCATGGGCTGATAGCCAGCAACTCTGCAATGCCCATTTCTCAACCTAATGCTGGAGAGCACAGGGAGGACAAACCTTGAGGCCCAGGGGTGCTGCTTCTTGACTTGCCTAAAGCTGCTGCTTCTTCTCCCTGCCTGTGCCATGCCTGGGGCAGAGCAGAGCTGCCAGCCCTGCTGCCTGCCCAGCACCCCTCTGTTCCCAGTGCCAGCAGCTCCGAGCTTCTCACCCACAGGACAAGGGTGCTGGCACTGTCCAGCCCTTAGAGCGGGACAGGGAATCATGAATTCCCCACATATGTCCCCCATGGCAGACAGGACAGGCCACCAACACCACCGTGCCCCAGTGACCCTTGCCGTCCTGCCACTGGCCATCCCAGCGCCATGCGAGCGGCAGCCATGCAGGAGCAGCCATGCAAAGCAGAGCATGCAGCACCACGGGGCTCGGCCAGTGGGCCTTTACCTGCCACCGACGTCTCCTCGGGCCATGGCAGCATGGCAGGCAAGAAGGGGGGTGAGCAAAGACACAGGAGCACGCGCCTGGCTGAAGGGACTGGCGCCATGGGCTGGCAGCACAGCCGAGGGGGCACCCCGAGCTCACCCACCTGGGCCTGGTGCTCCAGGAAAGACGAAGAAATCTCCCCCTGCATGGCAGCCACCCCCTGCCCTCCTTCTCAGCCCCTCACTGAACCTCCCACCCCACACACACAGCACCCCAGCTCTGGGGTGCCAGGCAGGTGGTTCCAGCCCTGGGGAGCCCAGTTCAGCCCCACTGGGAGCCATGCTGGTCCTAGATGTGGTTTTTCCTCTCAGCACCCACCCAGGCAGGGGAGCACTGTTCTCCAGCTTCCCCACCCACCGCAGGGAGCCCCATCACCCTCCAACCCCTTCAGGGGAGCCCCTGGGCTGCACCATTTCCCCACCTGGCTCTCCACCAGCATGGCCATGTCCATGAACATGTCGTGCAGCTCTCGGATGCTGTTCTCCAGTTTGATGATCTCGCTGTGCCGTGTCTCTATCTCATTCAGTGCCTGCTTGGTGATGTTTGAATCCATGATGATCTGCAGAGAAAATAAGGCCACTGAGCACCCTGCTCAGCCCCAGCTCTGACACTGCAATTGGGGGCACTAAGAGAGGGATGAGCAGGAGCTACAGAGCCCTTCCAACCACCCCAAACCAGCTAGTTTGCAGCAGGATGCAGACTGCTCCAACAGCATCCTCAGGCCAGACCTGAGCCCCTAGGCCCCCCTCCTACATGGGCTGTGTTCATTACTTGCGTACTGAGGCCACTGTGGCGGCATGTCCACCAGCCCATCCCCTGGGCTGAGGGGGCTGGCTCAGCTGCAGCTTGTGCCAGTGCTTACCCCAGAGGAGAAGATGGCCGGGTTGCCGCTCTCCAGCATGTCCTCCAGCTCCTCACTGGTGGTGGTCCTGCCAGCTGCAACAACACAACAGAGGTCAGCCAGGAGCCCCCTGTCCCCATCATTGGTCCCACAGCCCCACCACAGGGCTCTGCTGGCTTCATGGTATTTTTCCCATGAGTGGAACAGAGTGAAGCTTTCAGTCCCAAGAGCATACAGGGCAGTTTGAGGGGCTGCCCTCCCACAGCCTGGCTCTGACACCCCTCATTTTAAGGGCATCAAGCTGCCAGCTTGGCTCAGCTCACACAGGAACACCCATCTGTCCCTCCTGGACACACTGACCGTTCCTGCGGGGCAGGGACCAGCGCTAAGGGACCAGCAGCCACCAGCATCCATGGTGGCTGTGAAGGAGGAGGGATGGGCAACAAGCCACAAGCAGGCATGTTCTTGTCAAACCCTGTCCCAGCCAGTTCAACGCCTTGAGGACACTGGGCTCAGCTGGACTTGCCAAGTTTTAGCCCTGCTGCTGTGTGACAGAAGCCAGGCTCTGTCCTTCCTCCTGTGGCAAAACCCTCCGTGTCTCTGGGGACGTCCAGCCCCATGGCTCCTCTGGAAGCAATTCACCCACAGCATGTGGTTCTTTTCCTTCCCTTACCCACCCCATACAGTGGACAGAGATGCTGATCACTCCATGGGTGACACTGATCCCTGCATTAACTGCACTGTATTCCTTGGGCTAGCAGCCATGTGGGACATGTGGAATTAACAGCCAAATAGATGGAGATGCTGGGCAGGGCACTGGGGCTGCCCAGTGGGATGGGGAGGGTGAGCAGGTCACCTGAGACAGGGCAAATGACACCCACTGGTGCAAACGGGGCAGTCAGGCAGGAACAGCTAATGAAGTGACTCCACCAAGCTTGATGAAACCAAAACCTGCAGGGCAGGGCTGGGGCCTGTAGATACTCCCCTGTGACATGCTGCCTGCAGCCAGTGGTACTGAAAGGGACCTCCAGGATGAATGCAGGGCACCTCAGAGTGGGGGAATGGCGCAGAGCGGATCACAGCTCCCAGACCCATGGGCAGAAGTTGGAGTTCTGTGTGAGGCTGGTGTAGACAACTACGACTTGGTAGTGACCCCAAAGCCCTGAGAAGCTGCTGTTTTGAGTCACAAAAACAACTTGAGCCCTGTCTGTGCCCCGTGGGAGTTCACAGATGCATGCGAGGCCTGAGCATTGCCATCTGTGTGCTCACGGACCTCAGGATCAATCACCCCCCCACGTTCCCCAGCTCTGAGAAGGGGCCGCAGCCTGTTTCCAGACACTGTTACATGTTTTAGGGTGACAGAGCATCACTCCCATCAAGAATGACCCATGACACCCCCTTGTCAGCCTTTCTTGCCTGTTGGTTTCTCACTCTGGGCTGACACTGCCCTGCTCCCAGGAAGGGAGAACAAGGGACCAAGCAGCACAAATTTACAAACCCTCCTGTTGACGTGCCCAGCTCTGAGCAGTCACTGGCCCAGTGATAAGGAGGAGTATGCCAGGTGCTGTCCATGGAGAGCTACTTGCTCTGCCAAATGCCAGCCCTCAAGGCAGTCCTGAAGGGCAAGCAGTGGGATCAGCTCCAGGAGATGCCATGTCTCTCATGGGCAGAGGTGGGATGGGATGCAGGATACACGTTCTCATCCTATCCTTCTTGCTGCCTCATTCCCCTAACGCAGAGCACAAGGCTGGTAAAAGCTGCATTGAAGTGAAGGATGAGAGCAAAGGCATCACATGTATTAACACCTGGCCAGGTAGTGCTGGCCTGGCCAAGGGCCATGGCTGCTCAAGAAGAACTTGCTTTAATGCTGAGCCAAAGCTTGGGGCATGGAGGCTGCATCTCGCCCACACCGTCCAGCACAGCACCTGCCAAAGGCCACTGCCTCCTAACCAGGCTTCCTGGTTTGGCCTCCTGGTCTGTCATTAGCTCCTCCACAGCAGTAAAATCAGCTCAAAGTGTCCTGGGTATCTGCCTGATCTATTGCTCACATGACCACAGGGCCTTGGCACAGACACAAATGGGAGGGAAAGGATGGAGCCACTGCAAGGTAGCACCAAGGGAGAAGAGCCTGGGGGAACACTCCTGCCCCAAAACTCGGTGAAACATTGGAAAATCCTGAGAATTGGACCTGTGCCTCCCCAGAGAGCTCCAGAGTGCATCTGCCTCTTGGCATCTCTAGCAATTAAAGTTTCTTGAGGGGAAGCAGCTCTGCCAACAAGACAAGAAGCCCAGAACATGGAGGGAGCTGGAGAAGCAACATCAGGTGGCAGGGAGAGAACAGCGGGAGACAGTGCCCAGGTCCCACTGCTGCAGGGGCCACCAGAAACTCTGCGACAGGTGGACATGAAGACACTGAGGAGACTTCCCACCTCAAGGCACAGTCCTTGGCCCTGTAATGCCCAGCTGGACAGAGTGACCCTCCCCATGGACCAGCTCCCAGGGGATGGGGCAGGAGCAACGCTGTTAGGGTGTGGAGGAAGCTCCCAGGGAAGCCTCTGGTGCCATAGCTCAATCCCACAGCCCAGCTGACAATGGATGCCAGTTTGCCCAATTCTGCATGCAGATGGTCTATAAATAGGGAAGGTACCTCAGGGCTGAAGGAGTCCAACATGCCATGGCCAAATTGAGGGCTCAGCTGGGCTCTTCAGGCTGGCAGCATCCCTTGGGCTGGCAGCATCCCTCCTCCCAGCAGCAGGGCTGCACGAGCACCCGCAGAGCCACAGCTGGGGCTCACGCCAGACATGCTGAGGACAAGGAACCTTTCCAAGGCTGGGATCCTCTGCCTGGAGCTGGCTTTTAAGCTCTTATTCGACACAAATCCATACAACTCATTAAGAGATGGATAACGCTGTCCCGTCCACCTGCATGTGAGGTAACGGGGTACGAGTGACTGGCCACCTGGCTGTCGCCCAGCTCAGACACGTCTGGCACTGCCCACGCTGGTACTGGGATGAGAAGGATTCAGCTACAAAACCCTACCCAGCACATCACAAAGTGCCACCCATCTCCTTGGCCCTCAGCATCTGCACTCAAGATAAATCCCATGGTCATTCCTGAGATGAAAGTGCCACAGGAATCCTAAATAAGGTCTGAGGTGGCCCAGATGAGCTGCCAGGGCCAGAACAGCCCCCAGACTCTCTCGGCTCAGGGTGGGATGCACCCACAGCTCATTGTTCTGCACACCAGTTCACCCGGTCTGGCATGGCAGGGCCTGATGAAATCTCTAGTGCCCTCAGATACAGCAGACGCTTTATTTTTGTCTCCTCAGTTTTTCAATAACGAAACTGTCCCTAAAAACAAGCAGCATCTCTGCAGCACCTCCGTGGCTTCAGTTGCACACCACCACGGAGAGCAGCTCCTCCAAGCTCCAAATCCAATTTCTCTGGGAGCAAAACCTAATTAGATTTAAGATATAATTTCTCCTAATGGACAAAATGGAGAGGAAAAAAGCAAGGGAGTGACACCTCTCACCTCAGGCAGTGTGGAGGGGGACATGGCTCCTGGCAGCAGATGTGGGGCACGGCTGGGGTGGGGGCATGGTCTAGCCACTGTCCTGGTGCCACCAACTTGAGGACATGGCCATCCTGCCATCCCTCCATGACATCTGGAGTGCTTAGGAGCAGAGAAGTGAGTAAAGGGGGGGTGGGGGCACTGGTTAAGGGGGAGGGGAGGGGAGGGGAGGGGGGGGAGGGGAGGGGGAGGGGAGGGGAGGGGAGGTGCTCCTGGGTGGGCAGCATGATGCTGATGGTCACCAAGGCACAACACCTGGCACACACAGACAGCAGTGCCCACACAAGGAGAAGGGAACAGATCCTGAGAGGGCTGTGCAGAGCCCCAGGGGGTGCCTACAGCCCCGGGGCAGTGACTCTACATCACCACCTCTGCCACTGTCCTACTTGCAGAGCCAGATGTGGTGAGGATGCAGAAACTTGCTGGGGAGCCCGCCCAGAGCAGCTGAGAAGTTCCTGCTCTCATACTTTAAAACCCGAGTGATTTACTGGCTTTGCTGTCAGAGCTCCCAGCACTCTCTGCCTTTGGATTCCTCAGCTGAAAATGAGAGCTGAGGATTCTGTGGAGCTCTGTGCAGTCGCCACATCCCATCTGTTCCAAAGAGCCTGCGCAGGTGCCCCTGGAGCAGCTGGGGTTGAAGGTGCTGGCTGGGACACCCCAGACCAAGCAGAGCCCCTGCCCAGGCAGCACTCCAGGTAAAACCTCTGTAAGCTGTTCCTTTTGATGAGGCTTTTTGCTGGGAGGTATTTATTTTCCACTGTCCTGATGGGGGAATCCAGCTTTGGCAAAGGGCTGTGCAGAGGACTATGTCCCTCCCCAGCACAGCCCCATCCCACCTCTGCACCTCCTCCACACCTCCATCCTGAAGGGAACAAGGGTCCCTTGCTGTCAGGAACTGGGACACCTCCCCTACACTTCACATTGGGGATTTCATGGGGACTCCTGAGCAGCCCTTTCCCTACACCCATCAGGCTCTGCCAGGCACTGACAACCTGGCAGGATGGACAGAGCAGACACAAGAATAACAATGTCTCTTCAGAATTTAAGCAGAGCAGCAGAGCCCTCCAAAATCCAGTAGGAAAACAAGAGGAAGGTTTCTTTCAGGTCTGCATCCTATCAAGGACATGGCTGAGTCCTTCCAAATCTCTTCTCTCAGGGGGAGGCACAGGGATACCTCAAATTCCTGTTCACATGACAAGCCACTCCTCAGCTGTCAACTGCAGGGTGATGTTGGCTGAGGAATGAGTCAGGCAGCTGGAGCAGTGACACATCCTGCTTTACAGCAAACTGGCAAGCTCTTGTTGAGCCTCATGTCAGTCAGCCTTCCTGTCCAGCCTTGTTAGTATTAGACATCAGAAAGACAAATCTGAACAAAGATTAAGGCTTGCACAGCTCTGTCTCCTTCCAGCCCTCCACAGCAAATTCCCACTCCCCACAGCACCCAGATTCCGAGACCCATGAAGCACATTCCCACAGGTGACCACCAAGGACATCACTCTGACTCACAGATCTCCTGTCATCATTCACAGTGAGTTGTTGGAGGAAAGAAAACCATCCATTTGGTTGTTAGGAAATTAAAAAGGACTAAGTTCAGATCCTTCCATTCTGAGCACAAACCCCACGACATGTCTGACAGTGAGATTATTTGCAAAAATCTCTTTTAATCTCTGCATGCCCTGACTTCCCCCTTGCTTATTCCCTTAATTACATGGTTCTTCTTTGCTGGGAGATAACCCCATTGCTCTAAACTATCCAGGTATCACTGACTGCCCAGAAGAACCATAAGGAGAGTGTTTTTCTAGACAGGCAGGACCGAACTTCTCCTAAGTGATGGGCTCTGGATGACTCAGAGATCTTAGTGCCACAGTAGTGTCACCTGGGTGAGGTGTCACCAGCCTCACAGGTGTCACCTGGGGTCCACCCTTGGCCAGACAACATAATGGCTGCTAAGAGCCATCAGGTCCTGGGCCCAGAAAGGTGCCTGGGGCTGCACCGAGGCTCCTGCTCTTCCTGGCAAGGGAGACCATCGGGAGCAGGGAGTGCACCCATCTCAAGAATTCCCTTCTCTGTTTTCTCTGTTTAGCTTAGTTCATCCATGAAGAAGAGCACCCTGAGGAAGGACAAGTACACAGAGGAATCAGGAATTCGCATGAGCTTCTTTGAATTAAAAATTAGCTGCAAACACAGAAGAATTCCTCTCCTTGTGATGCCTGCTCTTTCTCTGCAGCATTTTGGGATGTACTTTGCTACCGAAACTCAAGGTACCACCTCATGCCCATCTCCCACAGAAGCCGTGTTCCAGCCACTCCCATAGGCTCCTGTGGATCCCAGGTTTTCCCGGGAAGCTCTGCCCAGCTGTGGGAGCAGCTCTGATCCATTGGGAGCCAGTGCAGGATGTGGACCCACGGCACACACAGCCCAGCTGTGTTCCCATTCCAGGTTTACTCACTGATCTCCAGCTGCCTCTGGATCCTGCCCTTGCAGCGCTCCCGGTAGTCAGTCTGCGTGGCATTGTACTCGGACATCACCTCCACGAACTTGCGGGACAGTGTGGAGTGCTGAGAGGGAAGAGAAGGAGAGAGGGAGCTGAGGGTCCCATGGGAGGGAGAGCCCTCCTACCCTGGCAGCGGGGAAGGCTCAGCCCTTAGCACCTCCTGCACCTCCAGCCACCCCAAAAGCATTTCCGGCCCAAATGCTGCTCCAGTGAGTGTGACAGAGCACAAGGGGGGCAGGTGGCAGCAGGTGATGTGTCCCCAGGGGAGTGGACCAGAGGCATCCCTCATCCAGCCCTACCTAAGCACAGCCTCCAGCCCCGAGAGGACACTCTGGGAGGCTGGCAGCACCCGTACTTGCACTACTTGTGCCCAGAAAGCCTGGAGGCAAGGCCACAGCAGTGCCCTGGGTTGTGCCCTGCCTGCCACTGCCATGCTGCTGGGACATGCCAGACCCCGCATGGGCACAGGAAGGACCCGCGGGGATCACTCTGCAATGCTGGGGGCAACTGTACCAGCCCTGCTCAAAGTCACAATCACAGAATCACTAAGGTTGGAAAAGACCTCAAAGATTATCAACTCCAACCTGTGACCGATCCCCACCTTATCAACCAGACCAGAGAACTGAATGCCACATCCAGTTGTTCCTTCAACACCTCCAGCAATGGGGACTCCACCACCTCCCTGCGCTGCCTGTTCCAATGCCTGACCACCCTTCCAGTGGAGAAATTTGTCCTGATACCCAACCAGAAACCCCACTGGCACAATTTCAGGCTGTTTCCTCTTGTCCTGTCCCTTGTTCCCTGGGAGCTGAGCCCAACCCCCACCTGGCTGCACCCTCCTGTCAGATAGTTGTAGAGAGCAAGAAGGTCCCCCCGAGCCTCCTTTTCTCCAGACAGAGCTCCCCCAGCTTGCTCAGCTGCTCCTCATCAGACTTGTGCTCCAGACCCTTCCCCAGCTCCGTTCCCATCTCTGGACAGTCTCTGCACAGCGAGGGAACAGGGAATGTCAGACGTGCCTGGTGCCACCAGCACTGAGAGGTGTTGGTGCAGGTGTTCGTACACCTCGAGCAGCCCCAGCCAGCACAGCCTGACCTCCAGGAGACGACACTGGAGGGTACGCTTGCACTGGCTCTGCAGCTCTTCTAAGCCAGCAACAGCAGAGTATTTATGGAGAGACTCAGCTCATCTTCTCCCTCCTCCACCACAAACCTCACATGAACGCCCCTGGCACCTCCAGCTCCATCCTCTGCTCGAGAGGTGCTGGCCCAGAGCAAGGTCAGAACAGCTCCCAAGCATCTCAGCTCAAAATCCAGCAACGACGTGACGTGCCATCCAAGCGACTCTTCTGCTGTTCCAAAATTGTTTTTCCTAAAATCCACTTCATTCTCATTCAGCAGAAAACTATCAACATATGTTGATCTGCAGCCAAATATAGCCTGGGTGCTGAGTGACACCCTTCCTGCTCACTAGCACACCATGCTACACATCTTTTGCTTAAGAAGTTATTTAACTCAGTGTTTATTTTCTCAGATTGTTATTTTATTTTCCCATGGGCACCCCACACGTCTACAAAATGCATTTGATTTTTGGAGGAACATGGAGTTTTGTGCAAAATCAGCTGGAAAAAAGCATTTTAAATGGCTTTCAGACATTAAATAAACCTACCTGAATATTCACAGCAAATAAAAAGCATATCAAAATGTACCTTGTGTTTGAAAGAAACTCATTAAACAGAAAATTTTAACTCAAGTTAGGAAAAGGATTTGTTTCACTCAGGTCTAGCAACTCTTCACTCCCCAAACATGGGCAAAGCAGCCCAAACCAGATTTCCAAAGAGCTGATAAAAGCTATGGGTATTCAGAGTGGGCTCTGAAAGCCCCCAAAAGCACACACTGAAACTGGGGTCCTTGTCCTTCATGTGATTAAGAAAAGATATTTTTGAAGTGTTTATCCCATGAGGTAATACACAAAATTTTTAAGTGTATATATAATATATACTTAATATATTACATATACATATAGAAACATGGATAATACTGTCTAGACGTCTGGGAAGTTGCATCACTGGCCGCATTTCTGGACGGGGGATGCCCTTAGGAACTGTGACCCCAAGCCCCCTCCCTGTACCTGGATCTGCCGCAGGCAGGTCCAGATCTGATGAGACTCTTCTGTCTGGAAATGACCACAGCAAAGCCAGAATAAAAGCCCATAATCCTAATGCTCAGTTACTCCTAGTTTACAATGTGTTAACAAGGGGGAATCGGCTCCTCATTCCTTCTTTTACCCAGAGTTTTGCTAATAGCAAAGTCCATCCAAACTGGAGAAGGCACAAATATCTACAGAAACATCAAGCTTCAAGCACCAGGCATGTCTAAATCAGCTTTCCAGTTTGGCTCATCCCAAATTTCATACAGAATGTGGGAAGGGAGGAGAGAGCAGGCCAGGCTCTGGGAAGACACAGCCACATTGCCCAGGAGAGGCTGGAACTGGTCTGTGTCACTGCAGAAGGACAAAGGTGGTGGTGATCCCAGGTGGGGCACAGGACAAGCGAGGACAGGCTGAGAGAAGCAGGGCCTGGTCAGCTGAAGGTGACAAAGCTCAGAGAGATCTTTTTGTTACAATGACCCAGAGGGAGCAAAGAGAGAAGCTGGAGCAAAACTCATCTTGGAAATGCACAGGGGCAGGAAAAGAGAAGAGGGACAAAGCTGGGGTATGGAATTCCATTTACATATTAAGGGGGAAAAAATCTTCATAAGAGTGGTCAAACACTGGACTAGGGCCCAGAGGACCCACGGTCTGTGGTGTCTCCATCTCTCTGCATACTGGGGAGACAAACACCTGCAGGAGCTCAGAGTTGGGGACCAGCCAGGCCAGAAGCCAAAGCTCCAAAATGGAGCAGTGTCACACTGCCAACCTCAGGACTCTGTGCCATGGCTCAGAGGTGCTCCCCTGCCCCCAGTGAAATGCTAAAAAATGCCCACATTTCAAGAAAACGTCCCACCTCCCTGACTGAGGGAGTTGGGGTTGCTCAGCCTGGAGAAGAGAAGGCTCTGGGGAGACCCTAAAGTCACTTCCAGTGCTAAAAGGGCTCCAGTAGAGCTGGAGAGGGACTTTGGACAAGGGCCTGGAGTGACAGAACAAGGGAGAATGGCTTCCCACTGCCAGAGGGCAGGGTTAGATGGGATATTGGGAAGAGATTCTTCCCTGTGAGGGTGGTGAGGCACTGGCATAGGGTGCCCAGAGCAGCTGTGGCTGCCCCATCCCTCAAGTATTCAAGGCCAGGTTGGACAGGGCTTGGAGCACCCTAGCCCAGCAGAAGGTGTCCCTGCCCTTGGCATGGGTTGGACTGGATCGCCTTTGAAGGTCCCTTCCAACCCAAACCATTCCATGGCTTTAAGGTGGAGCAGAGCCCTGAATCCCACTCCCACATACCAGGATGACATCTGAACCACAGAGTTCAACACAGACCAAATCTAAACCCTGCTCAAATCCACAGCCATGGGTTATGCAGTTCCCGTTTGTGGCCACCTCCAGTTTCCCCAGACACTGCCAAAGTACAGCCTTTTCCTGAGAAACAAGGGCACATCACAGCTAATACCAGGGACCACCACCATTGACTGCCATCTGCCCCCCACTGCCACTGGCACTGGCACCTGCATCTGGGATGACATCAGCTCTTGAGGAGCTCAGCACAGAGCACGGAGCAGAACACCTCGGGGGTTCACAGCACTGCTGTCAGCACACACAAGTGTTTCCCGAGTGGGAAGGGAAGGTTTTTCTTGGAAGGGATCTGCTGTCAGCCTGACACTGCCCAGCTGCAACAGAGCTTTGTCCACACTGGATCCTTCTGGAAGGAACAGAAGAGCTGCTCTGCAGCAGAACTTGCTGCTCTCCTGCTGCTGCACCATCCTTTGGCTCTGCCATGCCCCAGCAATTCCCTGTCCTGCCTGCTCTAGAGACAGGTGGGCCTTTCCCCTCCCCCAGCTTTGTAGGGGACAGTTCCCCCATGGCCTCAGGCTGAGCTGGGACAGCCTCTCCCTGCTGGTGCAGGGCTGAAGGATGCTGGGGTTCCAGCTGGGAGCTGCATCTGCAGAGCTGATCCACTACCATCACTGCCATATTGATCTGGCACCAAATGCAGATGGGAGAGCAGGCTCCCTGAGTGTCTTCCCAGGCTGAGGAGGAGATAAACTACAAAAGCCAAAACTCCTCCAGCACCATGGCAGAGCATGGAGAAATCAGGACTTTCTGTGTGTGCATAACCCCCTGTGAGAGCCACAGACCTACATCTGGATCCCACCCCAGATGATGAAGAGCAGCACTGGCAGCTTCTGTTACCTTTATCCCTTTAATGGGATACACACTCTTGGTTGCAGAACAAGGCTCTGAGATGCCTTGTATTCACCCACATACCCCAGTACAGAGGATACAGCTCTGCAGTGATGCAAGGACAGATTCCAGGCTGGAGCAACAGCTGCATCCCACCGAGTACTCTCTCACCAAAGCATCACCAGAAGGTAAAAACTACACACCAGCTCTGGTTGGGCAGGAAGACAGAGCTTCACCCAGAGAAATCTGCTCCATAGCCAAGCACAGACCTCCTCTCCCAGCACCTCCTGGGATCCCTCAGCTGCCACTTCCCACCTCCCCCTTCCTGGTGCCACAGGGCAGAGGCTCACCTGAGTTTTCCTTATCCGCAAGTCAGCCGATGACCTGTTCAGTCCTTCCTCTTGCTCGATACTCTGCTCAATGCCTGGTCAGGGTAGAAGGACACATTATTTTGTGCTGTTTGAAGAACAATCACAGAATCATTAAGGTTGGAAAGGACCTCCAAGGTCATCAAATCCAACCTTCAACCAATTACCTCTAGCCCATTAAACCACGCTGCCAAATGCCACATCTACTCATTTTTTGAACACTTCCAAGGATGGTGACTCCACCACTTTGCCAGAGCGCCTGTTCCAGTGCTTAATCAAAGGAAAAGGATTGTTTGGCAAAGGGACTGGATTCAGGAGCAGCTGGTACTGGGCAGTTCCCAAATCCTGACTCCACCATTCAACCTGGCAGCAAAGCCCTTTTTCATGACTGAAAAACACCTGGTGCCTGGCCACTGTCTGCGATTTGGGGCTGAAAGGGCAGCACTGTCATCCCCAGCCTGGTGAGCCAGGATTTCCATACAAAATCAATGTGATGCTTAGGTCTGATTGCCAATATTCAAATCGGATAGCTGTTTCCACCAGAGAAGCAGGAGGAGGAAATCCAGAGCTGAAGTGTCTCTGCAAAATACCAAACCTCAAGACTCCTCTAGGAAATCTAAAAATAGCAGCTCCTCCAGCTGCCTGGACTGGCACAGGGAGGACCCACCATGCCAGCATGAGTGTGCTGCATCGTGCTGAGCATTCATGTAGCAGGGCAGGGATCTGCCCCTTTAATTATGCAGCTAATTGAGATGAAGCCCTCACTGCCCAAAGCCTGTGAATCATGGCAGGGAGGAGCACTGTCATGTCCCACCATGCTTCGGGCAGGGAGAGGTTACAGGGGTGCAGGGCAGCAGGACTGGCACAGAGCAGGACAGTGCAATCCTGCCCCATCCCTGGAAGTGTCCGAGGCCAGGTTAGACGAGGCTTGGAGCAACCTGGTGTAGTGGAAGGTGTCCCTGCCCATGGCAGGGAGTGAAATGAGATCACCTTTAAGGCCTCTTCCAACTCAAACCATTCCATCATTCCAGGATTCTATGAAACCTGCTCCTCAAGGCCAGCTCAGGGCATACTAATTCAAAGACTTAATTTCAAAACTTGGAAGAAAGCTCCCATCAGCAGGCTGGTCAGTGTGCAGAGACACACATTTCCACATAAACCACCCAGTGTGAGCTGGTGGCATCCCCAGAGTCTGGCTGAAGACTCCATTCCTAACACTGATGTCCCACAGCTCTCTGAGCCCAACTGTCCCCAGCACCTTCCATTCTGGAGCAGGTCCCTCAAGCCCAGCACAGGGCAGGTTCCTCCTGCAGCAAGGACTCCTCATTCCCTGGAGCTGCCCCCTCACAGCACAGCTCAGCGTATTTCATCAACAACTGGGCTTCCTCCACAAACCACTTGTCACAAACCACTCCCAAGGAATGGTATTGGCAAACACTGGGCATTTCTGGTAATTAGTAAAATCACATTTTCCCAAGAAGCTGGTAATTAGAATTAGCCCCTGCATGAGTAATGTCTGGCCTGAAGAAGTCAGTTTGTTGTCAGCAGATGTTGTTTTTGATCAGTCTTGACTGTTTTCTGTCATTGATCATGCTGGCCATGAGGCGATTTGGGACAAAGCACAAGGACTAATCATCTGCTGCTCCAGGTAAATATGATACCAGAGAGTCTTTTCTGGAAGCAGGAAACAGGAATTGGAGCCTGTCCTGCAATCCTTCAGGCTTTTGAAGTCCCTTACAAAACACCGAACAAAACACTTATGGAAAAGGATTTTTGTTTTGTACAGGCCAAACCCCATCACCAGGGATCCCAGCATGTCCAGGGCCATGGGAATGGATCCATTAGACTATGGAATAGATAAGATGGCCCCTGGCTCTCCTTCCTGGCTCTAGTTGAGATCATGTGTTAGGACGATAAAGGGAGCATGGGAACAATGGAGATACAGGTCTCCTGGCCCACACACGGGACGTGGCCACACCAGCGGTGACCAATTTAACAAAGGGCTCCAGGCATATCTGAGTCCTCCATGACTGCGAGACTTCCACAAAGCCCTGGGATTAGTGAGGACACTGCTGCCTTGGGGGAAGCATTAGCTCCTCTCCTACCCTTCAGACACAGCCAGGTCTTCTGCACCAATCTCAACTAAACCCCAGACTGACGTCCAAGACTGCCACAGGCAAATCCAAGCTGACAGGGGTGACCTCCTCCCGTCTCAAGGTGCTGCCATCCTCTCTGACTCCCTCAACCCTCTGGGGTCCAGTCTTGGAATTCTGGGCTTGTCCGAGTGCTCCAGCACAACCATGACCATCAGTGGGTTGACAGTCACCTTGTTCTTACACCCCAGACTGACTGACTCTTCCAACAGTGGAAACTGGAGGTCATATCCTGCAGCATATCCCACAGCAGCACCTCTTCACTCACCCAGACCTGAATAGAACCTTTGGCCGTGCTGGGGGTTTGTCCAGCATCCAACCCCTGCCAGTGGTGTGGCACAGGACTTACTCAGAGCCCACCAGCTGCTCGTGGTCCCTTTCCCTCAATTACATTTTGGGAACGGGACACAAGGGGGCAAGTTCACAAAGGGCAAATTAAAGCACTTGGAGGGTGCAGCAGGGAGGAGAGGTGATGCCCATCCCTGGGAGTATTCCCAGCCTGGGACAGGAATGCTCCAGGCAGAGCCCTGCAGCTCCATCACAGGCCAACACTCACTCTTTAGTTTGGAGCGCACTTTGTTCGCCGTCTTCTTTATATCAGACATCAGCTCTTCCAGCTCCTCCTTCGTTTCTGGGGAGAGAGGAAAGAGCAAACATGGATGTGCTGCAGAGACCAGTAAAATCTGCTGCCCTGCAGAGTGTAGAGACCAGAGCTATGAGCACTTCAACCCCCTAACTGGAAGAATTTCCCACCCCTGACTGAAAACACTCCCATCCCCAGACTGGGAGCACTTCCACCCTCAGACTGGGAATACTTCTAACTCCAGACTGAGAGCACTCCCACCTCCACATTGGAAGCACTCCCATTTCCAGACTGGGAGAGCTCCCATCCATAGACTGGGAGCACTCCCACATCCAGACTGGGAACACTTCCACCCCCAGACTGGGAGCATTCTTGCCTCCAGACTGGGATAGCTCCCACCTCCAGACTGGGAGCACTCCCACATCCAGACTGGGAGAACTCCCACCTCATGCTCCGTGCTGGACTCTCCTTCTACTCCTGAGACCTCCAGCTGCTTCCAGCTCTGGGCCAAGACAAGTGTTAAACTGAACAAGAGTGAGGTCAGGTTGGACATGGGGAAGAAATGTCGGACCATGAAGTTGGTGAGGCCCTGGCACAGGGTGCCCAGAGAAGCTGTGGCTGCCCCATCCCAGGAAGTGTCTGAGGCCAGGCTGGATGGGGCTTGGAGCAACCTGGGATAGTGGAAGGTGTCCCTGCCCATGGGAGGGAGGTGGAACGAGATGACCTTTCAAAGTCCCTTCAAACCCAAACCATCCTGTGAATCTGTGATCACATACAGGTTCCTCTCCCAGAAACCAGCGTGCCCTGAAAGAAGCCAGATCTGCAGACGTGCCTCTCACGAATCTGTGCTTCAGGAACTACCAGGCCCCCTGTACACAGCAGCAGGGCTAGAGCAGGGGCACAGCCCCATGCCCAGAATGCTGGGACCCAACTGTGGTCTGCCAGTGCAGCTCTCCCTGCTGCCACCCCAACACTCCCTCTTGGTTTTGATGAGATCAAGACTTAATTAAATAAAACTTTGTTTAATAGAGCTGAGGCATATTGACTGACTCATGTCAATGGCTCTGATGCCAGTTGCCAATCACAGGCATAATTAGAAAATCCTGATAATGGAAATGTGCTGGGGGAAGGTCCTATCGTACTGGCGGCTGTACACATTCCCATCCCCGAGCTCCAAGCTTCAGCACTACTAGGAAAAGGAGAGAAGGAACACATCTGTGAAGTCCTTCACCCCAGGGTATTTGCTGGAGAACAGGCACAAATGCAATGACAGGAATAGGATATTTTCAGTTTGAGTTATCATTTAAGTGACTAATTATTTTTTTCTCCATTCTTAAAAACCTTGTAATAGTAAGAAATAAATAGTAAGAAATTTAATACTAAGAATTTCTTGAAAGAATTTGCAATAATAGGAAAATAATAAACAATAACAAACTGTTAAAATAAGAAATTAATAACTGTAATAATAAGGAATTACTAATTATTTCTTAATAAAGAAATAAACCAGCCTGGGCTGAGTAACTCCCTGCAGCCATCCAGGCGGGGCAAGCAGACAAGGACCAGGAGTACTGGAGACAACAGGCTGCCACAGACACGGGGATGGTCTGGGAGCTGGGATTATCCACCTGGAAAGAGGAAAGCCAAAGGGGTTCCTACTGCTGTCTGAGGCTACCCTGCAGGAGGGTGGAGAGAAGGTGGGGCCAGGTGTCCTGCTGGTCCTTGGAGGTGACATTCAGCTTCCTACTGATGCTTGGAGGTGCACAGGAAGAGCACAAGCAGTGCTGGACCAAGCAAAATGCAAATTAGATATTAAGAAGAAAAAGAGTCATGATGGTGGTCAAATACCGGATGCAGAGAGGCTGTGGGATGTCTGTCCTTATGGATATTCAGCACAAGGCTGGGTGAAAGGCTGAGCATTGGACCTGCTGGAGGGGACCGGCCAGGGGCCTCCAAGGTCCCTTCCCACCCATATCCACCTTCAATTCTATTGAACAATTCCACATAACTCACTGCCATGTACTTTCCCTTCTCCCTGTCAACCCGGGCTGAGGGATCTCCCCCTCTACTCAGGTCTTATGAGACCTCACCTGCAGACCTGCTTCCAGCTCTGGAGTCCCCAGCCTAGGAAGGATGTGGAGCTACTGGAGCAAGTGCAGAGGAGGCCACAGAAATGACCCGAGGGCTGGAGCCCCTCTACTCTGGAGCCAGGCTGGGAGAGCTGGAGGTGTTCAGCTTGGAGAAGAGAAGGCTCTGGGGAGACCTTAGAGCCCCCTCCAGGGCCTAAAGGGGCTCCAGGAGAGCTGGAGAGGGACAGAACAAGGGAGAATGGCTTCCCACTGACAGAGGACAGGGATAAATGGGATATTGGGAAGAGATTCTTCCCTGTGAGGGTGGTGAGGTCCTGGCACAGAGTGCCCAGAGCAGCTGTGGTTGCCCCATCCTGGAAGTGTCCAAGGCTGGACAGGGCTTGGAGCAACTTTGTCTAGTGGAAGGTGTCCCTGCCCATGGCAGGGTGATTAGATGATGAGATGAGATGAGATGAGATGAGATATGAGATGAGATGGTATTTAAGGTCCCTTAAGATTCTGTGATGCACTGCCGTGAAGCTGCCACTGAGGACAAGTGGTGAGTACGGTCCTGCGCTGGCCACTCAGGGAGCGGACAAGACCACATGGATGGAAGGAGGGGACAGGGAATGGGGCTGGGTGCCTTCCCTCAAAGTATTTCCAACTGAGCAGCATGGAGAACACTCCTTCTGGCTTGATTTGAGTCACAGGCCATGTGAGGATTACTTGGCGGCCTGGCAGGCACAGGCTGCCCAGACAATTATTTTCACATCCATGGTGTCTGTTTAAGTGATTCACTCAGATCTGTTTAACCATTCACAGCAAGTGACATACAGCCACGGGAAGCTGAAGTACCACAACACTGCCGTGCCACGGCCGGCATCACTTCATGCCAGAGTGGCACTGAGGGGGCAGATGGGATGCTTCAGAGGATGAGTCAAGCTCCCCACACCCCACAGGCCACGCAGGATGTCTGCTCCATTCCCACTGGCACTGAGCACAGTGGCAGCAGAGATGTCCCCATGGCCACATGTCCCCACTGGGAGGGAGGAGGAGTCTTTGGTCCAAGGTCGAGTCTTATACCTTTGAAAAGCCCCAGGGCCTGCTGTGACCTGCCAGGGAAGGAGCCCAGGCAGTGCAGGGAGCAGGCAGGGGTGCAGGCAGGGGTGGGAAGTCTTTCTGCTCCTTCTGCCAACAGCTAATGAGGCCCTCGTCTGACAGAGAGCAGATCCCCAGCCCAGGCTGGTAACACTGCAAGCAGGCAGGAGATGGCAGGCAGGCAGGAACAGGTAGGCAAAAGCAGGCAGGAACAGGCAGGAATAGGCAGGCAGGCAGGAACAGATAGACAGCAGCAGGCAGGAGCAGGAAGGCAGAAGCAAGCAGGCCAGGAAGGAGAAGACAGGATCAAACAGGAGCAGGCAGGACCAAGAAGGAGCAGGCAGGAGTAGGCAGAAGCAGAAGGGAGGAACGGGCATGAAGGCAGGAGCAGGCAGGAGCAGGCAGGAGCAGGCAGGAGCAGGCAGGCAGGATCAAGAAGGAGCAGGCATGAAGGCAGGAGCAGGCAGGAGCAGGCAGGAGCAGGCAGGAGCAGGCAGGCAGGATCAAGAAGGAGCAGGCAGGAAGGCAGGAGTGGGCAGAAGAGCAGGCAGGTGCTGGCAGGCACAGCCCTCCACCCTTCACGGGTAGGTAAGTGCAGGCACTGCCACTGTAGCTCTCTGGATATGATGGTGACAGTGACTTTGTGCACAAGGTGCTCAGCCCTCAAGCTGCCTCATTCACTCTTTGCTGGGACTAAGAAACTTCACCTCGGCAACCTGCAAGTCTTTACTGACAACAACCAACCAACATCATCGAGAAAAGCACAATTCCAAGCTAATTCCCAGCTGAGTTACTTGGCAAAGCTGGAAGGATCTTTTTGGCAAAGACTTAGCTCTTTCAACAAAAAAATAAAGAAAATCCTGAGAACAGTTCCTTGAAGGAAATTTTTAAAAAATAAACCTTTCTTGTTTATCTTGGCACTTTCATTTAGGGAATGTTGGGTATTTTTTTAAAGGTGAATGCAAAGAGGAAGCACAGACCTGACAGCCCCACAATGATCTGGTCTCTGGGAGCAAATCATAAGGAGTCCTTCCAAGGAACTCTATGGAGTCGGCAGAAACATTTTCCGTAGTGTTTCATGGCCTTAAAGCAATACAAATGAAATCTGTTTTAAAAGCCACTAGGCAGGAGATTGTCTAGAAAGGTCCTGCACCTGGGTCAGGGCAATCCCCAGTACCAGCACAGACTGGGGGATGGATGGATGGATGGATGGATGGATGGATGGATGGATGGATGGATGGAGAGCAGCTCTGTGGAGAAGGACTTTCCAGCTGAAGTCCCATTTGCCAAAAGAGATTTGGGATATCTGTGACCTCTGTGCAGTCCTTCAGTTCCCAAAGGCTGATGTTTATTCTTGGAAACAGAACCTGGAGTCTGACATTGCAACTTATTTATTCAAGACATAGAAAACAACAAGAAAAACATCAGATGCTGACTCAACCCTTTCCTAATTTTCCAGAATTTTTTTCAACTCTGACCAACACAACCATTTGCAGCAGGTATGACAGAATAGGGAGCAGGCAGAGGGGGACAGAAGAGAACTGCTCAAACCCCTGCTCCAAGCAGAGCCAGGCCTGTCCCTTCCATGCAGGTGTGACACAAGGAACTCCAGCTGCCTGCCAAGCTGTAGAAACAGGACATGGCAAGGCCATCCATCTGCCTTTGCCAGGAGCAGGGCACGGGAGACTGTCAGGAAGGACCAGCAGCCCCAGGATTTTTAACTTCCTGCATGCCAGGAACAAATCCTGTTCAAGGTGCAGCAAGGAGAGACACTGCCAGGGTTCAAGGTCAGTGCAAAATGTCCAGGCTTTTACATAGGAGCAGAACAGAGATGATGCACAAAAGGGTCTGAAAAGCTTGCGGGATCCCCTGGGATGAAAGGCACACCCTGAAACACCTCATCCGTCCACCTGGGTGTGTACTGAGGTGTTCCAGAACAGATTACATTGTAGCTTTTGACTTTTTACAACATCGAAAAGGAAGCAGGTGACATCACAGAATCCGAGAATCACAGAGTGGTTTGGGTTGGAAGGGACCTCAAAGATCATTCCAACCCCCTGCCATGGGCAGGGACACCTTCAACTAGACCAGGTTGCTCCAAACTCTGTCCAGCCTGGCCTTGGACAATTCCAGGGATGGGGCATTTAACTGAGTTCCTATAACATATTCACAGGTAATTAAAAGCTGGTACAATCAGTGGAATTGCATTTATATAATAGCATTTGATACCAGTGGTGAGGGATCCTGTTTCCCAAATTCTGAACTTTCAACATGATCCCCACAGGCTACCAGGCCAGTCCAATCACTGAGAAGGACAGAGTCTGAGGCCACTGGCAGGACACTGGGAGTTTTCCACCAATAACTGGGCTTGTAACACCACAGTGGCCATGGGCAACCTCGCATCCCAAGCCCAGCACAGCCCTTCCACAGCCTGTTGCTGAGCTAGCTACCCTGAACACCTTTAGGATGTTCTCATTCTGTGGTCATCTTCCTCTGACTGTTCCTGATGCTCCAAACTAGCCTCAGAGCTGGAAAACTCCCACAGGAGGCCAATCTCAGGATGAAAGGAGAGCTGTGCTATGTTAACCACAGAGTCACAGAATCATTAAGGTTGGGAAAGACATTCAAGATCAGTAAGTCCAACATTTGACCAAATACTACCATGTCCACTAAACCACAGCACTACACAGCCAGTTGTTCACTGAACACCTCCAGAGATGGTGACTCCACCATAGTCCTGTGACAAGACTTAACCACTCTTTCAGTGAAGAATTTTTTCCTAATATCCAACCTAAACCTCCCCTGGCACAACTTCAGGCTGTTTCCTCTCGTCTTGTCCCTTGTTCCCTGGGAGCTGAGCCTGATCCCCACCTGGCTCCACTCTCCTGTCAGGGAGTTGTAGAGAGCAAGAAGGTTCCCCCTGAGCTTCCTTTTCTCCAGACAGAGCTCCCCCAGCTCCCTCAGCTTCTCCTGGTGCCCCAGACCCTTCCCCAGCTCCGTTCCCTTCTCTGGACACGCTCCAGCCCCTTGATGTCTCTCTTGGAGTGAGCAGCCCAGAACTCGACACAGGATTTGAGGTGTGGCCTCACCAGTGCCCAGCACGGATGGATGGTCCCTGCCCTGGTACCACTACTGCTGGTAACAATGGCTTCTGCTGCAGCCACTTGCTGGGTGTTTATAACCCAAGAGCACAAACTGGGGGATCACAGCGCTCACACCAAACGGCCTTGGTTTGGTGACAACCTCGTGCAAGGGTGGCAGAGCAGAGCTGGTGCAGTGCCTCACTCCAGTTTCTCTGTTTTCAGAGAAAGTTGTATTTCATTTTTTTTCCAATTAACACTAAAACACCACTTTTTAAAAAGTGAGGGATAAAGGAGAGTCATGTAAATGACATAATTAATGCCTGTACGTTGACATGAGCTTGAACCCAACTACTGTAACAACACGGCTCCCAAAATCAGCTGCCCGTCCTGCCTGAAGAGGGCTCATGGGGCCTCCTGCCTCACACTCAGCAGCAAACCCAGACCCACAGCTCATCTCCAGCACCCTTAGCCCAACACATCCCACACTGCTTTTCCAGCTTACAGCTCCACTGGAGTGGCTGTTGGGAAAGCAGGAGGTCACTGAGCTGGCAGGAAACAGCAAAGATCAACAGCTCAAAGCAGGGGGAGTTTGGGAGATCTTTTAATTAAAAGCAAGCAACAGATCTGATGGAAGCCCTGATGGAAGCTCAGGATCCGGCGAGTGCTGTGGGGGCAAGGGCAGGGGGCTGCAACCCTGGGACTCATCCCACCTTCATGAGGGGCACCCAATTAAGACAGCAAAATTTATGCAAGCAAACAGCTGTGGATGGCTGCTCCCACCTGCTGCAAACGTGCCCATCTGTCAGAGCTTCTCATCCCTGCAGCATCATCCCCAAAGTTGCTCTCCTGGAGCAATTAGCTGGCTGATGAACAAACCCTCCTTCCCTTTCCGTGGCCTTCTTCTGCCTTCCCTATGGCTCTCCTCCAAGCCCTTCCATTCATCCCGTTAGCTCTAGCGCAGCACTAGAGAAATCTGTCCCCTCCACTGCCTGCTCCCATTCTACCTGGAGCCACACACAAACCCCTGTCAGCTCCAGGATGGACACAGGGCACTAAGATGCAATGCTGGAGCTCACAGGGACCAAAGCTGCCCTAGCCCTCCCACAGACACTGAGGGCACAGGTACCAACTAAAGCTCCTCAGCTCTATTTTTACAACACTGACTCCACCAATTGTCTTTCCTTCTTTAGTTCTCCCGATTGAATTCCACTTCACATACTCCATTATTTCACTCAGAAGCAAGGTCAGTTTAATCAGTCAATAATTACCCAGCTCTCTTCAAAATCGGTGCTCGTCTACCTCCCAGTAAATCTACCTCCAAGATCCCAGTGCCCACCAGGTATGCCAGAAATTATTGGAAATCAACACTAATGGCAAAGGCACCATCTTACTCAGCTCCTGGAAAACTTCCCGATCAATACCTTCAGGTATCCTGAATCCAGAAGTGTCTATTTTTGGTATCGACTGTTTAGCAACAAACTGATTTACTGCTGGAATGTTGGAATTAATCAGTGTAAGATACACCATGTGTTTCCCAAAAAAAGAGATGCATTTCCCATACGTTTCTGTCTTTTCTGCATTATTCTCCCATTTTCCTTTATTAATGCACCAAAATGGTTGAGAGGTTCTGCTCTTCTTTAAGCACCTCAAGAAAACTTCAGTTTGTCCTTCAGGCCACTGCTGGGTGGGTTTTCTGGCTCCCTGTGACTCCCAGCTCCAGTTTCTGTGACACTGGGAGAGGGTGAGAAAATATTCTCCTCCTCACCACGTATGGGAGAACAGAGATGAATGTAAATCCGAGATGAATGTAAATCCATGGCAAGTGAAACTCCAAGAGCAGGAGATACAGAGAAGTGGTAAGAAACACTGAGGCATACAGGGAAGATAAAGTGCTTTAAATTTATTCTGTGAGCACTTGACATCAAGGAGCAAGATAGGACCATCCAGATGATTGAGTGTCCCTGGTACTGAGACCTGCCCCGAGGGGTCCTTCTCCCAGGCTGTGACAAAGATATTTCACACTTCATCCAAATAAATCTTTCTTCCAGGTCCGAGGAACATAAACTAGGCTGAATTTGGGATCACAGACAGCAATTGCAATTCTCTAGGGTTTTAATTGGTCTCGTAACAGAGATGTCTGGAGCAATTAAATAGTTCCTTTTTGTCCCAAGCTTTAATCACAGGATCATGGACTCACAGGGTGGTTTGGGCTGGAAGGGATCTTCAAAGATCATCCAGTACAACCCATTGCCATGGGCAGGGACACCTTTCACTAGACCAGGTTGCTCCAAGCCCCACGCAATCTGGCCTTAAACACTTCCAGGGATGGGGCAACCACAGCCTCTCTGGGCAACCTGTGCCAGCCCCTCATGGTCTGACATTTTTTCCACCCTCAGTTCAACACCAGTGTCCTGTGCTGGGATCCCAGAGGTGGAGGCAGCTCCAGGGTGTCTCAGGAGAGTGGAGCAGAGGGGGAGCATCCCCTCCCTCCCCTGCTGCCCACACTGCTGAGGATGAGCCCAGGAGACACTTGGCTTTCTGTGCTGATGGTGCCCATGGCTGGGTCATGTCCCATTTGTCACTCCCCAGAATCCTCCAGTCCTTCTCTGCAGGGTGTTCTCCATCCATCCCTTCATCTCTCCAGCCTTCCCCCAGTCTGTGCTGGCACTGGGGATTGCCCTGACCCAGGTGCAGGACATGACTTTTGGCCTAGTTGAACTCCATGAAGCTCTCATGCTCTTGGCAACTTTATTTCTGATACTTCAGTATCCTAAGGCACTTTACCCATCCCTCCCCAGGTCCCAGGACACACCACAGCTCTTTCCAAAATCAGACACACCCCAAATGCTGTATTTGAGTTGTTCCGGATGAGAGAGTGAGTCTGTGCCCATGAGGGGCCTATGGCTGAGCATCCTGAAGGACGGGGAAGAAGGAGGGCCTGATGGAGGGACTGGGTCCAGCACAGGAGGGAGGAAAGTCCTTCATCCCTGCACAAGGTGATGCAGATCACACACAGTGAGCCCATTTGGACAGAGAGACACAGGGCTTTGCGCAGAAAGGAAGCCAGCTGGGGAACTGTGGAAAGGTTATTTTTAGAGTCGCACATTTCCATGATAAAGAGCAAGTATTACCTCTGGCTGAAAACCTTTTATAGCATTGGCAGAAAAAACTGACCAGAAGTAGTTCTACCTCCCAGAGCTTCAGCTGGGAGCGTGCTTGAGATGCTGCTGTTGGTACCCAAAGCAGCAAGTGTGACATAAAGGCTCAAAATGCACCCACAAAGAGTTCAGACACCTGAACCTGCCAAATCCAGATTTTTTTCCTTAAAAAAAAAGGGGGGGGGGCAGGTGGTTTACATTTTTAAACACTGATTGAAGTGCAGGGAACTGTGTGATTTAATTAAAATTGTCAGGTCCCAGCAAGGACAACACATAGGCAGGTCACAGTAGTTAGGAAGGGCTTTAAGGACATCCTGCAGCCACTGTCACCTGCAGCCACTGTCAGCTGCAGCCATCATCCCTACATAGTGGTTGTCTGGCAGCTTCTTCAGACTCCACTAACTCATGGAAATAGGATAGCCCAAAATTTCAAGTTGGAAGGAAGGTATAATCCACAGTCTGCCCAGTAAATTTGAGCAATCCAAATGGCTCATTCTCAGGGAAAAGTCAAAAAGGGGAAAAAAATCCACCTCACAGTGCTGGGTACTTGTTCAAGGATCTTTTCCATATAGCCACGGACTTGCAGGGTGGTTTGGGTTGGAAGGGACCTTAAAGCTCATCTCATTCCAATCCCCTGCCATGGGCAGGGACACCTTCCACTAGACCAGGTTGCTCTAAACCCCGTCCAACCTGGCCTTGAGCATTTCCAAGGATGGGGCAGCCACAGCTGCTCTGGGCAGCCTGTGCCAGGGCCTCACCACCCTCATGGTACAACATTTCTTCCTTATGTCCAGCCCAAAATTTATTGCAAGGCAGACTTTGGTTCATCCATCTCCACCTGCACTCAGGTCTCCAAACACAAGAGTGACCCAGCTCCGTGCCTGCATGTGAGATACTTGTGCTGGACCCACTTCCATGATCCCTGTCCCAAGGCTGACTCGCTGCCTTCTATCTTTCACTTGTTAATTTACCGAAATCAGAAACAACTTGTTCCTGATGCAGCTCTGGAGCAGAAAATACACCTGCCACTGGCTGGGGACCTCCCTCCCCCCAGCAGGGTGAACAACTGGCAGCCTCTGACCAGTCCCCTCAGCATACAGCTCTGCCCAGTGCCTCCCCATCCATTGACCCTGCACTCTCCAGGCGCTGCTTGGGAGCTGTGTGTCATGGGAGTCACATGCCACGTGAGCTTGTGTGCTGTGGGAACTGTGTGCTGTGGGAGCTGTGTGCCACAGGAGCTGTGTGCTGTGTGAGCTGTGTGCCATGGGAGCCGTGTGCTGTGTGAGGCATGTGCCGTGGGAGCTGTGTGCCATGTGAGCCGTGTGCCATGTGAGCCGTGTGCCATGGGAGCCGTGTGCCATAGGAGCTGTGTGCCATGTGAGCCGTGTGCCATGGGAGCCGTGTGCCATAGGAGCTGTGTGCCACAGGAGCTGTGTGCCATGGGAGCCGTGTGCTGTGGGAGCCATGTGCTGTGGGAGCTGTGTGCCATGTGAGCCGTGTGCCATGTGAGCCATGTGCCATAGGAGCTGTGTGCCCCGGGAGCCGTGTGCCATAGGAGCTGTGTGCCACAGGAGCCATGTGCTGTGTGAGCCGTGTGCCATGGGAGCCGTGTGCCGTGTGAGGCGTGTGCTGCGGGAGCTGTGTGCCATAGGAGCTGTGTACCATAGGAGCTGTGTGCCATAGGAGCTGTGTGCCATGGGAGCCGTGTGCTGCGGGAACTGTCTGCCATGGGAGCCATATGCCATGGGAGCTGTGTGCCACGGGAGCTGTGTGCCACAGGAGCTGTGTGCCATGGGAGCTGTGTGCCATGGGAGCCGTGTGCCATAGGAGCTGTGTGCCATGGGAGCCGTGTGCCATGGGAGCTGTGTGCTGAGGGAACTGTGTGCCATGGGAGCCGTGTGCCGTGTGAGGCGTGTGCTGCGGGAGCTGTGTGCCATAGGAGCTGTGTGCCATAGGAGCTGTGTGCCATAGGAGCTGTGTGCCATGGGAGCCGTGTGCTGCGGGAGCTGTGTGCCATAGGAGCCATATGCCATGGGAGCTGTGTGCTGTGGGAGCCGTGTGCTGTGGGAACTGTGTGCCGTGGGAGCCATATGCCATGGGAGCTGTGTGCCACAGGAGCTGCGTGCCACGGGAGCTGTGTGCTGTGTTAGCCGTGTGCCATGGGAGCCGTGTGCTGCGGGAGCCGTGTGCTGTGGGAGCTGTGTGCTGTGGGAGCTGTGTGCCATGGGAGCCTGTGCTGGTGGAGGTGTGTGGCACCCGAGAGCCATACGAGCCATACGCATCAGTAGCCATGGCCGTGGCCAGCAGTGCCGACGTGCTCCTCGGCACACTCGCTCCAGCCTCCCACTCCTCCCTAGCGCAAGCGTCAGCCGCCAGCGTCACTGCCGTGTCATCAGCTGCCTTTTCCACAGTGCTCATTAATCCACTGGAGGGGAAATCTCCCCTCCAATGGAGGAAGGAACAGGGAATCCCAAAAGCAAGCAGATCACCGAACCTTGCTTTCTTGCCACTTCACCGTCCCGGTTTTCCCACAGTGTCCTTGCTCTGTGCTCTCTCCGCAGGGCAGGTGACCTCTGACGGAGGGAGGGAGGGAGGCAGGGAGGAAGGGAGAAAACCTAAACATGTCTTTAACAATAAAGATGAAATCACACAACTGGAATGAACAGAAAATAACAGAGACACTACAGATTCCTGCAAAAGAATGCAAGGATGAGCTTGGGCTGGATAGGAAGAGGGGGGAAACAGGATGGATGCAGGTCTGGCATTGCACAAAACAACTGCCAAGGACTCACTCACCCTGCCCAACTCTTGCACCAGCAGTATTTTTGTGTACTGTCTCCTGGTGGTCCCCGAGCTTCCCCCTCGGCACCTACTCTCCCATTACCTCCCGGCCCCACATCCCTGCAGCCTCCTCCCAAGCCCTCCTCCCCGCTGTTATGTTGGACTCCTCTTGTTGTCTCCCTCCCTTAATTATGGCTTCCCCAGCTTGCTCTGTCTTCACACTCTGGAATTCACTCTCCTCTGCCACTTCATTCTCCAGATTCCTCCCTTTGCCAGGATTTGTCTTCCCCATCCTCTCCAGTCCTGGGTTCAGTTTTAGGCCCCTCATGAAAGAAAGACATTAAAGAGCTGGGGAAGAATCTGGAGCACCAGGAACAGCTGAGGAGCTGGGGGGGCTCAGCCTGCAGAAAACGAGGCTCAGGGGGACCTTCTCGCTTTCTACAGCTCCCTGACAGGAGGGTGGAGGCAAGTGAGGGTCAGGCTCAGCTCCCAGGGAACAAGGGACAGGACAAGAGGAAATGGCCTGAAGTTGCACCAGGGGAAATTTAGGTTGGATATGGGGGAAAATTTGTTCATAAAAGGGCTGTCAAGCCCTTGCACAGCTGCCCAGGGCAGTGATGGAGTCGCTATCCCTGGGTGGGTTTAACAGATGTGTAGATGTGGCACTTGGGGTCAGGGGTTAGTGGTGGCCTTGGCAGTGCTGGGGGAATGGTAGGACTTAATGATCTTGGAAGTCTTTTCCAACCATAATGAATCCATGATTCTATCCCATAGACATCAGCAATCCCAACACAATCACAGCAGCCCCTCATCCTCCTCCTCCTCTCCTGTTTGCAGGAAGGGATGTCCTTCACTCTGCAGGGTGGTATTTCTACCTTTTAGAGAGCAGGATTTATATTCTCTGGGAGGAATCCTTGGGGAAAACTTGCACTGGGGTATCTTCCATCCGTGTGTGGCCGTACCCAGGGTACTCTGTATACCACACTCATAGTGTATCCTGGTCCTCCTCACTGTCCCCTGAGAGAGAGGCTCTTCCCCCAATAACTACCTTCTTCCAAGTTATCCTTTCCCACATTTGCAGTCCCTCAAAGCAAGATGTGCAGGGAAGGAAAAGCACAAAGGAGAGTGTCTCTGGTTTTACAGCAGGATATAGTAGCCAGGGACATGTGGGTATATCTCACCCATGCCACCAAGCTGGACACAGGGACCAGATGATTAAAGATTCGGGGTGGGATAGGAACAAAATAATGTATGACTCCCATTGTGGGGGTCAATTCTGGGGCAAGTTCCATTCAGTGTTTTCATTAAGAGTTTACAGCTTGCAGGGGTGGCACAGGAGAGCTGTGTTGGCTTTACATATCTGATGGAAAGGCACACTTGATTAATGACAAATCCAGGCTAAAGTCAATTACAGACATACTGGAGAAGGACAAATCTCGGCCGGTTCCTAGGGATAACAATAATCTTAACAGTCAAATACAATTCCAGAACCTCGTATCTGCTCACACGCTGGCAGAAGGTTCCAAGGAAGGCTGCAGCCGATGGCAGGAAGGTATTTGTGGGGATCAAAGGCATTTTTTTCCTCGGGAGAGAGCAAATCTGAGCAGGAGTTGGGCAGACTGAGTCTCCCCAAGCTCAATGCAGCCCATGCTGAGGACAGGCAGTGCAGGCAGATGGGGTCTGCGATCGCAGCCCCTAACACAACACTGACCCTGAGTCCCCACAGTGCTTCCACAGTGCCCAGACAAGGACATACTGTGAGAAAATCAAGCGCAACAGCAGCTGGAAAGCAGGATTTCACCCAAGGGAGGTCCAGAGATTCTGCCTGATTGCTGCACATGGGTCCTGCCCATACACACAGCAGCCTCAACACCACCTAATGTCAGCAGAAGATCTGGTTAATCCAATTTTCAAGAAGTTGGTGATCACTAATGCTTGGCTTGCCAGCTTCTTGCAGTCTGTGCTTATTGAATCTCCTCCTTCTGGGTTGAGGGAAGCTCAGGATTCCCATTCCAGGCTCAGGGATGCCACAGGACTGCCAGCCCAGCACTGGGACAGGGACTGTTCCACATACCACACCAGTGTGCAATGGTCAGGAGTGACAGGTTCTGGTTTCCACCTCAGGAACTAATAATGGTCTCTGAACTTCTGAGAACCATACACTAACCATCACAGGACATTGTCCACTTGATAGTGAAGGTCTGTGTTCTCAAGCAGCTACCTCTGACCCAAAGCTCACATTCTCTGGACCAAAGTAGGCACCAAATCTGCACTTGGGTTGTCAGGCATCTCCACTGACTGAGGCCTCATCCCTTTAATGGAGGATTCATCATCTGAGCCCTTTGGCATGGCAAGATTTCAGTCTTTCCTGCTTTTGACCTCCCGCAGCCTCCAGGGGTGGAGCAGAGGTCTGTGCCAACACCAACCAGCCTGTGGTTGTGTAAGGAAAGGGGTTTTACTACGATGGTGACTGACCAGAGGTCACACAGAGACACTGTGGAGTCTCCACACTTGGGGATACTCATATACCATCTGGACATGGCCCTGGGAAACCTGCTCCAGGTGACCCATCTTGACCCAGGTGACCAGGTGATTTCCAAAGGTCACTTCCCACTTCAACCAATCTGCTTCTGTAAAAATAAGGAGCTGCAGGGCCCTGTGATGCATCAGACCAGACAAAAGACACTGCTATGCTGTGTTTTGGGGTGTCACAGGAGGTCACATGGCAGAACATCACCTGTCCCATGCAGCACTCCCATACAGGGCTGGAGTAAGGTGGGTATGGGGCACAGCCTGCACCTTTGCTGGAAACACACAAAGGGAAATTCCTCATCTGGACACTGGCTGAAGCAGCTGGGAGGCAACCCAGTAAAGCAAGGAGATGGCATTAACAGTAAAAATTGGTCAAGAACAAAAGAAAAGGCCTTACAGACGGAGATCCCACAGACACGATCGTTACAATCTGCTCTCACCTTACAGGGACAAAATGCTGGAAACTGAAAAGCTGGTCAGTCTCCATCAAGTCCTTTCATCAAAACCTTGATCTCCTTTTCAAACTCAATGTACCAAGTCCAGGTACCAATGTACCAGTGCTAGGGAGAACCAGGACACACACCCAGCTCAAGGTAGCACTGTGGTCCTGCACCACTGGCACCATCTGGTTGGGAAGCCCAGCCATCCCCCACCCATGTCTGATGACACCAACCAGTTGCCTTTCTCTCTGCATTGCCTGCCTGTCCATGCCCTGCAACATAGGACGCTCTTAATCTCCTCTCCCAGACACACTGTAAGGACTAAGGAACAACCAGGAATAAACAGCAGCATCACATTCAGCAAGGATGCAAAATCCAACACTGAAGCAGTGCTGCTGCTGTGGCCAGATGGCTCCGAAGAGGTGAATCTCCATCAAGTTTTTGTAAAGAAAATCCCAGCCTTTCACACTGAAGACACCACATCAAGCAACAACAGCTCAGGCTGGTACTGCCTTTCAGCAGGATTGCACACAGACACACTGGCCACAAAGCTGCTCCCCTCTGGCACAACCAGCATCCCACTAGGGGCAAGTCCATTTCCTCTTACCATTAATTATTACATATTAGGAACCTGCAAGGATTGAATAGCTCGTTCCAAAGCTCTTCCTAGTTGTTTCAGTATCTCCCTCCTGCCAAGGTGAGGTGGGACCTTCTGCCCTCACGCTGGGAAGACGCCATGTGACAGATGAAGCCCCCAAACACCCCGACAACAGAGAGATAAAGGCCAAGACCCTTCCCCAGCACCAGTGCTTTCCCCAGATTGACCCAGGTGAGAGGCTGGTCAGCATGAGATGGCTGGCAAGCAAGGGTGACAGCTCTGCAGCAGATTTTATCCACCGCTTCCCCGGGGCTTGCTCTTAGGACACTTAACGAAGGGCCACATCTCCATGTCACAGCACAGGGCACTGGCCCCAACTGTGCACACAACAGCAGATTGTCAACACTGTGGCCCAGCTCCGCCCGCTCCACCCTGACATTTCAATAGCTCTGTGGGAGCTATTTTGGTCTCTGCCAAGGGCAGAGCTCTGACACAGGCAGCCAGAGGAAGGGGGAGGCAAGAGGGATGCAGGAGGAGAAGCCCCACAGACGACGCACAGATGAGCATCACCACCCATGTCCTGGAGCCCACTGCCCCATGCTGGCCACACAGGCTGCTTGAGTGAAGGGTGGATTTGCTTCCAGCCTGCCCTAGGCTGGGGAGTTGGGAAACTCCACAGAGCTGTCCTGGAGGAGGACATGGAACCACCCCACACAGGGAAACCTGACCTGCCAACCGCCTTCCACCACCTCCAGAAGCAGCAAGATCTGCACATCCCAGCTTGGACAGGCACAGGTTGAGCCTGTGCCAGAGCAGAAGTAGCTCAGAAGAGCACCAGGAGCCTGCATAGCACTTCAGAGAATCACAGAATCATGGATTGGTCTGGGTTGGAAGGGATCTTAAAGTTCATCTTGTTCCATCCCCTGCCATGGGCAGGGACACCTTCCACTACCCCAGGTTGCTCCAAGCCCCATCCAACCTGGCCTTGAACACTTCCAGGGACAGTGCAACCACAGCTCCTCTAGGCAACCTGTGCCAGGGTCTCACTTCTCTCACAGGGAAGAATGTCTTCTTAATCTAATCTAAATCTCCCCTCTTTTAGATTAAAACTGTTTTCCCTTGTTAAGTCACTATCTGCATGTAAAAAGTCACTCTCCCTCTTTTTTATAAGCTCCCTTTAGGCTGGAAGGGGCTCTAGGTTCTCCGCAGAGCCTTCTCTTTTCTAGGCTGAACACCCCCAGCTCTCTCAGCCTGTGTCCAGCCCGTTGGTTCCTCCACATTTCCCTGTGGAGGAAGGTCAGAGAGCACATCTCACCACCAGGAACTGAGCCTAGAAGAACAACTCAGGCCAGAGAGGGCAGCCAGCACAGGGCTGTCCTGCTTCAGCCCTGCTGGGTACAATTTTGCCTATATGCAAAGCAGGAAGGCATTTTCAATTTACATTCATCCAGCAACGTTAATTAGGAGCCCCAGGCACACATAAGGAAGTCCCAGGTCCCACCAAGCCACAATTGCTGCCTAAAACTCCAGGTCGTGCTTTAGACAAACTTGGACAGTTCAGAACCTGGTGCCTTCAGGTAACTAAAGCTGGTCTCTTCCTGTATTCAAAACAGGAAATAGGAATACCAACCCTGGGGGATCATGGGATTATGGTCCTCCTGCTAGTGATGGAGCAAGGCAGCAGAAGCGTTCCCCACAGCTGAGGTGCCAGAGCAGCTGATTGCAAGAAGACCCCACCAGGGGCTCACAAAAGCCCATTTACATCACAAGAATTTGGATTTTTCACATGACGAATTATTTCAATCATAAAAATATGGATTTTTTTCCATTGCTTCTGCTGCTCATGGGATGGGATGGGATGCTGCTGATGGGATGTCATTCCCAGCTGCTCCATCCATATCAGTGACCACCTATCCACCAGTGATGGGCTCAGAGGCTGGTCCCAAAAGGAAGCCCTTCACCAGGCAAAGTTAATGACTAGTTTCTTCACTTCAGGCTGCTGGAAAAAGCAGCTCAGAGCTTCTCCAGTGAGAAAGCAGGAGATCCCCAGGGCCTCAGTGCTGTGTCCAGCACCCTGCTCAGGCCTGGTACACCCTAGAAATGGAGCTACAATGGCAAACACTGACAAGTCCTTTCATCAGCACTTTTTTCATGTAAAACTGAACAACAGGGCAAACAAAAAAGAACAAGATTGAGGGTCTAAATGTCACTTCATTATCTTTTCAATTAAGAGCAAAAATTACACATCCATCCCCAGAGAAATCTTGAGAGCAGCTCCGTTTGATGTGGCTCCACTACTGCAGAAGTGGAACAGCAGGAACTAAGCAGGATCTTCTTAAAATTCAGAAGAAAATAAGGTGGGTGATGTTCTGCCTACACTCTCCAACTTGCTTTCCCACCAGGCTGCTTTCCTGTAGCACCAGAAACTATTAAAAGCCCTTGCAGTAGTCTCAAGAGCACAGAATTATCTTCCAGATTGGGAGCTCCAGATTCCTTTTGGTCATGGTGAGATATATAATCCACACATGGTGCCATTACCCACTCTAAGCACTGTCTCTGCAAGAACCCAGATGGATGCCAAGAATAAGGCACTTCTTATAGCTGAGGCATTTTTAAGAGATGTTAACATGCCTTGCATAAACGTGTCCTACTTTTTGACTTGGATTGAACACACATGAGTCACTCAGCTGCATCCTCCTAAAAGCCCACACCTGTACAGAAAAATCCCACCTCCTCTTTCACACACCCAACCTGATCAGGAAGTGGTGACAAAGGCATGAACATGCTGGTTTTATCATCATGATTCAAAACTTTTAAGCCCTCAATGAAAAAAAAAAAGTTACTCCACATCATTGCACAACGCTCTGTGGAGTCACCTTCCACCATCACCACAGGAGGATGCTTTTACAGGTGACTCTGTGCTCAGGACAGACCTAGTCCTAAAAAACAAGGTATCAGCCTGAGGTTCAAATTGCCTTCCATCACAAAACAGTAGGTGGGGTGACAAGAAGTGACACAGGGACTTTGTGCTCCTTCCAAGTGGAGGTACAATGGGGATGATGTTCTCCACCACACAAGGACAGGGCTTTGCTGCCTTCAGAGAGCAGATGTAGCATCTGACTGGCTCTGCTGTTCCTCCCACGGAAAGAGGAGCCTTTCAAGTCTCAACATTGCCACCTCTCCTCAAAACCTTCTCACTATGCTAAAAAGGACAAGAAAGGAAAGGGCTGGCAGAGGTCACACCAGCTGCGGCTTCTCACCGGTGGCTTTGGCCGACAGAGAACTTTGGAACTCCAGCCCTGTTTCTTCAACGAAAAGCTTCAAAGAGAAGACCTGGCAGTCTGAGAACAGCAGCTCCCTGCAGCTGAGAAGAGCAGGCAGCATCACAGCTCATTCAACAAGCCAAAGGCAAAGGGAGCACAGAAAAACCCTTCCAGCCAGTCTGCCCCTGCTCTGCTTTCAACTCAGAAACTTTTTAGGAGAAACGTGAGTTTCTATCCACTGACTAAAAGAAGCAACCACAGATATAAACTGCACTGTCTTCTCATCTCTGCTTTTTTGCTCTAGATAAATGCTAATGCACCTATGCTGCCTCAACTGCCCTCAGGGCTCCAGAGACTCCTCAGGGTCAGCTCCTTCTTGAACCCAGGAGCTCTTTACCTGAGGTTAAGGTCCTCCTTCTCGTGAGCCTTTGTATGATCAATGTTTTAAGGCAACCCTTAATTTAAGAGATTGAAGACCAATAATTGTTTGTACTGGAAACAGTGAACTGGAAACCCTTTGACACAACCTGTCCAGCCGTAATAGCCAACTGATTATTGCAAGTTTTGAAATATCAATGCAACTCAAAAACTTTTCACATTGCAATAAAAAGTCAAACAGTATTCAAACCACTGCCCACCGGCATGGAATGAGGGATGGTTTCATGTCATGGCACTAGACAAAGGCTGGAACTGACACAGACTCACTCTGGTATGTGGGCATGTCAGGATTTGGTTATTTTCTATCAGAACTTTCCCCAAAAGCTGTTCCCTTCATGGCTGCGGTTTGAAGGGCAGAGGAAGAAGTTTCAACTCTGGTACCAGGTCAGATGGGGCTTGGAGCAATCCAGGACAGTGGAAGGTGTCCCTGCCCATGGCAGGGGGTGGAACGAGATGAGCTTTAAGGTCCCTCCCAACCCAAGCCATTCTGTGATGATTCTATGATACCCACCACTTTTGACCAGACCTGAGAGGAAAAGGCTTCCACCAGGTTCAGACTGGGACCGTGGAGGTGACAGCTACAGGAAACCAAAAAAGAAACCTTTGGGTGACGGGAAATAGCACAAACGTCCTGGCGTGCATGCACACACACACTCAACGGCTGACTTGGAAATGTTTAGTCTGTCAAAACAGACTAAAATAGCATCGAGGGTATTTTACAAATTAACAGAATCATGGACCTAGAGTGGTTTGGATTGGAAGTGACCATAAAAGCTCATCTTGTTCCACCCCCTGCCATGGGGACATCCCAAGTTGCTGCAAGCCCCGTCCAACCTGACCTTGGACACTTCCAGGGATGGAAGTGACAGCTGCTCTGAGCAACCTGTGCCAGGGCATCACCACCCTCACAGGGAAGAATTTCTCTCCAATATCTAAAGTGCTGCTACCTAAGTGCCACTTCCAGCCCTGACCACCCCGGCAGTTACTAGAACGATGATGGATCACTCCCCTTATTAAAAGTGCACAGGGAAGTGGTTCACAGGAAGCTGGTAATAAAGAAAATCTGCTCAAGATGGTCTTCAGCTGCACACACATCAGTATTTACAGATCAGAAGCCAAGTCCCGACCTGTTGGATTCTACATCACTTGATTAATTATTTACCTCAAAGCTAATTAATCATCCATTAACTCTTGGTGAGCTCTTCTACCAGTAGGGCACATTTATGGAGTGACTCAATAAATGCTTCCACCATTTACAGCTTCACATGATTAAGAAGAAAAATCTTCCGTGAGAGAGCCCCGGGGCAGACATCTGAGAGGCTACGTCCCAGCTGCATTATCTTCTTTCCCCGACAACTCTTGGGCCTAGCCCGATCCTCTGTTATCCGCACCATGATGCTCAGTGCTTCTCCAGACAGCACTTTTTTTCAGTTGCATCCAACTCTTTTATTTTCATTTTTGCTAATAAACTGATAACTCAATTAGGAAAATACAGTTCTGCTCCACCTCTGTGGGGTCTGGAAACTCATTAACAGTGCTGAGAGATAAGATGCTTAAACCTATCAAGCAGGCTCTGCTGGCATTAAAAACAAGCTCAAGATTTGTTGCCTGATCTCAAAAACCATTTCTCTCCAACAGACCCTAGGGACCGAGGCAGGAGCAGCGGAAAGGGCTCTGGGGACACAGGAGGAGACACGCCACCATGAGGGAAGTGATGGGGCCGTTAACAAGCCACGCTCTCCTTTGAGAGCATTTGGCCCTAGTGCTGCCCAGCCAGAGCCTTCGTAGCCATCATGCCCGAAACATCAATAATTCATTCCATTTCCCCAACCATAGAATCACAGAATCAATTAGGCTGGAAAAGCCCTCTAAGATGATGAAGTCCAACCATTCTCCCAACACTGCCAAGGCCACTACTACCAACCTATGTCCACAAGTGCCACATCCACACATCTGTTAAATCCATCCAGGAACAGGGACTCCACCACGGCCCTGCACAGCCTGTGCCAGGCCTGGACAACCCTTTCCATGATGAAATTTTCCTCAATAGCCAATCTAAATCTCCCCTGGTGCAACTTGAGGCTGTTTCCTCTTGACTTGTTCCCTGGGAGCAGAGCCCAACCCCAGCCTGGCTCCACCTTCCCGTCAGGGAGTTGTGGAGAGAGAGAAGGTCCTCCCTGAGCCACGGCCCATCACTGTCACTAACATGATGCAGGCGTTGCTACTGAAGTGACAGACTGATTTCTTTGTCCCTATCAGCCAGCATCTGTAAACATTTAATATCCAGGCTGCTGAGTCTGGAATATCAACCCAAACCCCATCTCTCACGTCTCAGTCACAAGCCAGGATTTACGGTAACACCTCCCCAGCCCACGTGTCCTCATGTCACCGTCTCCAGAGGAGACTGTCCAAACACAGCACACCATCACCAACTGGAGAGGAACTGGAGCATGTTAACAACATGACACGTCCCTGAAAGGACAGTGCAGCACTCCACTGATGCAGGAATTGCATACATGAGCCAGCCACATTAGGTAGAAGGTTTCAGGTGTGAGAAAAATCATTCAGCGTCACCACATCCCATGAATCCATCCCCATCCCCAGACCAGGATATCCCTTTTGGGGCAACCTCAGCAGGCTGGGTGCCCCAACTAGGCAATGGGGTATCCAGGGTGCGGGCGGCCCTGAGGCGCAGGCTCATGGCTCCATCCCACCCTGCGCACACGGAGCCATGGAGCATCTACAACACACACCAGTGAGCACCCATAGATTACAGGCAGGGGATCCCAGCATCGATAAGTCAGCAGCAAATTGCCAGGGAAGAAGCCAAGTGACACAACAGAGGGAGTTTTTTCTCCTTCCGAATGATCTCCAGCTCTTAAGCAGCAATGTCCCATTGGAATGGCAGCACCTCTCCATGATATTTCACTTTCCAGTTGCTCCCCACATCTATGATTCACACCTGCCTGCTGAATTCATTTGGAAATACCTCAGGGCCCTTTCCCACACTCTGCTCTAGCTGAAGGATCAAAACCCAGGACTGGTACCCACAGAATCACCACCCAAGGAGGGGGGGCGGCCGGTTGGTGCTGTGGTAGGCAGCCCAGTGACAGTGGCCACACACAACTGTGGGTCCCTTCCCTCCAGCCAGCACTCATCGAAGTGGGTCCGAGTACAGCAGGGATGCAGGAGCCACAGTTCAGCCGTGCAGCCAGCAGTTTTGTCCTGGGACTGGTTAATCTGACAGGTTAAATCTTCCCCTGGAGAACTGGGAAGCACTCTGTTCCTGATGGGAATGGCTTCTCTCCTGTGCTCCTCACTGCCTGCTGGAAGCTTGGCCATGACCTTGGAGATTCAAACCAGTACAGAAATGAGACAGACACTGGTGAATGCCAGACAGCTTCCAGCACGGCTGCTGAATCACAGCTGCAGTGAGCTGGTACTGGAGAGGAGCTCTTGCTGGAGGGAAAGCTGGGGGGACTTGAGGAAACTGGAATTGCAAAGGGAGGGGTTTGATGAATGGACTATGGATGGATAGGAAATCAGTCAGATGGTCATGTCCCAGTTGTCGGAGTCAATGGTTCGATGTGCAAGAGGAAACCAGTAACAAGTGGTGTCCCCCAAGGGTCCGTACTGCAACCAGAGCTAGTTCATACCTCCATCAAGACACATGCAGTGGATCAAGCAAACCCCCAGCAAGTTTGTGGATGGTACTGAGCTGAGTGGTGCTGTTGATGGGCTGGAGGGAAGGGAGGGCATCCAGAGGGACCTGGACAGTCTGGAGCAGTGATTCCACAGGAACCTCATGAGGTTCAACCAGGCCTGGCAAGGTCATGGACCTGATCAAAGGCTGATGCTTATTCTTGGAAACAGAGCTCAGAGTTTCACATTGCAACTTATTCATTCAAGCTGTGGAAAACAAGAAGAAAAACATCAGATGCTGACTCAACTCTTTCCTAATTTTCTAAATTTTTTTTCAACTCTGGCCAATAAAACACTTAGCAGCAGGTATGACAGAACAGGGGAAGATGCAGGAGGGGTGGATGGAGGGATGGAGGTCATCCTGTGGTCTCCAAAAGAGGAGAAATTTAGATTACATATTAGGAAGAAATTCTTCCCTGTGAGGGTGGTGAGGCCCTGGCACAGGCTGCCCAGAGAAGCTGTGGCTGCCCCTGGATCCCTGGAAGTGTCCAAGGCCAGGCTGGATGGGGTTTGGAGCAACCTGGTCTAATGGAAGGTGTCCCTGCCCATGGCAGAGGGTGGAACAAGACAAGCCCCTAAGTCCCTTCCAACCCAAACCATTCTGCAAATTCAGGATTTCATGAACTTCCAAACCTAACACTATGGGAGCTGCTGGCACTTGCAGTGGGGGAGCTGCAGGGGTGTTCTCTGTGAGAAGACCCTTGCCAGGAGCTGTCCCTTTGCAGGGCATAGCCAGTGCCAAACGGCTGCAAAACAGACACTGCTGGCCAAAGCTGAGACCATCAGTGACAGTGATGGTGCCTCAGATAAAGGCTACAAAACCATGTCCAACAGCAGCTGTGAGCGAGGAATGAGACCATGTGAGAGAAAAAGCCCTGCAGACCCCGAGGCCAGTGCAGAAGGAGGGGCTGGAGGTGCTCCAGGCACCAGAGCAGAGCTTTTCCCTGCAGCCCATGATGAAAACCATGGTGAGGCAGGATGTCCCCCTGCAGACATGGAGGACCCCGTGCTAGAGCAGGTGAATGTGTCCATAAGGAAGCTGTGACCTCATGGAGAGCCTAAGCTGGAGCACACTCTCTCCTGTCTGCAGACTGAAGCTCTAACTGTGGCCCTGACATCCAGAGTCATTCCCCACTCACACTGTCCCCAGCCCTTGACATCCAAGACCTTAAAAGTACCCACACAAGCTGCTATTCACCCCAAGCTCTCTGAACAAACAGCCTCAGCCTCAGCAGGACCTGAGATAAGCTAGAGAGAGTTCACATCCATGGCAGGGAAGAAGCCAGGAGACAGACACTGGTCTGGGCTGTGGAACATGCATGAAGCCAACCCCTATATCCTCCCACTCCCTCAGCCCCTTTGCCAACAGCTCAAGCTGGGCAGAGGGGATGGGGACAACCCAGGAGACACCAAAGGAGCCCGACAAGGGGAAACAAAAATAAATCCCAAGTCCTGATTGAGCTTTTGGGTAGCTCATGACACCAAATACTGCCCAGCTCAGGAAACATGAGGTCCAAGTGATATTCAAGAATGTCCCACAGATGTCCAGGCCATGTGCTTGTGCGTGGGTGGCCAGGCTGGTGAACACCAGTGTGCCAGCTCTGCCAGTGGGATTCCAAGCCCTTGGATGGCAGGCAGGCAGCTCTGGGCAGGCAGCAGGGATCTGCCTGCAGGGGCTGGGCTGGCAGCTGCCAGAGCAGCAACCACTCCAAATCAGCAGCTCCCAGGCACTTTCAGGAGGCAGAGCCCTTCCACCCAGCTCTCTGCAGGGCTTCCAGTAACAGCAAATGGGCAGCAGTGCCCCCGCGGTGATTAATCATCTTCCTGGAAGGCAGGGAATCGTTATTTCCCACCCCTCTGTGCAGCTGGTGCTGCACCCACACACCACGGCAGCCTCGCAGCCAACGGCACCCTTGGATCAGCCGCGGGTGCAGGAGGAGGGCAGTGGGCAGAGACCCTGGAGAGAGGGGGCTAGCACGGCGTGTTGGGAGCGTGGGCTGGAGCCCCGTGCAGAATGTGGGTGGTGCTGTGAGGCTTTAAAATACAGGGGTTTTGGGGGGAAATCAAGGGAGAATGGGAGATATTTGCTGTCTGAGTGTTTTCTCCTAAAACAAGCGCTGAAAAGATTTAGAACGACAGTCAAACACTTGATTACTGCAGCAATTTTGTCAAATGTACGGCAGCTCTGTGTGAACTGTCTCTAAAAAGGAACCGGATTATCATGGAATCATTTAGGTTGGAACAGCCCTCGAAGATTATTGAGTTCAACTGTTAACCCAGCACTGCCTCCACTAACCGTATCCCCAACAGCCACATCCACACATTTGTTAAATCCCTCCAGGGATGGTAACTCCACCACTGCCCTTCACAGACTATTCTATTGCCTGACCACATTTTCTGTGAATATATTTTCCCCCACCTTGCTACATCCTTTCAGGGAGTTGTAGAGAGCAAGAAGGTCCCTCCTGAGCCTCTTTTTCTCCAGGCTGAGTGCTGTTTTTAGCACTGGGTAGAACATACTGCACAGCGCCACAGCCATGCCATGGGCCAGCACCACTGGACTGGACATCCTATTCCATGTGTCTGTTTTGTCACTATTCAGAAGGAAAAAGGTCCCATGTATCTCAGTGTGCTGGTTTGAGACAAATTTGGAGGAAAATATCCTCTGATAGAAGGCAGGTTACAACCACCCCTCCCCCACCAGGTTCAGGAAAAAAAAAATTTCCTCGGAGGAAAGTGAATAGGGAAAAAAACCTATTTATTTAACAAACACACAGGAAAAGGATAATAAATGCTGAATAATAAAACCTCTCGCTGTGGAGAGAAACCAGGGAAGATTTAAAGTCCTTTCTGTGGGTGTAGTCTCTGTCCTCCTCTTTGGAGCTGGGTTTTCGGTGTAGCCCCCTCCAGGCCGGAGATGTAAGGTCTCCCGGGTACATTTTCATGTTGCCAAACAGTTCCAGAAGAGAAGAGGGAAAAACCGAAGTCCCAGAAAAAAAAGAAGACTCTCCATCTCTCTCTGGAGAAAACAGCCAAAAGCTAGCTGAAAAGCAAGGAGGGTGCTTCCTCCGCTCTTGCTGCTTCGGAAGCAGCTATCTCCGTGCCCTTGAACACAAACTGCTTTGAAAAGTTCATCTGGCTTTTTTTCTTTCTCTTGCACCCAGCTTTAAAGACACAGACAGGCACAGAATTCATGTCTGGGCATAGAGCGGCAATAGGGGATACACACCATAAAGTCACCCCGAGACACTCAGAAATATTCCAGAAGCACTACTGGTTTGGCCTGAACTGGAAGCAGCTGTAGCCCCATTCCTGAAGGAGTGCAGTCAGCTTCGCAGAGTGGTGGGGAGGGCAGTGGACAGCACGGCAGGGCAGATGTGCCCAGAGCCAGGTTTGCCCCGGGCTAAAGCAGAACAGCTCATTTCACCAGTTCCTGCCAATTCCCAGCCTGACGCCCTCAGATACTGGTCACTCATCCCTGAGCTGGTTTTGTGAGGAGTTCTGCTCTGCATTGATCAGTGAGGGATGGGACAGGCACCCATTCCCACCTTGATGTCAGACCCACTCTCCAGCTGGGCTCACCTGGTTGGTGCTGCCCAGGACTGTCAGGGCTTCACTCCCTCCAGGAGTGTCTTGGAGCCGGTTGCATCACCATCCAACCTGTTCTCCCAGCAGGCTGCCCAGTCTCCCACTGGCTATCCTGGCTGTCCACCCCTCAAATCCTCTTCCAGTTTCTCCTCGATGTCTTATCAGTTGATGTTGGCAAACTATGGGCAGCCAAACTGACCACAGCGCCTGCAGCTTTCACGCCAGAGGACCCCACCACCAATCCAGAGAACCCTCATTTTCAACTGACGCAGCCCCGACACTACACGACCCAAGGGGTAAGGGGAGCTATTTCTGGCAGACTCCAGCCCTGTCCAACATGAGGTCTCCCATGCTGCAGCCAAGCTCTCCTCTCCTTGGCATGTGGCTGCCCACCTCACCAGCCCAGTCAAAGGTGCCCATGCATCCAGACAGCAACGCCCCACCCCTCCACCAGACCCAATCCACCTGTGCTCCTCTGTGCTCCTGTCTCTTCACTGTGAGAGCTCCCAGGGTCCTTCAGCACTCAGATTTCCTGCTCTGGCTACCACTTCCTCACACTGCTTGCCTGAACTCTTCACTTTTAATTGACTTCTTCTCCCTCTCCTCCCACCTGAAGCACAGCCACACACCTCCCTGCCACACGTGAGTACAGTTATCCAGTGGCACACACAGACACTGCCTTCCCAGATCCAAATGGATTTTTGCCAATAATTCCACCTCAAGCTAATCCCAGCAGTTTTCCACTCACTATTCCTGACTTTTTCCCCCTCTCAATAACTTAGCTGTAGCTTTGTAGAGTCAGTTCTTGGCATGTGCCCATAGCAGGAGCTCCTGGTGTGCCCACAGTGGGATCTCCATGGATGATGCTGAGGTCCCAGAGACCCCAGGACTTCTGGCCACCCTCCTCCTGCCTGTGCTGCTGCCCAGCTCTACTGACCAGATTCTGCTGCTCCTGCTCTCAGCATGCCTAGAAAGCACCAGCCTTCCACACGTCAGAATAATCTCAAGAAAGAGTAAAAGGATTCAGGGTTTGCTCATCTCAGCCCTCCTAAACCCATTTCTGCAGATAAGGGATTATCCCCAGCACCAAGGCAATGGAGATTCAGCAAGAGAAGGCAGAGCTCCAGCTGCCAAGGAAACACTGCTGGGGCTGGATGGGGTGTGCTGCAGAGCACCCTCCCCACCCTGGGTTCCCTGCCCCTCTCTGCCTGCACAGGCAGCACCCCAGGAAGCCACACTGCTGGGTGACACGGCCCATCCAGCGGAGATGTGGCTCCAAGGGGCGTCAGTGCTGTGCCAGCTGTGGTGACACAGCTGTGCAGGGCAGGGCTGGCCTCCTCACCTTGCGGACGCCGGACTGCCGCTTCTGATCCTGCTGTTTCCTTCTCCCAGCACTTGCCAGAGCAGACCCACATTTCTGTCCTTCACTTTCTGGTTTTCACACCCCCCCTTAACCACATCCCCCCACACTGACAATGCCAAACCTGAGAGCCAAGAGCACGAGGAATCCCAGTCATGTTCATGCCATGAGGAGGACTGAAGGGGTGGGGAGGGGATGGGGGAGATCCTGGCTGCTGGAAGAAGATGAGAGAAACTCAGCCAAAGACCAGTGTGTGTGACACCCAAGAGCTGTGCCACTGATGCCACCAATACCACCCAGCATCCCATCTGCTGGGGACAATGCCACAGCCCAGCTCACTGCCCACCAGAGCAGGGTCCCTGGCTGCTACAGAGCAGTCTCTGGCTCTTCTTCTCCCCTTGGTATACAGCGGCCAGCTGGGAACCACTTCAAATCCAGCAGGGAGAGGCAAGGAGAGCCTGAGGACACCACATGCAACAGGCAGCCCCCCAGCCCACTGAGTCCAGGGATGGCTAGGAGAGCCCTGGACTGGAGCTGAGCTCTGCCAGCCCAGACAGCAAGGGGCACAGTTGCCATATCCCCTCACATTTTGGCTCCTTTCTCTCCTTCTTCCCTCTAACCTCCCTGGACCAAAAAACTCGGGCTTCAGGAGAGGGCCAACAGACTCACCGTGCAGCCAGCTCGGCTCACCCATCCATCCACGTGGATCCCAGCCAGGGCTCAAGGACCACAACGGGAGTGGGACCAAATTCACACACAGACAAGAGGAACCAGTGGAGAGAGACGAGGGTGCCACAGGCAGCAGGGCTCAGGGCAGTGATGGTCTCATGTTCCCTTGCTTCCAGGGCTCCTTGCCTCCTACTCTATCCCAAGCCACCCAGCACACAGAAAAACAGGGACTGAGGTACTGTCTTGGGTGACACTGCTGCTAGTCACACAAAGCCAAGGAGCCATGGGTCCCTTCTGCACTGAGATGCAAGCAGCAGCACCTCCAGCAGCAAGGATGGGCTCCTGCTCCACAGTCACCTCCTCTGCCCATCACATAATAGGCTCTGCGGTGCAACAGCCCAAAGGAGATAAAGATTTCCAGCAGCAGCAATAACACGTTCCAGGAGTGCCACTAACCCCTTCGGCTAAATTAAGCCCAAAATAATTACAGAGCAGCTGATTTTGATTCTTTTTTTCACGTTGCCATGAATCAGACTCCAGTTAACTGATATTTACTCTGCACTCAGTGTGGTGGGTCACCCGGCACTGCTCAAGGTGATGGAGCAGACAATGGATGCTGGTGATCGTGGAGCTGGGGTATGCAGGAGAACTGCACGGGAAAAGGGAATCTCACCTGGAATAACACATTGAGGGGAAACAAAAGAAAAAGACACAGGGGCACAGGAAGGGAGGACAGAGATGTCCCAGGTACCCTCACTGCAGTGTTGGTATGATGCATAGAAAGTCCATGTGTCCTATTCCTGTGGGCAGCACCCAAGGGCTGGCAGTGGGTGCCACCGCGCTGGGCACGATGCAGCTGCGGGAGCCTCACACAGGTGGTGGCAAAGGGAAGGTGAGGATCAGCATGAGTGTTCCAGCTTCCATGGCCTGAGCATCCCTGAATCCACAGCATGAGCATCCACAGCATGAGTGTTCTCACACCCATGGCCTGAACATCCCTAAACTCACAGCCTAGGCATCCCTGGCACCCATGGCCTGAGCATACCCACAACACGCTCGCCCCTGTTCTGCCTGCACCCCATGGCACCCACTCAACCAGTGCCAGGAGGAAGTGGCCTGGTTTAGAGCTGAAGGGTGGCATTTTGCCAGCTTGTTCCCAGAGACCACAGGGAGGACTGGACTGATCATGCCCTGGACAGCTGTGTCCACAAGCTGACATATGGCCGAGCCCCTTGCTCACACACAAGAGGAGCCACCACGACCTGCCAGCCCATGTCCTTTAAATACACATTGCCTGTGGCTACCCAAGCGCAGCACCCATCACCCAAACACAGGAAACCCCAGCCCATCCCACACAGACAGATCCCAACTTCCACAGGGAAAGCGAAGGGCAACCCAGTCTGAAAAGCTCAAGAAATGCTGACCCGCAGCCACGTCAAAAGTCCTGGAGACCTTATACCCGGGGGTACCCCATCCCTTTAAAACCAGAGCCAGGGCAGGTGCTGGGGCCTGGGAAGGCGTGGATTGTGCAAAGCCTACAAAAAACACCTAAGCTGCTGCAGCGACCTGCCAGGATGAAGCCAGAAGGGCAAACAGCTCTTTAAGCTAAATATATTTGTTCTTGGGCTGACACTGGTATGTAAATCGATCGTAAACAGACTCGGGCTGGAAATGAGAAGACCACTGGAGGGTATGTCCTAGAGTGGCCCTTCAACAAAGATTACTGGCAGGAGAAACAAAACTCCTCCAAGATGGAGCTGGAGCAGTGTGTGCAAGGGTGACAAAAGTATCTGTGTGACACAGGGATAGGATGAAGCCCCCTGAGGCAAACTGAGCACAGTGCGGCACTGCCATAAGGGCCACGGGCAGCATTAGCACAGCGCTGCTAGGGATGGCCAGACCAAGTGAGGTGCTGGAGACAGGCGGGGAAGTCCTGGACCCCCCAGTGGGCAGAGGAACCTCCATCCCTGCACCAAACACCCCTCCAGTCTCTACATCACACACCAGGTTTGATGTAAGAGGCAGCCATAGCTGCACCGACTCTGGGTGAAAAGACAGGCTGAGAACACGTTCCTTTAGGGACCTGCCTGGAGGAGGGAGAAGCAGGAAGCAAAGAGGCAGGATGTTGAGAGCCACAGGGGCAGATGGCACCTGTTCCCACTGTTTCCATGAGTATCTGCTCTGCTGTGGCTCTACTGCCACACCATGCCCTTCCCACCCCACTGAGGCTGCTGGTGAGGACCATGACATCCACCAGGTGCACTGGTGTGTCCTCCAGCCTCAATCCCACTCCAGGAGCTGTGAGAAGCAACCAGAGTCATCCAGCTCCCTGGGCCACTCACAATTTTATGTCCATCAAAGCCACTCCACATCCTGACAACCAACTAAGCCAAGGGCAAAGTCTGCACCTGGGTCAGGGCAATCCCCAATGCCAGCACAGACTGGGGGAGGCTGGAGAGATGAAGGGATGGATGGAGAACACCCTGCAGAGAAGGACTGGAGGATTCTGGGGAGTGACAAATGGGACATGACCCAGCCATGGGCACCGTCAGCACAGAAAGCCAAGTGTCTCCTGGGCTCATCCTCAGCAGTGTGGGCAGCAGGGGAGGGAGGGGATGCTCCCCCTCTGCTCCACTCTCCTGAGACACCCTGGAGCTGCCTCCACCTCTGGGGTCCCAGCACAGGACACTGGTGTTGAACTGAGGGTGGAAAAAATGTCAGACCATGAGGGGCTGGCACAGGTTGCCCAGAGAGGCTGTGGTTGCCCCATCCCTGGAAGTGTTTAAGGCCAGATTGTGTGGGGCTTGGAGCAACCTGGTCTAGTGAAAGGTGTCCCTGCCCACAGCAGGGGGTTGGAATGAGAGGAGCTTTAAGGTCCCTTCCAGTCCAAGCCACTCTGTGAATGTATCTCTGCTTCAGGCCAGCTTGCCTGGGCAGGGGCAGCTCCCAGCTCCATTAAGGCTACAGATGAAGGGTGAGAGCAGAAGATTAATAGGGGGGGACATGTTGCTCTTGTTTTCTGTGTACAGGATATGCCCAGACACCTTTCCCCAGATCCCTTGCTCTGCTGGGACTACACTTGCTTCATCTTCAAAGTCTGATGAAGTCTGGGCTGTCTCTGATTTCCCATCCGAGGGAAGCTGGGAGAGGGTTAAGGAGCAAAGAGAAGACAGGAGAACAAAGTCAGGCTGAAACTTTCACCTGTCCTCTCCACTGCTCCTCCCAAAGGAGCATCACACAGTCCTGAGCCTGCAGCCTCCAACACAGCACTACTGCAACTGCTGGTCTTCAAGAAAGCCTCCTCCCTGCCCTCGTGGGACCGGGCACCGGGGGGAAAGTAGCCCCAGAAAACCACTGCACAGTGGGAAGTGGAGCTTAGAGGGCACAGAAAGCCATGTCTGAGGGGGGCAGCTCCAGCAGGAACCAGCCCCAGCCTCGCCCCTCCAGCAGCACCAGAACAGCAGCTCCTTGGAGCACATTGGGCTTCCCGCTGGGACACACACCGAAAGGACCTGCTGAGAGGTGAGGTTGTGCTTACAGGACAGCATGGAGCCAGCTCAGAGGGGTCCAGCCAGCACCTTGGCACCCAGACAGCTCCAAATTGTCTTTTTGGCACAGGCCAGTGCTACCTCAATAGCATCAGACAGAAGTGAGCAGCTACAGCTTGTCTCCTCGCCCATCTGACACATCTCGCCACCAGAAAATGGTCTGCTAGGACTAATAGAGGCCACTCTCCAAGGAACTCCCAGCAGCCAAGAGAGACTGAACAAAGTCACCCAGGCGCTGCACCCTGGTGTCCAACGCCACCACCCTGAGCCTGCACAGCTAAAATTATGAAGTTGGAGGTCAAGTGTCCATGGAAGTGAACCTCCCCTTCTGTCCTGGTGCAGCTGTAATGGACCTACTTCCAGGTCTGAAATATTTATTGGGTCTCCCAAAGCCTGCGGAGATGGGCTGAGCTGACAGGCTGAGAGACACGACTTGGGATTTGAAGATTTACGTTCCCAGAGGCAATTCATCGAGCAAACAGCCTTCGTTACATAACGCAGCTCGGGAGAGCCATGGAGCACGGCCAGCGGAGGGGTGCGATGCTCAGAGAAGAGGAATGGCAGAGAAGCCCTTCCTGACCACTCCAGGAAAAAAACAAATGTGATTTCACTCCTTGCCAGCTGGAATGCCACCCAAAGCCACCTCCTCTGGGATGTGGCCTGGACCAAGTAGGAGCAGCTGCTTCCAGCACCAGGAGCAACAACAGTCACAGCACTCACTGGGAAGGATTTTAGGAATGGGTTTACCAGGAGCCGTGACTCAAATCTGGAGCAGCACAGCGATGACCCCAACCAAAGGAGGAACACAGCCCCTCAGCTTCTCCAAGCCCACCCCAGTCCCACCATGACACTGCCCAGCTGGGTGGGGAGACCGTCCTGGTGCCCCTGCAGCCGGATCCGAACCTGCCGGAGCCGCGGGCTGTCACCTCACTGGCTCAGCGGCAAAGCCAGCCAGCTGCCCACCCACTGGGCTCCAAAATAAGCCCAGGCAGCAGTGGCAAGGCAGATCCAAGAACAGTCTGTGCAGCCAGAGGAGGGATCAGCAGGAAGGGAGGGATGAGCCCTTCCATGAGACGTGGATTCTGCACTTCTGCACGCCAGGCAGGTGGGTAAATCCAGGTCTCACACAGATACCTGGACCTCACCCTCTCCTGCAAATGAAGGACACCAAGGGCTTGCATTTGCCTAAGCACAGCCATTTAAGAAGCAGACTGCAGTGGGACTGTACCCATGGAGTCCCTCTCTTCTATTACTGACCCTGAGAAAGCAGCTATTCACCAGCAGCCACTACACATCTCTCCATCCATCCCTCCACTCAGTGTTCCAACAGCAATGCCAATCACTGCCCATCCATTTCCCAGACTACCAGCCCAGCTCTGCCCCAGTCTAAAGCCCCACACCAAAGTTCTCCAGCTCCAGGAGGGACATGCTGGTGATGTTTAAGAAGCTTGTATCTCTGATGGAGAAGCAACACCCACACCAAACTAAGCTGCACAGCACGTGTGCCTCCAGACAAGGATGAGAAGTCTGTGACTTTCTCTTGTTTCCTGGAGGAACATTTCCCATTATTATTATGTGAAGGTTCCACATGATGCTAAAGTACTTGGAGATCACTAAGAAATAAGCAAGGTGCTGTTCCAGAGGGAACAAGCAGCATCCCAAATCCCTGCAGAGAGCAATATCTTGCCCTGATGGCCATCCCAGGTGTCACTCCTTGCCATGTTAAACAGCAAACCCCAGTGAGCACATCCCAAAACTAGCCTCTCACAACCTACATTTCAGTGTCCTTGGCTCCATCCCCCTCCCGTGCCTCATGGGAACTTGTTTCTGGATTTCCAAATTAATCTCAATAAATTCACAGTCCTGGGTTACAAACAGCCTTTGCATTAATGAGCAGGTTCTCTGTGGGTTCAGGAACACAGGAGGGTGGGGGTGAGGCTGCCAGCACAGACAATGACCTGGCAGAGCAGGTCCAGAGGTGGCCACCAAAACGGTCCAAGGGCTGGGACAAGGGGCAGAGGGGTCAGACTGGACATGGAGAAGAAATGTCAGACTATGAGGGTGGTGAGGGGCTGGCAAAGGTTGCCCAGAGAAGTTGTGGCTGCCCCATCCCTGAAGTGTTCCAGAACACATTGGACAGGGCTCGGAGCAACTGGTCCACTGGTCTAGATTTAAGATGTCCCTGCCTATGGCAGGGAGGCGGAACTGGATGATCTTTGAAGGTCCCTTCCAACCCAAAGCACTCTGTGATTCTGAGTCTATCCACCACTGAGCCCTACCACACCTCCTGGACACACCACAATGCTACAAATCACTAATTTCAGATTAATGTGTGTCTTCCTGTCCAAACAATTCTTGGTATGACAAACTGAATTCTCTACAATACCAAGGCAGAGTAACACTGTAAAACATAACCAGAAGCACTTCCAATGTCCTGGATGCTTCTGGAAGTCATGGGAATGTCACCACATCTTGCTCACTGCAGATCTCAGACTTTTAAATAGATTATTATGCTTTTAGGCCATGAGTGCCCTTTGCAGCCCCAAGTGGACCCCGTGCCACTGCAGCAGTCAGGAGCACAGCAGTGACAGCTCTTTTCTGAACACCCCCAAACAGGAACACTGCAACATCTTACAGTGAAAGCACAAGAGCCTGGAGGATGATTGAGCAACAGCCTGAGACATGTGAATTCCCTTGAGAAAATCCCTCGCTTCCAGGCTTGGCTAAGGAAATTTTAGCTGAGGAGCAGCTGCCAGGAGAGGGGAGTTCGAGACAATTTAGGAAGGGCCAGTCCTTTCAAGAAATTATAATATCTACTGACTTGACATAGGGCTGGACACACGGCAATGTGTGTGTGGGCACTCTCCTGGGACCCCCAGGAACAATTCCACAAGCAGACATGGAATTGCACTGGGCAAATGAGAAGTGGATGGGAGGAGGGTAGATGACCAGAGAGAGACCTGGTCTCAGCTTTCCAGCCTCTAAGCACTGGGAGCACGAGCAGGGCTCAGCCCATAGAAGCAACACCTTTGCCAAAATGAGGGCTGCCAGTGGCTCGGAGCCATCCTGCAGGGTCAAACCTCCAGCACCCAACACCCCTGTGACACCAGCACCACGATGGAGGTGGGCAAAGGAGAGCCACCTGGGCTCACTGCTACACTGAAGGCAGAGCTTGAGGCAGCAGAGCTGTTCCAGTGACTCCTGGGCAGAGTCCAGCCCCACTCTGCAGTGCTCAGCCCTGCTCTCCCTACACAGCTCAGCCCTCGGATCCACCCGTTCCACCGCAAGGGCTTTGCAGACAGTGAAGCTGGAAAGCCTCTGCTGACCTCACCACCTCCACAGCCGGCTCCTCTGGCTCCCCTGGGAGAGCACTGCTCCCACCTGGGAACAGGGGACCACAGCATTCACAGTTCTAACTCTGCCACATCCCCCAGACACCCATATGTTGCCACCTCTTGGGTGCTCAAATCCCTAACTCCAGCTCCTGGCAGCAAACCTCTTCTCTGGAAGACAAGGCTGAGGAACAAAGAGGTCTGGAAGGGATAGACCCTTTGACCAGCCAGCAACAAATTGTCCCCAGGACAGAGATGAAAGGTCCCAAGTGCCCATCTCTGGCTCAAAGAGGAGCTGTAACACATCTGGGCCAAGTAGGTGACACTCGGTCTGTTCTGCCCTATCCACGGACTTTCCCAGGCAGCCAGGGCAAGACAACAGCCAACCACCACAAAAACAGCTGCTTGCTCTTCTCAGCCTCCACACTGCCCCATACTTTCAGAAATTCCCTTCTGGCAGCCTCGCTGGACTCTCACCACCTCTCCAGGTCTCAAAGCCACCAGTCACCAGGCAGGTCCAAGCTCTCCCTCACCATTCAGCCACGGCCACCTGCAGACACAGGGATTTGTGCCTGGCTCCAGCCACCCCATCAGTGAAGCCATGCGCCCACAGGGCACACGGAGCTCACGGCTCACTCACTTTCATCAGGGTTGGGTGAAGCGAGAATGGCACTGTGCTTCCTTTTCACTTCTTCCACATTCTCCGAAATTTTATCAATGAAGCCTCGAATTTCTTCCACCTGTGGAGTGAGACAACAAGACAGGTGGTCTGTGACAGACCTGGACTTTTATAAAGTGAAGGGATTATTATACCCTATTTCAAAGCAACCATGACATGTCTGAACCACACCAGACATCCTCCTGGATAAATATTTACCAGCTGGAAACTATATAACCACTGAGGAATCAGACCTTCTCCATCCCACCAGCCAGCTCTGAGTCACGGCAGTGTAATACAGACTGTATGTCATGTATTCTTTGTGACGGACTGAGAAACTTTTGGGATTTATATAAATCAACATCAGATTGATTCCCAGACTGCCCCTCTGGCAGAACACTGCTGAGGCTGCACAAACCAGGCTGGTAGCAGCTCAGTCCCCCATGGCTCCTTGCTCCATAAAAAGCTCCAGAAACACCCAATTTGATCCTCACCCCCTATTCCAGGGAGGCCACATTTTCCAAAAGATCCATTCTGGCATTTTCCCTGCACTTCTGTACTACAGGAAGACACCAGCATCGCCAAGAGGGGAAACCTCTCCTGTGCTCTCTGCCTGCCAGGCTGCTTACCCTCTAATTCAGTCTTCTCCTTCAGCTCAGACCACTCCTTTGCTCATCTTCCTCCACTTGCACATCAGATTTATCCCAGTTCCCACTCCATTGCCTGCACAGATCCATTTTAACACCCCCCACACACATGCCATGCTAAGGGTGTGCTAAAAATCCGCATGCAGATCTTACAGCCACCCACATGCCAGAAGACAACCTCTTGTTTGGGAACGGGAGGCACAAAATTAAATCAATCCCATGCAGAGACTGCTGCTCTGCAGAGGTGCTCTGGGGGAAGGCCTGAGAGCAGCTTGTGAGGCTCCCCTGCTCCCATCACCTGGGCAATGGCCTCACTGGGTTCTGGAGGAGCAGGGGGAGCAGGAAAGCATCCACAGGGCAGCACAGCCTCAGGTCTGCGGGGAAGCCAGGTTCCTGATGTTCAGCACTCAGCATAACCCTGAGCATCAACTGAGCAGCACCAGCCAGGCCAGGACCCTCAGCCCCATCCCAAGCACTGCTTCCCACTGGCAGCAGGAAGCCTGGATCATCCACAACCTGCCCTGGTGCCAGCAGAAAGGTCTGAAGCAGCTTCAAAGCCGCACTGGAGGAGCAAACCTCTCACCTGCTCAAAGAACTCATCCATGAAGCGATCCCGGTCCACGCTGACGGTGACTTCATCATCATCGTCACTGTCCTTCGCCTGCAACAACACAGAGGGAGAGAGGCATCAACGAGTGCTTGCTGCACAGTTCACGGCTCTATTCCAGGAGCTTCTCAGGGGCATCTTCCCCTTCTCCTGTGCTCACTTGCTCAAAGGAGCTGGGGCAAACACTAGCCAGAGTGTGGGACACCCCAGGCACTGCCACTCCAAGCTCCCAGGACTCTGAGAGAGCAGAGAACTACACATTGAGCAGTGAGGGATGGCCAAAACACCACAGCAGCCAGCGCCCCGTGGCACGACCTCTGCAGTGAGCATGGGACACAGCTAAGGACACCCCACATCCATGGAGTGCGAGCTCCAAGGGCGCCCTCAGCCCTGTGTGAGCACACCGGCTCTGCAAGGAGCAGGAATGGGAAACACCACAGATTCCACCATGGGAAACACCAGGGATGCTGCAATGGGAAAGCATGAGGGATGTCACGATGGGAAACACGAGGGATGCTTCAACTGGAAAAACATGAGGGATGCTGTGATGGGAAAGCACAAGGGATGCTGTGACAGGAAAGCATGAAAGATGCTGTGATGGGAAACGTGAGGGATGCTGAGATGAGAAAATACAAGGAATGCTGTGATAGGTAACATGAGTGATGTTGCAATGGCAAACACCAGGGATGCTCCCATGGGAAAACAGCAGGTATGCCACCATGGGAAACACAAGGGATGCTGCTATGGGATACATCAGGAATGCTGCCACAAGAAACACTACAAATGCTGCTATGGGAAAGCACAAGGGATGCTGCCATGGGAAAGCATGAGGGATGCTGTGATGGGAAAACATGAGGGATGCTGCCATGGGAAACACAAGGAATGCTGCCACGGGAGAAAGCACGGGCGATGCCATGATGGGAAAACACGAGGGATGCTGTGATGGGAAACATGAGGGGTGCTGCCACAGGAAAGCATGAGGGAAGCTGCAATGGGAAACACGAGGGAAGCTGCAATAGGAAATGAGAGATGCTGCAATGGGAAAACACAAGGAATGCCATGTCGGGAAGACACGAGGGATGCCATGATGGTAAAAACAAGGAATGCTGCCACAGGAAAGCACGAGGGATGCTGCAATGGGAAATATGAGGGATGTTGTGATGGGAAAATAAAAGAAGTGCTGCAGAGTGCAGGAGAGGTGGGAGCAAACAGACAATACAGCAGAACTAGTAAAGTCACAGCAGCCAAATGAGGGGTTGTCCTTGTCTGCAGAAGCATGTGTGTCATTGTCACCAGAGATGAAAACACCTCCTGTCCCAGCAAGGCAGGGGATGCAGGCTCTTGAGGGAAGGAAAAATTACAGTCCTCCACATAAGGAGACATTTAAAAGATTATTATCCAAAGCAGCTACATGAGGGAGGGAAACGGAAAATAACAGGGTGGAAAAGTTTCTTCTTACTCCATCTTTACAAGAGAGAAGAAGCCAGTGGAAAGGAGATTTAAGACAGGACTGCCTCTGCTCATCTCATAATGATCACACTTTTTGCAGACACATCACCCCATGGCCCCTCTGCACTCTGCAGAGAGGTAGCCACTACAGTCTCCAGAGAGATCCCTCTTATATTGAAATAAGCCAGATGAAATATCTATCCTACCCCCTAAAATTCCCTTTCCACCCTACAGTGACTGATTTGGGCGGTATCATCCAGAGGAGACCTCAGCTTTCAGCCTTGCTACCGCTTGTGGCACTGCACTTTTTGCCTGGGTAACTCACTCATGCAGTTATCCCATTCATGGTTATCCAGAGCCTTTGGGATCAGAGAGCTGCCACAACTCTGGTGAAAATCTCACCTGACAAGGAAAAGCAAGCATGGTGCTGCTCTTACCCACCACTCTGTGGGCACAGAAAACTGTGCCCTAAAATCTGAAATTGTGCCCATTTGCAGCACAGCCACTCAGGCCATGAGCTGCGGCACAGTGAGGCTGGGGCACGGCCAAAGCTGCCAGCCTGGGAATGGTTTGGTACATTTAAATCCCTCTAGTGATGGTGACTCCACCACTGCCCTGCACAGCCTGTTCCTGGGTTTGACAACCCCTTCTGCGAAGACATTTTGCCTAATATCCAACCTAAACCTTCCCTGGAGCAATTTGAAGCCATTTCCTCTTGTCCTGTCACTTGATAATCTGGGAAAAGAGAGTGACTCTCAACTGGCTCCACCCTCTTGTCAGGGAGTTGTAGAGAGTTAAGAAAGTCCCTCCTGAGCCTTTTTTTCTCCAGGCTGAGCCCCCCCCAGATCCCTCAGCTGCTCCTGGTGCTCCAGACCCTTCCCCAGCTCTGTCCCCTTCTCTGGACATGCTCCAGCCCCTCAATGTCTTCCTTTTCGAGGGGCCTAAAACTGACCCCGTGATTTGAAATGCCTCAGCAGTGCCCAGCCCAGGGGACGGTCACTGCCCTGGTCCCATTGGCTACACAGGTGCTGGTACAAGCCAGGGCTGTACAACCCCTGCAGCAGGCACTGCCCTCTGCATCAGGCAGAACCAGCTTCTTCCCTGAAGCTTTTTGCTTTCAAAATTCAGCAGTTTGCTCACACCAGGTCCACACTACCTCTCCCATTTCCTTCAGCCATCACAGTCCAGCATCGAGAGCCAAAGCACAGCTCAGGCTTTGGGCAGAGCTGGATACACGACCACATACAACACTTCCCACGCCTCCCAGGAGCTAAGGGCAGGATTTGGCTGCAGGCTCTTTTAAATCCTTCCAGCACGCCAGTGCCACCAGACAGCCCAGTCCCTCCCCCTGTCCCCTGTCATCGCTGCTCCAGCCTTGGAGCAAAACCGTCTGAGCACAGTGACAGCTGTCACCCTCCAGCCCCAACCCTGGTGCCATTCCTTCAGCCAGCAGCAAGCCTGGCTGTTAGCTCAGGTCCACTTGGGGTCAACAACTGGTTCCAGAGCAATGCCCACAAATGCTCCACTGCTCCCAAGCACTCCCCCAGCACCCACAGCACATGGGCAGGAGGGCTCACCATCAAGGAGGTCACAAAGAACCATATCCTAAAGCTAGGAATGCGTGGACCTTTGCTACAGAGATACAACTACCATCCATGTTCACACTTCACTTTACATATCACACATGCCTGCTTGGTTTGTGCTTGATTTTAAGCATCAACAGCTTTTAAGCATCACACACTTTGGTGGGTGGTACCGAGAGCCCATTGGATGGGTAATTACAACAGACCCCCAGCTACACCCCACAGGATCTTGGATAATGCCAACAGATCCTGGGGACACACGCTGTGAGTGATCGAAGATGCACCTGATAATGCAAATGCCACCCTGGACACATGTCATCAGGTCAGGGGATCTTTCTTCCCCCCACCCTGCTAAGCCTCTCCATGTCAGGGACAAGGACATCCACATCAGCCCCCACAGATGGAGGGACATATGTCCTGCCTTCAGCTCCTGCCACCTCACCATGCACCCAACAGGATGGTCATCTACAGGAAGGAGTCAAAAGAAAGGGGGCTGAGAGCGCCCTGTGGGGATGGATCAGGGGATGCTGGTAGGTGACAAATGGGACATGACCCGGCCATGAGCACTGGCAGCACAGAAAGCCAAGTGTCTCCTGGGCTCATCCTCAGCAGTGTGGGCAGCAGGGGAGAGAGAGGATGTTCCCCCTCTGCTCTGCTCTCCTGAGACTCCCTTGAGCTGTCTCCAGCTCTGGGGTCCCAGCACAGGACAATGGTGTTAAACTGAGGAGGGTGGAGTCAGGTTGGACATGGGGAAAAAATGTCGGTCCATGAGGCTGGTGAGGCCCTTGCACAGGTTGCCCAGAGAAGCGGTGGCTGCCCCAACCCTGGAAGTGTCCAAGGCCAGGCTGGACGGGGCTTGGAGCAACCTGGTCTCAGTGGAAGGTGTCCCTGCCCATGGCAGGGGGTGGAACTGGATGGGAAGCACCAGTCAGCCTCTGCGGCCCTGTACAGAAAAACACACCTTCAGCACACCTTCCCCGCAACTCTATCCAGCTTTTCTTGCCATCCTTCTGGCAGGATCTCAATTTGCCAGAATTCTGAGCCCCTTTTTGAAGCCTGTGAGCAGAGCATTCCCACTGTTAATTTTAAATGCAGGCTTGTACATCAACCAGGCTGGCCAGGGACCGGCAGCAGAGGAAGAGCAGCAGGAGAGCAGGGTACCTGCCAAGCTGCTCCTCTCCTTGTCACCTCTTGCTTGTCCCTTCCACATCCGAAACAGGCCTGGCTCATTGCCCAAAGGATGCCACATTCCTGTCTAGTCCCATCCCTGCTGCCCACTGGACCCTGCCATACCCAGAAATCCTGAAGAAAGGGGACTCACTACCCACGGAAGGGGTTTCTACCAAAGCCACACACAGCCTTGTTGGAGGCACTCATGGTTGAGGGTAGCCCACTCCTGGGAGCACAGAGGCTGATGGACAGGCAGAGAGATGTTATTTAGGGCAGGCACTGGACAGGGGGAGCGGCACAGAGCCCAGCCAGAAGCCCTGTGAAGAGGAAATTACACAGATGGAGCCTGCTGGTCAGGAGGGCATATGTCACTTGTCACTCTGGGCTGGAGAAGGGCACCATCTGTCCAACCCACGTCACTGGAAACACCCTCGGTGCCACACTGCCTCCGACCCCCGGTGTCAGGCAGATCGTCCCACCCCACCACCCCGAGCCCCTGAGCCAGGAAGCAGCAGCCACATCCGCTAATGGGTGACTTGGACTGGAGCCAGAGGAGATGCCACTGGGAGAACAGCTCACGGGATGCAGGGCACTGATGGATCAGCTGCTCCTACCATCTCCCTCCACTCTGGCCCTCACTGCTCTACCCCAAGCTTGAGGTGTTCCCCCATGATTAATTCTAGTACAAAAGTAGGAATGAGACCAAAACTTTCCAAAGGAAACATAAAGCATCACACAGCCAACAGTGTTTTGGCTTCACACATCCCAGCTGTGAGCATCCTAGGTTTCCAAAGTCACGTGGAAAGCTCCTGTCTCAGTCAAAACTGCCAGCAGGTGCTGCTCAGCACAAGCAGCAAACAATTCCCCAGCCCAGGAACTCCCAATGTCGGGCACACCATCCTCCCAGTGCCCCTCCACTTCTGCCTCAGGCACTGTCAGGCAGCACCAGGGACCCAGGGCTTCCAGGCTTTTTTCCCCCACACAGGGTAGGTGAGGACAACCCTTCTTTCATAAAGTTTTTATTTCTCCAGTCTGCCAGAGGCCAAGCAGTGGCACCACGTGGGCACCACACCGGCAGCTGAGATGGCTCTGGGAGCCACTGCCTCTTCAGTGCCACTGAGCAGCGGGAGCTAGATGGGGAGGGCAGTCAGTCAGAGCTCCTCCAGCAGCTTTCAGAGCCTCACAGGGTTCAAAGTGCCCTCCACAAGGGCCAAAATCCGAAGTGGAGGCAGGGACAAACCGTGATACCATCCCTGACAAAGAGGAGTAGTGGACAGGAAGACATCCAGAGCCCTGGAGCATCCTGGTTCTGTGGCTTTTGCAACCAGCACATGCTAATAAATTCATTACTGAGCAAGTTACATCCCCATGGTTCCAATCCACCCCATTACCTCTCCAAGCACTTTCTGAAAGAGGCAAAGGAGCACAGAACACCTGAAAAGACTTGATGCCTGCTCTCCTCCAAACAGCAAAGATGGTAGGGTGGGCTGTGCAGGGCATAACCAGGTCTCTGTCACCTCAGCAGTGGCCACATGCAGACTCCTCTCCTGTCAGTGCTGCAGATGGATTTGACCATGTCCAGATGCATCCAGGGAGCTGGTGCAGGCAGCAGAGGCAGGGCAGAGGAACAACAGGCTCAGCCACTGCCGGGCACATCTGAACCCAGGCACTTCCCTCTACCAACTCCTGCTGGCACATTTTCCTAGGAAACATCTCTGCCCAAACAGGCAGTGAGCCCCTGCCTGCCTCCAGCACCCCACAGGACTATGGGCCCAGGCCACGCCACCTCCCACCCTACCAGAGACAAGGCAAGCCTCACAAAAGCACAAGGGAAAGAAAAAGACACACCAGCTGCCATCCCCCTTTTAGGGACCACTCAGTTAAGCAAAGAAAGGCCTCATCCCTGAGATGCAGGAGGCTGCTCACTGGCTTCGCTCCCAGGCTGCATCTGTTTGTTCTTATTTACAAACACCTGCGTGCTGCTCTGCCCAGCCAAAGAGATTCCAGCCATTTGGGCTTGACTTGCTTTGTGAAATGATGCCCTTTCTGTACTGAGACCAGAACATGGCAGGATGCAGGGGCTGCTCCTGGGGATGCCTCTGAGCAGCTGTGGGCCATGTCCAGGATCGTGTCCCTACGTGGAGTGGCACACGGGGGTCCAACACCCAACAGTGGTCACCTTGTTCCCCATGTCCAAACACCCAAGCCCAGGACACTGCTGCTGACACCAAGAGTTCCCACAGCAGCTCATTCTGGCATGCAGATGTGCAAGGAAGGACAAAGTCAGAATAACTCAGCAGTAAGCGGCACTGACATCTCAGCCATCTCACAGAGCCTAAAGGACACGTAGGAAAGCATACAGATGCCCAGATCCCTGGAATCATCCCAGCCTAGCTCTGCGATGCTTGGCAGTACAAGGGCAGCTCAGCACAGCCTCACCTGGACAAGGTCCAGAGCACCCACAGGTCTCCCATCACCAAACGAGTCCCTCACCGTGGGGCTGCCCTGACCTCCCCACACTTCAAGGTTTGCTTTAGGCATCTGCAACAGCCAAAAACAGCCCTTCAAGCAGGGCTGAAGTCCTACTCCTGAAGGTTTCCAGGGAGGTGGTACCAAGGCTGAGGATAAGGACAGCCAGAGGGTATGCTCCCAGGAGACAGCCCTGAAGAGCTGAACCCCCAAGACCACGGTTTAAACTATCTACGGTCTCAGCCTCAGCTCTTTTTGCAGACCATATAGTACACCTGTGCACCACAATAAATTGGCCATTCCATGGCACACAGGCCCCAAACTCAGCTGTGTCCTATTCCAGTACTAAATCCAGCTGGCAGCCTGTCACCAGTGGTGTTCTCCAGGCATCAATGTTGGGGCCACTCCTGTCTAATAGCTTCATCAATGATGTGGACAAGGGGATCGAGAGCACTCTCAGCAGAAGACACCATGCTGGGTGAGATGTTGACCTGCTGGAGGGCAGGAGGGATCTGCAGAGGGATCTGGATGGGCTGAATCAGTGGGCCAAGGCCAATTCTATGACATTCAGCAAGGCCAAGTGCCGGGTCCTGCACTTGTGTAACAACAACCCCATGGAATGCTCCAGGCTGGGGGCAGAGTCACTGAAAAGCTGGGAAAGGCCTTGGGGTGCTGGCCAGCAGTGGCTGAACACAAGCCCAGTTGGGAAGAGGCCAATGGCACCTGGCTTGTATCAGAAATAACGTGTCCAGCAGGACCAGGGCAGTGATTGTATCCCTGTGCTGGACACTGCTGAGGCACCACAAACCTTGGGGTCAGTTTTGGGCCCCTCACAACAAGAAAGTCATTGAGGAGGATGCTGGAGCATGTCCAGGGAAAGGAATGGAGCTGGGGAAGGGTCTGGAGCACCAGGAGCAGCTGAGGGAGCTGGGGGGGCTCAGACTGGAGAAAACGAGGCTTAGAGGGGACCTCACTCTCTACAGCTCCCTGACAGGAGGGTGGAGGCAGATGAGGGTCAGGCTCAGCTCCCAGGGAACAAGGAACAGGACAAGAGGAAATGGCCTTAAGTCGTGCCAGAGCAAGTTTAGGTTGGATAGTGGGGAAAATTTCTTCATGGAAGGAGTTGTCCAACCCAGTTGCCAGGGCACAGGCTGTGCAGGGCAGCGGTGGAGTCACCATCCCTGGATGGATTTAACAGATGTGTAGTTGTGGCACTTGGGGTTAGTGCTGCCCTTGGCAGTGCTGGGGAAACAGCTGGATGTTAGAGGGGTTTCCTAACCTAAGCAATTCTATAATTCTAATATTCACCAAAAACAGCCCATACCTTCTCATTAACAACTTTTTTTATGAATAAAAGTCCAAGGCACAGATTACTTCAGCATTCAGCAACATCTGCATGAGTCAGGTGGTGTTTCCAATTTCCAACACTAGCAGTGCATGATTTCCAAGAGTTTTGTCCTTAGGTGCTGCCTTGCATTGCTGCAAAATAATTCCCAGCCTTTGGCACAAAATACAAGCCTTTTATCAGAGTCATGGTCACTCTTAAGCTCAGTTTTATAAGCAAACAGGTAAAATTCTGCTTAACTCTGAAGAACAAGTGTTAGAGGTGACAGAGTTGCCACCAGTCCTGGAGAGGGCAATGAGCCAAACTGACTGACCTCCTGTAGCTCTGAAACATGGACAGCACTACGACCAATTGGAAAAGCACCCGTACTTTACAGCCAGTACTTTACAAATTTACAGTCATGGCTAAAGAATAACTTGGCTAAAAACAGATTTAAATAATCTGAAATTAATTTCTTAACATCCTCTAAGTGGCATCATCATTGTTACAGCTCGTGTGCAGACCACAGCTTCCCATGGGCAGCAGAACAACCTGCAGCCACAGCACTCGTCTCTTATCTCCACTCCATTGCGTATTCACCAGGGTCAGCACTCAGAGAGGTCTCCGCTGGGACCATCACCATGCTTTGGTGTCTGCCAACGTCACCAAGCCCTGGTGATGCCCACTAGTGACACTGTGGAAATTGTCAGTGCAAAAAGAAGGAAAGCCTCAGGCAGAGAAGGTGACACAGGCAGTACCACAGCTCCCATGGCTGTGGGATCAACACAGTCCATAAAATGGACATAATCCTTCAAATCCCATTACCCCACCTACAAACAGGCACTCATGGAATGCATTGATTTGGAATGGACCTTCAAGGATGCTCCAGTCCAACTCCCTGCCAGGGGCAGGGATACCTTCCACCAACCAAAGGTTGCCCACATGGTCATGAAAGCTCAATGGCATTTCTTTGGTGCTCTTGTCTAGACCCTGTAAAAGAACCTCAGCACCATCCAGGTGAGACACTGATCCTCCCAAAAGGCAAAGGTCCTCTGGAAAACCAAAAAAACCAGTCATTTCATACACAAACCCGAAGTCTGACAGAACCTGATGGAAGACCAGTAATGGCAGAGAAAAAGGCAGAGTTCATACTGGCAAACCTGCAGCACACATCAGCAGAAGTACAGCAAGATGGAAGTGGCCACAGTGGCCGTGCTCTCCTGAAAACTCACAGGACAGTGGGCAGAAAACTTCATTTTTAGTTATTTCCCATGAAAAGAAACCTGGGTCTGCAAGTATTCACTAGAATCTGGAAAACTGCACTGTTAACAGAAAGTTCAGTCCCACCCTGCAGCAGATTTTGACGCTGCACAGCCAGGTCTGTCCCCTGTGCTGGGGGGTATCCTGAGGTGCCAGTGGATGCCTGAGGAGGAGGAGGCAGAAGAGGGAAGGAACCTTCTCCTGTAGAAGGACTATGCTGCCCTAGGAGCAAATGAACACAATTTGGGCAGGAGATTTGGAATTCTACAACCAGTCAGGAGCTGGTCTAGTGGAAGATGTCCCAACCCATGGCAATAGGGTTGGATGATATAGTTCTCTGAAGGTTCCTTGGCAACTGAGGGGAAACTTTTCTTTAGTCTGAGCTCTCCAGGGCTGCTGGAGCAGAAGGACTTCCTATTCTCCTCTGGATGTCCCCAAGAACAGCTTTTGGCCAGCAGATGTCCTGGGCTCCACTCACTACTTCCATCACTCCTGCAAAAGGTGATGGAGGAAGAGACCGTCCTGCCAGGGGAGAGCAGCTGCATCACTACGGAAAATACTCAGAGTATCGCTGAAAAAGGTTGAAAGATGTTTCAGAACATCTCTCATGTGGGATCTGAGCACCCAGAAGTCTGTCTGCTGTGTCAGTCCCATCCCAGGAAGTGTTCAAGGCCAGGCCGGAGAGGGCTCAGAGCAATCTGGTCTAGTGGAAGGTGCTCCTGCCCATGGTAGGGGTGTTGGAACTAGATGGTCTTTGAAGGTCCTTTTCAACCCAAACCATTCTGTGAGCCCACGACACACCACATGCCACAGCCTGTCCCCTGCTCACAGCCATAAGTCTGCTCCCTGATTTGGGGGGCAAAAGCAGTGCCCACATTTCCAACACCAGCCCTGGTTCTGGCCACTGCAGGCAGGGGCACAGGCAGAGGTGCAGAGGTGCAAGTAGCCTGTGACACATCACCCCTGCCCTCTCCCCTTCTTCCAGCTCAGCTTCCACAGTTGCCTCGTTTCATATTTTTCCTAAGCAAGAACAGCCTCTTTGGCCTTGCGCCTGGTCTGGTCCTGACACAGCATTGCTCCATCTCTGTTTCCCATGCTGTCCTCCGCTTGCCCTCCCTTCCCCACGCATCTCCTCCAGGATCATCCTGCAGACGCCACGGTGCAAGGACACTCAGCAGTCCCCTGAGGCAGGTGTGCTCAGGTCACCCGGAGCCAGGACAATACCACACACTCTGTCTTCCTGGTCTTCCACCCGGGCTCGCTCTCTTCCTGTTTGCTAATATACATAATTTTCTGGAAGAAGCAGTTTATCACAGTACTTAGCTTAATGAGCCTTACTGTACATGTTCTGCCTGTAGTGATAATTTTGCATATTTCCTGAGAAATCTTGTTAACGGGGAGATACATGGCAAAACAAACATTTGTACAGCTTCCGAGCAGCTCACACACAAAGATACTTCAATTAAAACAACAGGGATGAGACTGAACCCTTTTGGCTCCAGCCTTCTCAGACATGCAGCACACAGCTGATGTATCTGGCTGCACTTATTATTGCTCTTATCACTCTCTGGTGCCCACAGATTGACACTAGGTCTCAGTGGGCCAAGAGTATTCCCGTATTCAAGTTGACTTCAGTGGGACCACCAAACCCCCGTGCACCAGACCTGAAGCTCCCCAACACACAAGGGACCCTGGGGCTCAGCATCCCCTCTGAGGTCTGTCTGTCCCCCAAACCCTGTCCATCACCCCACCAGGCATCTCCCAGGTTGGGGACATGACACACCACCCAGAGCTGACCTAGAGTCTGGGCTTTGCCTGCTGCCATGTTTAAAGCACAGGAAACGGTTTTCCCAGTTTTTGGCTTGCCCTACCACAGTGTGCACCCACAGCTGTGAACAGCGTCCCTGTAGCACAGGGACACCCAGGACCCCTCAACTGCTGGGGAGCACAAGAACATCTCACACAGGAGCATGTGGGGCTCATCTACATCATTCCTGTCACCTTCTTCCATGCCCAGCTGCCCAGCCCAGCAGACCCCAGGAGGATTCACCAGCATCTCACCCCTCCCGCTCCAGGACCCCAAAGGAGCAGGCAAAGCAGCTTCCCTGCCCCAGTGCTTGTGGGACCAGGAATGCTCTGAGGGCAGCCATGGTGTTTCACCTGCCATGGCAGCTCTGCTCTTCCCTACCCCCAAAAAATCAGCATTTCAATAATGCTAAGACCCACCAAGCCCAGCCAGAGCAGGCGGCTGCGCAGGCTGCGGACACGCCACAGCCACCGGCTGTCATCCGCCACGTGACAGCCCCACTCCCGACTGGGAGGGATGGAGGACAGCTGAATTATTTATATGACCCTTTTGGTTGAACAGAAGGGCTCAAAAGCACTTAGGGCAACGAAGAGGGTTAAGAAAGAAAAGGAAGATGGCATCTAAACAAGTAAATACATTCACCTCCGAGGTCTGTAGGGACTTCTGCAGCTGGGGGGTTCTGGAAAAGATGGAGACACACCAGACCTGACCTCTGCAAACAGCAACTGTGGTCGACTTCACATTTGTGCCCCCAGGAGAGAAAGCCTCAGTAGGAACAGCATGGAATTAAGAGGAAGGGATGAAGTGAGGCCTGGCTGCGAGTCCTGGGGCACTGCTGCAGATTTCACTGCCACAGGAGGTGAGAGGGCGGATCCACAGAACCGGACCTGGAGCCCACCTGGCCCTTTTATTTTTAACACCCATCTCCCATAACTCCCACTGGCAGGAGGCAGCACTGGGAGCAGGGACTTGGCTGGCAGGAGTGGGTATTCAGCCAGCTGGGGAGGGCAGTGGCACGGCACAAATGCACAAACATCACTGGAGAAATGCACCCAAAAACAGCTGCTGGAGATGAACAACAGGCACAGAAGGAAAGCGCCCCCAAAAAAATGGGCCCTGCCAGTAGCTGAGGGGTTGGAACTGGATGGTTCCTTTCAACCTAAACCACTCTGTGATCCTATAACACTGGCACATCTCTCTCACTTCCTCCCACTCTCAAAACACCATTCATAATTATTTTACCATTTGGACCTGTGTCACATCCTGGAAATCTCAATGTCTCACTCAAACTGAGCTGTCAGCTCTATGGCAGGATGGAGCACCATGGGACTCTCACAATCCTGCATGTACACACCATCTCATCAGGGTTGCTTTTGGGGGTGTCGGGGAACGGGATCAGCTCCAGACCCACTCCAGATGGGCAGGAAAGATCACCCATAGCCACAGCTGCATCTGCACAGAAGCAGCTGTCAACAAAGCTCTGCTCAGCCTCATCCAAGGCATCCTGCACTGCCCATCCTCAGCTGCTCTCCTCCACAACAAGAGGACATGTTTCATCTCTAAGTTAAATTTCCTGTCCTTGGTTCAGAGCAGGCCTGGGGGCACTACTCCCACAAGGGCACTGAATAAGCTCCAGCAAGCCTGATCCCAACCAGAGCCAAGGTTCAGAAAAGAGGTGGGATTAGCATTTTGAATTTCAAGTACCATTTAAAAAATCCTATTAAGACATGGAGCTCTTGTTCTGTAGAGCAGTGACCGCCCTACATCCCCTCCTCTGCTCCAACAATGCCAGCTCTTTTTTTAATTAATCCTTCTTTTTTATCATCCCTGGCAGAATTTAGACACTGTATTAAGATGGGAAGAACCAATCCAGGCTATTAATTAGGCAGCAGAGAGGAAACAAGTTCAAACGCTCCTGACTCTGTGTCCACTGCAGCATCTCCCTCCTCCCTGGTGTCTACTGCCATCAAGGGTGTAAATCCACAATGCCTCACTCACTGCAGTCCTGACAGGGAGCACCCACTCAGATTCGGGGCATCTGGATGCTCAAAAGCATTCCTCCATCCCCAGGAGTCCCCGGGAAGAATGCTGCACCCTCAGCATGAGGCTGATGAATAAGGAGCAGCAGCAGGAGTGAGGCGAAAATACATTTTATTTTTCTTAAGGCGTATTTAAAGGAAGAGAGAAATTTTAAAATACTCCATGGCATCACTTCTCAGCCAATGCCGGCTGCCAAGAGGACATTCACGAGGCTCCTTTTTACTATTATTATTAAAAAGCCTATTTTTCAATCCCATTTCACAGCCTGTGCTGGTGGTGGAGACAGAGCCCCATGTTTGGGTGCTTTCCAGGCAGAGTGGGGAGGCGGCTCTTGGAGGAGCCTCTTCCTCCCCCAGGATCCACAGCCACCCCGGGCATCTAACAGTCACCCCTGGGCATTCAGAGCTGCCCAATCACCCCAAATGCCACTCCCTCATCCCCTTGCTGGCGTCACCCCAGCTCCATCCTCCTGGTGTTTTCCAGATCAAACCAAACTCCCAGCCAAGTGATTCTGGTGGGAGCTCTGATGCCCGACCAGACTGGACACCCCCAGTCGTCCCCACTGCCAGGGGTCCTACCCATGGGACAGACCCCCCCCTCTCAATCCCAGGCGGCTCCGCAGCCCCAACCGTGTAGTAATTAAAAAAAAAAACCCACCAAAAAAACCCCCCAAAAAACAACAAAACAAAACAAACCACGAAAAAGCACTAGAGGGAGGACCAGGGGGTGGCACTGGGCAGGGGCTGGAGCAGCACTCCGGGATTTCGGGCTCTGCCCCTCCGGCCACTGCCGCTGTCCCCAGAGCTCGGCCCCATGCGTGGGCAGCAGCACCCCCGCGACCCCCAGGGTGCAAGAGGGGGCCGTGGCACGGGCAGCGGGGGGCACCGGAGGCTCCTCCACCGATGCTCCATGCGCGCAGCCGCCGCCACCTCCCACCGCCCGCGCTCCGGGACCGCGGGGGACTCGGGGCCTCCGCGGGACGAAGGACCGGCCGCACATGAAGCCCGACGCCTCCCGGACAGCCCGGGTTACGGCACTGGGGGCACCTGCCGGGTCTCCCGCGATGCAGCGGCCGCAGGCGCTCCTCGGCCCCGCCGCAGCGGCTGCGCCGGAGGATGAACACGCAAAACGGGAGCGGCGCGGGGCGGGCGCGGCACGGCCCCGGGTGAGCGCGGCACGACCCCGCCGCCCGCGGGCAGCCCCCGCCCGCCCCGGTACAAATACACGTCCGTATCCGGTCTTCCCAGAGGTGATGCTGCTCAGCCGCCGCGGCCCGCCGGTACCGCGCAGATCGCCGCTCGCACCGCCCGACGCCGGGGAGAACCGGAGCGGTTCGCGGCGGTGCGGAGGGCGCAGCCCGGGGGACCCCGCTCCTACCCCGACACCCCGGCGATGTCCGGGGGGCTCATCCCCTGCTCCTAGCTCCCGCCCAGCCCCCCTCGCCGCCGCCGCCACCGCCGCTCGGGGCAGGGCGGCCCCAGCCCGGGGATGGGGGGCCAAGACGGCTTCGGGCGGTCCCCGACGGGAGCAGAGGGCTGCCCGCATCCCCCGTATCCCCCGCACCCCCCGGCTGCGCCCCGCACTCACAGCGCGCAGCTCCCCGGTCCGGTCCTTCATCCTGCCCCGCTGCCGCTGCCGCTGGGAACGGCCAGAGCGCGGGGAGGGGCGGGCGCGGAGCATGCGCGGAGCGGTGCGGAGATGGGCGGGGGGACACCGCGGGGACCCTACCATGATGGGGGGAACTGGCTGGGGAACACTCACACCTCGGAGTCAAACTGCGGGGAGGCGGCACGTGGGGTCTCGCATCGCGGGGAGGCGACCGGGGGAGGGGGGCGCACAGCTAGGAAGGTCACAGCTACAAGGGGATGTCATGGGGGGAGGTCGCGCCGGGGGGCGAATGAGGTGTCACAGCTGCGGGTCACACGCAGGGGACCTCACTATGGGGGCGTCACATCTCGGGAAAGGGATCTCACTGGGAGAGGTCCACGCGAGAAAGTCACAGCTGCGGATTACACCCAGGGGACCTCACACTTGGGGGCATCACATTGGAGGGGGGTCACACTTGGGGAGGCCACAGGAGGACGTCACATCTGGGAATAACATCGGGACGGATCACACCTGGGGAGGCCATACCTATGGGACATCACATCAGGGTGCTCTTAAGGGTGTGGAGGGATGCACAGCAGGGCAGCCCCAAGAGCAGGGTCACCCCTGGGTGTCCCTGGGGCGGTGGCAATGGTGCTGGGGGTCCAGCAGACAGCAAGGTTTGGGGGCACCAACAAGACAGGCTGGCTCTGACCCCCAGCCTGGGGACAAGCAGGTGATGTTGGGGGATCCACCCTGAGAACCCAAAACCAGGCTCATAGGGAGCAGAGAAGTGCCAGCACGGCTCAGGCAGAGCTGCCAGTTTGCTGCTTTTGGGGAAACTGGCAGTGTCGGGGAGACACCCCTCTGCCTCTCGGCTCCCAGGAATAGAGAGGAGCGGGATCTCCTATAGCCGGGGCCCGCAGGTTCCTCTGCAAGTCCTGGGGCCATTGGATCCAGCCGCAGGGCCACGGGTCGCGGTTCCTGCAGTCCGGCACGTGTCCAGCATCCCTGGGACGCCCAGTACTAGGGCACACCTGGTGCACAGGCTGGGTGTCTCCCCCGCGGGCGTTACGGCCAAACCCAACGCAGCTCACCCTGTGTACAGCCCCATTCACACCTCGCTGGCCCGCACATCCCACACACCACCCCACTCACCGCGCATGGCCCCGCTCACCCCGCTCACCCCTCACAGCCCCGCTCACTGCGCACTGTCCCACACACCACGCACGGCCCCGCTCGCCCCGCACAGCTCCACTCTACCCCACTCACCCCGCACTGTCCCGCACTGTCCCGCACTGTCCCGCACAGCCCCGCTTGCCTCACACAGCTCTGCTCACCCCGCACCGCCCCTCCCGCCCCCCAAGGCAGAACCCCGCCGCGGCTCCGGGCGCGGCGCCCCCTGGCGGCTCCAGCCGGAACCTGCGGAGTCGGTCCCCGGTACCCCCGGTACCCCCGGCACCCCCGGTACCCCCGGTACCCCCGGCACCCCCGGTACCCCCGGCACCCCCAGTACCCCCGGGGCGGGGCGGGGCGAGAGCGGGGCGGGGTTCGGGCTCCCCTCCCGCTCGCTCATCCGGGAGAGCTCATCCCCCTGGGACAGCATCGCTGGGTTACACCAGGGCCGCCCCAACGTTCTCACATTATCCCAAGCGTGTTCTTCCCCAAATTACGCGTATCCATCCCTTTCCCACCTTTGCTTCCTCTCTAAAACATCCTATAATAAACTCTGTGCAGTCCTCCACATCCCAAATGTGTTTCATTCTTCCAGACAGCTATAGCCCCTCTTTCTCCAACGGTGCCTTAAGGACAAGGGTCCTGGGCTGAGGCTCTACCTGGACAGGGTGTCCCTTCCTCTGCGTCCCTCATTTGGGTCCCTATCTGCCCTCGTGCCCCCGTGCTCCCCCTGGCTTGTGTGGATGGGACTTGTGTGGGGTGGGTTGGTCCTGGAAGGGACCCAGCTAGGCACTGTTTGGGCTCCCCTTCCCACCAGTGTCTCCCCATGCTCCCTTCCAGGTGAGCAGAGGAGCTTTATTGCACATCCCACCAGTGAGATAGTTCCCAGCACCAGGAACCGGATTAATTCACTCAAGTGACAGGAGTACTGTGGCCTTCCGAAAACAGACATCACCCCCTCCTCTGTCACCCCCACGAGCTCTTCCCACAGCCCAAGCTGGGAGTCCACCTTCTCCTTGCTCTGTCCCCTTCTCCTTCTGTGGAGGCCGGACACATCAAGGAGGTGTCTCTCCTGCCACCAGCTCCCCTCAAGAGCAGCGCAAATTCCATCCCCAAGCCCACACTTGCACACACAACCCACCCTCTCATCCAGGAGAAGCTGCAGCAGTGGGTGCAGATTGCCCAAAGTCCTGCCTTGTGCCAGCACCTCAGTGCTCGAGCACTTCCTCAGCACCTTCTCTAACCGGCCTTGGGATCCTCACGGATGGCTCTTGGCATAGCACGTGCTGCCATACTCCTGCCACAGGCTGCTGGTGGCTTCTCATGCCCACCCAAGCCCAGTGCCTCCAGGAGGAGCCTCCTCCTCTTCCCAGGCAGCTGCTTCACTGCCTCACACAAACCTGGATCCTTTTGCATGATGCTGCCCTTGGGCTTTCCTAGAGACCTGGGACCATCGGGGTCAAGGCTTCCTGCAGGGGAAGGGACCAGCTCCCTTCCAGAGATTTGAAACTCCTGCTCCCAGCACATACATGTATTAGCTTGAAAACCAGCTCCTTGCATGCCAAGAAGTGGAATGGGAACAGGTTTTTTGGTCACCACCATCCACGTGCCTTTAAAGAGCTTTGATGTCAAGGGACATCTGTGGGCACCTCAGCTGGGAGTGCAGGAGCAGGATCCCATTGTGCCGAGAGGTCTCATTGGAGGAATTTAAGCACTGGGCACAGCTCAGGTGATGGCACAGCATTTCTCCTGTTGGTGCTGCACTTATTTACTGCAACTTGTTAGGGCAGGGGCTCACTCCACCCCAATGAGGGGGACACAGACCTTGTTGCTGTGAATCACTCCAGTGCCAGGGATGGTCTCACCCATGGAAGGATGCACAAAGCCACCATCATACTGCAAGGGATGTCTGGTGTCAGACAGACACCTTGTCTGGTGTCAGAGCAGCCCTTCAGTGCCCACCACGAGGTTTCATCTCCCCTAATACCTCTCAGCATCCTGTCGAGGGAAGAGGCCATTCCCAAGATAGTTCCATGTGTCCCATGTTCTCCATGCTCTGGCCCCTGCCCCAAGGCAGGTGAGAAGGATGAAGATTCTAGACCCAGCTCTCTGTCCTTGTCGCTCCACAGAGCCAGGACACCATGCTCTGGCTGCCCCAGATGAGACTGGGGATGAGTCCAACCATGCTTTTGGCTATTGCCAAACTGGAGCACCTTCCCATACTAGAGCTAAGGCTGACAGCTCATCCTGCCTGTCCCCTTGTGCCACTGCTGTGGCCCCACGCTTGGCTCTCTCCATACTGCCACAGCTCAGCACGCTGGGCAGATCTGTGGTACTAACACCGGGCTACCAGAGCAGGACAGGTCCACACCCTCCTCCACCCCAAACCTTGAGCATGGCCACCCCACCTCCATCTGAAGGACCTTTTTAGCCAGATCTCATCAAGAGGCTCACGAATAAATGTTTTCCTCCTCTTCTGAGCTCCATGGAGTGCTATGGAAGCCAACATTCCCACTTTGAAAACTTCTCTGCCTGCTCCACAACAGCATTTTCCATTTCCAGACCCAACAGCTTCCCACCTCCAGGGAGACTTGCAGGTCCCCTCTGTGCTGGCTGCCACCACCCACTTCAGGGCTCTGCTGTGTGGCAGGAGCTGAGACAAGGGACAGAGCAAGATCTGATCCAAAGAGTTGAGACACGGCTGTGGGGTGACCGGTCTGCCAAGAGCCCTGCGGATGCAGGAGCTCATGGAGAGGGTCAGACAGCTTCTCACTCATGCTACAAGCAACAGGGGCTTGCAAATCCAGGGAGCCAGAGGCACAGCCCACTGGAACAGCGCCTGTGCCTGCAGCACTTGGCATATGGATGGACTTTCAGGTGTCGGGCAGCCCAAAATGCAGCACAGAAACCCAAGAACACACGAATTACAGAGGTGTTTTGAGCAGAGGCTGCAGAGGATGGCTGGTGCAGCTGCAGCAGATCCAAGATCGATCCTGTCATTCTCAAGGACTTGCCTCCATCAGGAGAGACAGAACTGCAACTGCCAATGGAAGAGTTCAGACACCCACAAGGGGCGTGCAGAATAAATCCTCAACAGAAACACACAGAAAAGCAAATTCTGGGCTCGAAGTCAGGCTGACAGTGTGAACATGATGGAAATCCAGAGCGCAGCCCTGAGCCAGCAGCTTGGCTGCAGATCAGAAACCACCTGAAGCTGCTCATTCATTCATTTTCAGTCACTGCTGTCACTTCAGGGACACTATTCCCTTTGGAGGGACAAGACAGAGATCCTAGAACAGCTGCTGGAAGTAATTTGTTGAAGATTAGGCTGGAAAGCTGTTCACGGAGGAGCAGACCAGAGTCACAGAGCACATCAGTGCTGAGGGAGCCAGGGAGGAGTTCTCCGTGCCAAGAACACAGGCCAAGTCCTGTGGCATAGGAGAGACAGGATCTCAGAGACAAGGAAGGGAAGAGTTGGATGGGCCACTCCACACCACCTCTCTGCAAGGGAGACTCACCCCTCATCCCACTCAATGCGCCCAGGGAGATGCCAGGGAGGGCAGGAGCAGAGGAGGGGAAGGTCCATATGACCACAGTCACAAGTGGATCCAGCTGGAGGTTCCCTCTCCCCGCTCGAAGGAAGCAGATATGTCAGTGGCGATTGCTCCAAACGCTTGTCTCCCTGCCAACAGCCATCAAAAGTTGCTTTTGGACAGCTAACTACAATCCCATGTGTCCAAGGACGGGAAGATGCTGCCCTATGGTCTTTCCAGGGACAGGACTCCTGTCTCCACTCTGGGGCAAGTTCATATTATCAAACAGGGAGATGACATTGGGAGGAAGGGGAACTGTGCCATGACTCGTAGAAGCTGAGGCAGGGCACTCAGAAAGGCATTGGATGGGGGTGGAAAATTGGGAAGAGCTGTGCGCTGTGGCCGAAAAAGTCAAAACGGGACAGAAGAAGGTAAACAAAGGAAAAAAGAGAGGTGACCAAGGAGAAGGAGAGGCAATCCAGCCCCTTTGAACACATCTGTGGTGGAAAAAATCAGACATTGTAAGGGCTCGGTATTTCCAGCAGCAGCAGGAAAAGTGGCCATTCCCCTGTCTACAGCTTGTCTGGTCTCTCCCAATGCAATGTCCAGAGCCGTGTGAGCATCATGGCACTCACAAGAACATGAGCAGAGGGAACAAGATCTTCCAGGCAGTGGCAGAGCAGGACAGGAACCCCCCAGAGAAACAATACCCACCTAAAAGGAATCACAGGCTCTCTCCACCTCCTCATGCCTCCAGCAGCAGCCTGACAACATGTTCAGGCACAAGCTGCCACTGCCAATGCTCTGCACAGGAAAATTTCCTACAGAAAAAAGAAAGCATATGACAGGGATGATCTGTATTCTCTGTCTTTATGTAAGGAACAGGTTGAAAAATATCTCTCAGGTTTAGAAGAGCATCTCTCATCTGTTACAGTGCCTAAAGAAAAACTCTGCCTTAGACCTTGATGTTCAGCTTGACCTTTCTGGCTTTCTAAGGTCACATTAAGTCATGGGAAACACACCTTTCACATCTTCCCAAAAGCTGAGCCTCTCATTCTCAGATCTGGAAAGCTTGAAACAACCTGGAATCACACACCTCCAAGACAAGTTTCACTTTCACACATTGTAGAAATCCTGCCAACTGTTGTGAAAGTCAGATGATTTTAAGTACAAGAACTTGTGAATAAATTATAGAGAAGTCTGATTCCATCAGTCCTTTCTGATATTCCGTGTTACTCTAGAAAATTATTTTGACAGATGAGAGAGAAAGGGAAGCATCTCCAGCCTACATGGCACTAGGGTTCACTTAAAAACCTGCTCAAACCAAAGCAGTGAGGGATATTCAATCAAACCAAAGCAATCATTCCAGTGCAGGAACAGGGCAGACAGACACTTATTTCTTGACTGATCCAATGAAGTGGGATTATGCTCAGGTCAGCTTTATTCTGCCATGCATTGAAATACTGGCATTAACTGCAGAGAACGTGGGCTGCACCTTGGGAGGACAACGAGCATTAATAAAACAGCAGCAGAGGGTGAGAGGCAAAGCAGCCCAAACTTCCCTTTGCTGCCGGGAGCCTTCCTCTGCTACTCCAACCCCGTGGCTAAAATTAAAACATTGATCCAACAACCAACCTCCAGTAGTGATTTAATAATGACCACTTAAACCCTGTGGTGCAAATAAAATATTCCTCCCTTCCCCACACACCAGGCAGGGGCAGGGCAAATCTCTGTAGGACACAGTCCTGCAGCAGCTCCTTCTGCCAAGAGCTGGCAGCTCCACTGTGCGCACATCCCAAACCCCCTGTCTTGGTGCACATCCCCACCGTCCTTCCCAAACATCCCTCCTGATGCACATCCCAGAGTCCTTCCCAAACACCCCTCCTGGTGCACACTGCAGTGTTCTCCCCAAAATCCCCTCCCGGTGTACATCCCAACAGCCTTCTCCAACATTCTTCCTTGTGCACATCCCAATGTCCTTCTCAAACAACCCTCCTGGTACACATCCCTGTTCCTTCACAAAGGAAGGATGCAACTCCTGCTGCACATCCGCAGTCCTGGGATGGGGCCAAGCTAAAGCACCATTTGAGGTTTCCTGGCAAGTCCCCAGTTTGGAGTTATCACAGCCCAAATCTTCCTCCATTGAGAGCAAAACCCATTCCTGGGGTCTGACTTTGGTGGGAAGCTGTTCCAATCACGGGAATGACTCATCTCTAGGTTTTCTTTTTCTGTTACATTTACGGTGGAATTTCTAATGGATGTTGATTTGCATCATGCAGGCTCTGTCAACTGCCCACAGCCTTTTCCTCCACCAAGCTATCATTCCTGCCATTCCCTTTTGTTTGCAAAGCTCATTTAATTCGACCCTGGAAGACCCTGGGGGCCTTTGGGCTTACTCCTGCCCCCACTAAGCCCAAAGCACCGGTGAGGCTGCCAGATTCAGCCTCGGACAGATGCCCATTCAGCTGGAAGTTCAGCTGGCTCTCAAAAACCCATCATAGCTCCAGTCTGCTCAAAGAAAGAAGCAGACAAAGCCCCAGAGAAACCAGCTACGCTGCTGCAGCTGGTGTAGCCAGAGCTGGGGGGCTACCAGCCATGCACAGACCCCCGAGTCTCACTGCTAGACCCACTCTGGGACCCCCAAGGATCTGCAGCAATTCCTGGCCTGTGCCTGCTGCAGGCTCCTCCTGCCCTCCCCCTTCAGTTCAGGGCTCCCGTCTCGTTAACTTGTGCCCACCCATCCCAAGCTCTTGTGCACGCGCAACAGTCCTTCCTCTCACTTCTCCTGCTGAGTTTCCCTGTCTGGGCACCCCTCCAGTGAGAACTGTACGGACACTTTGATGCAGTGAACTCCTCATGGCTGCAAGAAGGGCACTGGTCTCCCCTCCTGCCTGTCCCCAGTACCCATGTCCTGTTTCATCTCCCCACCTGTGCACACCTGGTGAATGCACAACCCCACTCCAGCCATAGAATCATGGACTCACGGTTTGGGTTGGAAGAGATCCTAAAGCTCATCTCATTCTAATCCCCTGCCATGGGCAGAGGCAAACTCCACTAGACTGGGTTGCTCCAAGCACCGTCCAGCCTGGCCTTGAACACTTCCAGGGATGGGGCAGCCACAACTGCTCTGGGCAACCTGTGCCAGGGCCTCACCATCCTCACAGGGAAGAGTTTCTTCCCAGTATCCACCTAACCCTGCCCTCTGTCAGTTTGAAGCCATTTCCCCTTGTCCTCTCACTCCAGGCCCTTGTAAATGGTCTCTCTCCATCTTCCTTGTCAGCTCCATTCAGGTACTGGAAGGCCACAATTAGGTCAGCCCAAAGCCTTTTCTTTTCCAGGCTGAACAATCCCAATTCTCTCAGCCTTTCGTCATAGGAAAGGTGTTCCATCCCTCTAATCAACTTGGTGATCTCCAGTTCCAGCTGTGCACACCTGGTGAAAGCATGACCTCCTCTCCAGGCCAGACTCCTTGGCAGGCTCAGAGCACAAATGCCAGTTGTGACTAAAAGATCAGTGACATTTTCATATAAGTACATGTATATGGAAATTTGCTAGTTTAATTTATAAAAGGGCAAAGCCAAAGAGCATTTGCTGAGGGGTCTCTTAAAACCAGCTTTTACCAGCACCACTTTATTCTGTCAGGCCAAGGAGGCTGCAAGCACAGCAGTGAAGAACTGCAAACAGTCTCTTACTTTGGAAGAATTGCTTGCTTTATTCTAGTAATTTTTAATTTTAAAATTTTCCTCTCAAGTTTCTCTATTCAGAGTTTTAAGTAGCAAAATAATATAATTATGTAAATCTTAGTGCATCTCACACTCAGTACACTAAATCCTGCCACATAACTGGCAACAAGTCAGGAACCCAACCTCATCAGAAAACTCCACTCTAACAGGATCTGCCATTGACATCATCTCAATCAAAAAGGTGTTTTGTTACTTTACTGATAAAAAAATTATTATCATAACCTTTTAACTCCATCCTGAGAAGCATTCAGAGAGATGCAGTTCAGCTTTTGGTGATAAGCACCAGAAAAACACCCAGAAGGCTGTGATAAACACACGAGACCACAATGTGAATAATGATTAAAATAAAGAGATAACAAGCGCTACGTACTCACTGAATGCTTTTCATCCTGTGTCACTCATTACAGACCATGACAGAACACAGAAATCAGTTCTGCTGCTCCAGCACCAGATGTGGTACCTCCAGAGTCATCGCATCAGCACCAGGCACATCACTCAGCTCCAGGCCGAGGACACTGTTCTGCTGCACAGGCCACACTTCCAACACATCCTGGTAGCCTCCTCCATCAAAATGAGGGGCAATAGGCAAGGCAGGTGAACAAAAGTCCCCTTATAATTGAAATTGCCAGACCAATTCAAGCTGCCAGACATCTAGGAATTACAGCAAAGGTCAAGGAAGGACAAACTCCGAGAGTTGCTGACTCCTTTTTGGAGTTTGTTTTCTCATTGAAGACTGGGACAACCTCAAAATGGCAAGAAGGGAGCGAGGAAGACAGTGGAGCACCAGGGAGCAAGGGGATGTTCTAACAACCACACACATGGCTGCAACCATGAGTCTCATGCTCCCTGTGAAGGAGGAACGTGCAGAGCAAAAGCAGGATGGCCAATTCATATTTCATATCCTGCCTCTGAATTCTAAATTCAGACACATTCAAACCTGCATGGTCTCAGCTTGAGATTTTTCTCCCAATCCTTTGTTTGGAACAGAAAACACATGGAAGTGTAACTCATGTACAAACCAGCACAGCACTATCAGTCTACAGGGAGCTATGTTCCTCTGAACTTGAGACAGAAATAAAAATGGGGGAAAAAAACTGAGAAAAGAACAGGAGAAGAAACTGGGTAAAGAGTGGGTAAACACAAGCTTCCCCAGGAAGCACCACAGTGTTCTGCAATCAGAGATGCAACAACAAACCACCAACAAACATCAACCTCAAATGAACAGCTTGAACAGTTCAAAGTTCAGCAGCTGTGCAAATGTTATCAGCTGCTCTCACTGTCTGCAAACCTTCCAGCCCCAGAAAAAGCTCTGTGGTGAACTAAAGGGAAGGTGTGTTTTCAACTGTATTCCTGAATACAGTTGAAAGAAACTTCCTGCTCACCACTGCAGAGCCAGACCTTATGGGCACACACAAGGAAATGCAGAATGTAATCCTTTTGTCCAGTTCTCCATCTGTCTTCCTTTGCTTTAATTTCATATATTACATGTGGCAGAGAGCTCTCTCTCTAGGAATGAATCAGTCTTAAGGCAGAGGTGGATGGATTAATTTTACTATTGATTGCCTTGTACACAACAGCTAACAACAATTATCAGCACTTCTCAAGAAGTTATCTACTCATTCCATTAATCTCCAACAGCATCCATGCCTTGACCTTCAACGTCACCCTCTTCTTTAAGAAGAAAACTAAATATACCAAGTCATGTCAATTTTTCTCATTATTTCCTTTTTAATCCCCGGAAAGGTGTCACAGGGTTCACAGGTTCCACGTCAGTATTTCAGAAGAAATGTAAAAAATTGGCTGTACTGTTAGAGCCTGGTAACAAAAGGTCTTGAAAAATGGGGCTCCTTCCATAGATACCTGTGGAAATGCAAATTCTGGGTCTGGAGGTATTCCCTCCCCCATCCAGGGAAAACAACAAAGGAAGGGCTTCTGAAGCTTCCAGGCACCAGCACTGGGACTCCTGCTGAGGGGTGGGAGCTTGTGCTGGAGGAAGATGCCAAGTGCTCCAAGCAGCAGAAGTGATGCTCACGGCTCCAGTGGACGGGGCACAGTAGAGGCAGAGGTGTTGATGAGGTCCTGGGGAAGACTCTCCCGCGCTTCCTGCATCCGGCGCCGTGCCCGCTGGAAAGCCTCTACAACACAGAGGTGACAACAGGCCAGAATGCATAAGACAGCCTCAGGGAAGGGGAGGGATGTGTCTTTCCAGTGAACATCATCTCTCCTGGTGCAGGATCCCACTTCCTATGAATAAGTTCCACCACCAAAGCACCTGGTGCTGCTCCATCCACTGCTCTCTGATTTATGTACACAATGGAATCAGAGACAGAGCCTGTGCCTCAGTGCCACCAGCTCTGCTCAGTGCCAGGCAAGACTGGGCAGCCCAGTCCAGGCTGTGCCCTCAAACGGTGGTTATTCCTCCTGCCTGCTCAGAGCTGATGCCTCCTGAAGTTTCCAGCTCAGAGCAGAACATTTAACCTCTGCCATGGACTCTGAGAGGTCACAGGGAGGGGAATTACTCCCACAGTAATGGCTTCTCCTGAAATATCCTGCCCACTCTGTAAAAAGGGGACAAAAGCGAGCCAATGCTCACCAAGACAGAATGACACTGAAGGCCCTACCCAAAACATTGTAGACAGAGCTCTGCTGGCTGAAGCCTCCCAGTCGGTCCAGTACACTCTGCATGCGCTGCCTCAGGGCACTGTTCTCCAGAAAGGCTCTGCACAGAAGCACAGCAGCAGGTCAGGGCTGCCAAAACCAGCACAGGTGATGGAGTTTATGGAGCTTGTACTCCCTTTGCTGCACTCACTTGGACTGCTGCAGGCAATAGAGCCGGAATGTGACGCTCCCTGTGGTCCGTGTCCGGAAACCAAAGCGGCTCAAGTGCTTTCCCTGCAGGGATGGCACAGGTTAGAGTAACCTCACAGTGAAAACAAGCGTGTTCTACCAGAGCACAAACTCCTGTGGGCACAGTCTTCCCTTCCCTGCAAGGCTGGAAAGAAGGGCACATAGCTCCAGGCTGTGTTGAGGGCAGCACCTAAACACTTGCAAGCCAACAGTGCAGTGCTGGGGGAGGGTTTCAACAACTGCATCAGGGCTTGTTCTGCCACTAACATCACCCTGCTCATTACACCAGCAGCCACCTCTGCAACTTTCTGAAGAACATGAAGTTTCTACCTGCCTCACACCCATCAGCTTCTTGCTTCAGGAAGTTGGTCCAGGCACCATACAGCCCAAATTCCTCACAGAAACCCAAGAGAAGTCTACAGCTGGTACCAAATGCTGACCTGACAAACACTTTATAGGCAGGGGTAAGCCAAGGCTTTGGTCCATGCTCCCCTACTTCTCTAAGCTGCTCACCCCTCAGAAGGCACAGCTCTGCCTCAGTGTTTGCCCATTCCTCTGTTCAGGATCACAAGACTCACAGAGGAGACATTTCTTTAGTGAGAGGGACAGGACCAGCAGCTCATCCTTGTTCAAATCTGGTCCAAGCTGTCCATGGACATCTGAACCCAAGAGCATAATGCACCATGTCCTGGCAAGAGGCTGCTCTGCAGCTGATCCCACCTTGAAGGTCGATGGTATCCGGATGTAGGTTAAGTCCTCCAGCTCAGGAGATCCCCCAATGAAAAACCTCCTCATTTCAGCGACAGTTCCCAGCTCCACAGGACGCCATGTAGGGATGGTGAGCATGTGGACACCTGGCCCAGGACAAGAGGACAGCTTAGCTGCTGTGACCTGTGATTTATTCAGTCACAGAGGACAGCAAAGGCAGGTGGATACCTGCTGACCCAGCAGAAATGGAAACACTGCACAGTATCAGAAATGTTCTAAAAGCATTTTCCCAATGAGCTGGCCCATTCTAGTCACACAGCCAGTGCTAAAAGTACCCCCTGCCCAATAGCAGCATCTCCTTATAACACAGGGGGGTCACTCCCAGATCCCACGTGGGACACAGAGGGCTACTGCCAGTGTAGATGGATGTGCAGCATCACCCCAGAGCTTTATCATACCACACGTTGTTATGGCAGTATCAAAGGATCAAGGACAGCAACTCAAGATGTGCCTCGCACCCTTCTTTGCTGCCCCCCAGACAGCTGACTGCTCTCTTCAGTACACCAAATCCCTGGGACTGGCTGAATCACTTCCCAAGAGGACCACTCAACTCATTCTCCCAGACAATTAACACAATGTCCCAAGGATGCTTTACCTGGAGATGCTGGCAGCACCAAGGACCCATATCCTTCCACACGATACCTCTGCCAGAAATCCAGGGATAGGACCTCAAAGTAGAGAACAGGCCACTGAGGGAGACTGTCTGCAAGATGGGGAGCAGGTCACAGCTTTGGGAGGAGAATATCACTGAGAAAAAGAATGCTAAATACCCAACTCCACTAGTAGGAAGCCAAAGAATCAGAGAATCATTTAGCCTGGAAAAGACCTCCAAGATCATCAAGTCCAACCTGTGACCAATCCCCACCTTGTCACCCAGACTAGAGCACTGAGTGCCACCTCCAGTCGTTCCTTGGACACCTCCAGAGATGGGGACTCCATCACCTCCCTGGGCAGCCCCTTTTAATGCCTGACACCACTTCTGTGAAGAAATTCCTCCTGGTCCAGCCTGAACCTCCCCTGGAGAAACTTGAGGTTTTGTCTTTTCCTGCCCCTTGTTCACTGCAAGCAGAGCCCAGTCCCCAACTGGCTCTACCCTCCTGTCAGGGAATTGTAGAGAGTGAGAAGGTTCTCCCTGAGCCTCCTTTTCTCCAGGCTGAGTACCCCCAGCTCCCTCAGCTACTCTTTGTGCTTCAGACCCTTCCTCAGTTCTGTTCCCTCTCTGGACACCCTCCAGCACCCTTCCACCACAGTCCTTTCTGTATTTCTTCCATAATGACTAACAAAGATTTACAGTTGATTAGTTTCCCCTGTAAAAGTTGAACCCACAGATTTGAGGCTGAAAACAGAACCATTGATGTTAAAAATTAGGGAAAATTCTTTAAGAGCAAGTCCAGACTGGGCTGTCAATTATCTTTGAGCAGACAAGACAACCTTTCATGAATGATCTGAAGCCAAATGGGGGAACCTATTTATCTCTTGCCTTTCCCACTGCTATTGGGGGAATATTAACTTGTATTCTCCTACACCTCTCCAAGCATTTCTTTTTTCCACAGTGAAACAAACTCATTGTGTTTCTTCTAGTCTGAAAATTCATTAGTGTTGGTTGAATACCCAAATCCAAAGTGTACACTGGATTCAAGTGGCAAGGCATGCCACAGCACTGTCCCTAGCAATTGTATCCACAGAGCAATAGGACTGGTGAGGAAGCAGCAGGAGCAGGCAGCAGAGAAGCCCAGCTTAAAATAGAGCTGAAGTTTCAAAGTGACATGAACTATATAGGGATTATACAGGTCACTGAGCACGTCTACAAATGTAAGACTCAGCACACAGTTTTACTCGTGTACAAAAAAGCTGCCTGGTTCTCCTGCTGCAGCATTCCAGGGCTCCGTGCAGCACACCAGGCACAGCCACACAGCCCTGCACGCCAGGTTTAAAGAGAGACAAGCCAAGATGCGAATAGTTTTCCAACCAGATAAAGCTGCCTACAGCCTGTAAACAGGGCAACATCAATGAATCCATACAAATACTAATGGATTCCTGGGCAGGGCAAACACAGGATGTGTCCAGGGGTTACGTGGTGACAGGGTGAACTTTTGTTGAATGAGAAACACTTCCCCTCTGTCCTTTCATCTCCAAGAGGACAGACAGCATGATGGCTACAGTGGGACCAAAGCATTTCAGAGTAACAAGGAAACAGGATTTCAGAGTAACAAGGAAACACACCTTCATCTTCTTGGGTGTAAAACATCTCCACAGTGAAGGGGTAGCAGAAGTATGCCACATTATCCTAGAAAAAGAACAGGGCAGAGATCAGATTCCAGGGCAAGAGAATCCATCACCAGTATTGCAGAGGGCATAGAGAGCAGGGAGAAAGGAACTAGTGGTAGAAAGCAGGTGATGCTGCCCGAAAAGATCAATCTAACAAACACTTGACTGCAGGATGGACCTGCATACACTCCCTAGTGCCATGCTGATGAAATAGGCTGTTGAAAATAATGGAAAAGGGGAGTGATACACCTCAAATGAAAACTCCATCACTTGCATAACTACTGGGCAGCCACAATCTTTACAGGAGCCAAGCCAAGCACAGTACCTCAAACAATGGTATTACTGAAATGTTGTATGATAATTATTTTTGTAATATGAAAATACATAAAATACATTAAAAAGCTGATAAAATTCAAATTTTGTAAGAGAGGAGCTGGAGACAGCAACGGAACCAACTTCCCATATAAGAGGAGGCTTTATTTTGGGAAGTCAATGTAGAGTCTCTGCACATTCCTGCCCCAGGCAAGCTGGAACAACGCTTGGTTAACTCAGAGCATTGGGGAACACAAAAGTCAAAGCTCCAAAGGCAATCAGTCAGCAAGAATGAAGAAAAAAGTGACGCTCCAGAAAATGCTTTGGAGTAGTTTTATTTGGTCTAGTTTTATCTGGAGTAGTTTCATTTGGACACAGTGGCCCCTTGAAAAAATTACTAGTGTAATTAGGTTAAGGAGAATCCCAAACATGCTCTGCTCTTGAAAGGAGCCCTCAACTCAGGACTTTTGCTGAATATATCTGTAGTTTGTTACACATGTTCCACTCCAGAGACTGCCTGTTCAAATTGTTCTGCAGGTCTGAAAGTGTCCTTACCCCGCCCACTGTCTTGGTGGCACAGGTCTGCGTCACTCCTGAGAGCTGCTGGAATGGGGAGCTTGACCACTCTGGGAGGACAGGAGAAGATGAAGGCTTGGGGTGAGACCAAACTCACAAACCAGAGCAGCTCAAAGGAGAATGTCAGTCCCTGATGACTGGAGTAACAAATAACATCACCCACCCTGACAATCACAGAATGACAGAATCATTAAGGCTGGAAAAGCGCTCCAATATCGAGTTCAACCTGTGACCGATCCCCACCTTGTCAACCAGACCAGAGCACTGAGTGCCACGTCCAGTCATTCCTCGGACACCTCCAGGGATGGGAACTCCACCACTGCCTTGGGCAGCTCCTTCCAATGCCTGACCACCCTTTCCATTGAGAAATTCCTCCTGATGTCCAACCTGAACCTCCCCTGGTGCAACTTGAGGCTGTTTCCTGTTGTCCTGTTACTTGTCTGGGAGCAGAGCCTGACCCCCCACCTGGCTGCATCCTCCTCTCAGGGAGCTGTAGAGAGTGAGAGGTCCCCCCTGAGCCTCCTCTTCTCCAGGCAGAGCACCCCCCCAGCTCCCTAAGCTGCTCCTCATATGACTTTTCCCTGTCCTGTTCCAGGCACTGCTCTTCAGAACACCCAGAACTGTCCATGAAAAACATCAACTCATCTCAAGAGAAAAGCAGAGCCTTATCTAAATGTACTGAGTAGCAGAAGTGGTATCTTGACAGATATATCCAGAGAGGAGAGCTAGAGCCATAGCTCTAGGAGAACTAAACATGCAGCAGGATATGTATGTCAGTGCCGGGAGCCTTATTTATCCATCAAAATGTAATATGTTAATGTCAGCACAAAACATGATGACAAGCACTGAAATCAGACAAGGTCACTGTGGTGGGGAGCACAGGAAGGCTGTTCTCTGCAGGGTAAGGAATGAAGTTTGGATAGACTGGTCACCACCACCTCTACATCCCAGTCTGAGCTGAGTTCTGCCATTTTAGCTCTGAAGGCCTCTGACTAGAACCCAGCCCCAACACTAATTTTTGCTGAGTCCCAGCAGAACTGGTCTGATGGACCAGCCAAAGCCTGTTTCATCTCTTAAACTGCTGTGATGTGGCTGGGAATGTGAATACTCACGGTTAGGCAGCTCCAGGAAAAAATGCACATAAAGGTTGTCATACTCATAGCCTTGAGCTGAAACTGAGAAGAGAGAATGAACTTCAGCCGTTTGCTTCCACACAAATTCTTCCCACATTCACTGTAGATTTTTGGGAGAGCCACCACCAATAACCTCAAGGAAAATCAGTTACTGCTGGAAGCTGGGAAAAGCCACAGTCTTCAAAGTAACAGGAGATGACCTGTAGAGAAGATTCCCTCTCCAGACTAGCCCTGTCCCTGCATCACTAACCAGATGAGGGAGGTCATACATTTAATTGGTTTCTTTGGGAAATTAATAGAGATTGTAGAAATCTGCTGCAGCATTTGTAACCTCCAACCTGTAAATGCCTCTCAAGGGATTAGTCTGCAGCAAACAGGGAGGAGAAGGAGGAAGTAAAGGATTCTAGGGCCTCTTAAATCTAGGGATTCAAGAAGCCTTGGATCATACCCTCAGCCATCCCAGCACACCCACATTAAGTCCCTATTACTGTTTAGAATAAAGACTCACCTATTTCTCCATTCACGAAAAGTCTCAGAGTACCAGGAAGAGGCTGGAAAAATTAGCAGATAAACAAGATAAGGAGCTCAACAACCACTGGTGCACCTCAACCACTCCTTCCCAACAGCATCTCACACAGGTATTTCATGGGTGTTTGGATATGAATGATTTACTATTCTGGCCAGAGAGAAGGCATGATTTCTCCTATCACTTCCAGAAGTGAAGAGTCCCTCTGGAAAGAGTCTATAAAGAGACCAAATCCCCCAAAGCCCAGCCTGCAGGAATTTACTGTTCTGTAAATAGCTCTCTTACAGATGCCAAGACTGATATAACACATAGTGAGAAGTCACTTGCAGAAATCACAGTCCTGCTTCTGTCATGTTCCTGCATTTGCCCAAGATGAGGGAGCAGGGGGAAGCACTGAGACTCTCTATCAAAGTACTGGAAACCACAATTTTCTCTGTTTGGCAAACAGTGTTTTGTTTGAGCAAAAAGATTGCAGTTCGGGTAATTCAGTGAGAAGGGAAACTGCATGAGTCTGCACATGAGAGGGGCTGTTTACTTGCACAAAGTGGCACATACAGCTGTTTGACACTGAAAAAGTTAACAGCAATCACTGTCCCAGAAGACATAAACTCTCCTTCCTTCTCAAAGTACTACCATCACAGGCCTTGAGGCGCTGCACGCAGCCTCACAGAGACTGTAGTGTTCAGCATGCCCTGAATGGGCAGGATGGATCCCTGCAGACCCCAAATCCACTGCAACTTGTCCCTTCTGACCCAATTTTCTGCTCAAAGCCACAAGGTAAAAGCTGCCAACACCCCTCCAGAATGAAACCATCTCTGGAGACTGTGCTGCAAGTGGCAGCTGTGTGAGCCAGGTCACCAGGCCCCAGAGACGACAGAGCTCCAGACCCTACCAGTGCCTCTGGAACTCACCATTTCAAAGTCTGAGCCCACGAGCCCACTGAGGTAATCCCTGTGCCGCCCGTACAACTGGGAACACACACAACAACAACAAAAAAAGTAGCATTTTGATTATATCTGTTGTTATGTACTGCAAAAATTAAAGTGTATACAATTTAAACTCAAATTGCTACCAGGATTAGCACACATGGGGCTGTTACAGCAAATATGGAGAATATAAGTATCTAATGGAACAAAGATGCATAACTGCTAACACTGCACAGAACTTCAGCTTTAGTTCTCCAGGGCCAGTTTTAAAGGAAAAGAAGCTCTGAAGAATCAGATCTTAAATGACATCTTAAAAACACAGGCACAAACTATTCCAAGGAAATGGCCAGGTAGAAATCAGTCTAGTGAAATCACGATTTCCTTGGTGACCACAAAACCAATAAGGAAATGCACAAATAAAAAGCTAAACCAAAAAGTACTTTTACAAACTGTCAGAGCCAAAAAGGCAATTCAGAAAGATCAAGACACGAAATGGGATCCAAATATCCTGGGACATTACAGGTAACAAGACATCATTTAATAAATATACAGGCAGCAAGACGAAGATTAAGGAAAGGGTTTGCCCACTGCTCGGAAGGGAAGGAAAAATACTAGCAGGTGACACTAGGAAGGCATGGAGTTAGGTGGTTTCTTGCATCAGTTCTCACTCCCTAAAGCACTGCAGCCAGAGGCAGGACAACTACAAACAAGGTCTCTATAAGGAATAAGGGATGAAGCGAGCAGTATTTGCTGTAGTTCTCAGATCCCTGAGCATGATAAGGCTGAGAGCAGTGACATTTTGTCACTTCAGGTGTGCAGAGCACCAGCAGCTACATCTCCATGAGGATCTGAGCTGCCTCTGTTACTCAGAGCTAGTGAATATGCTCCATGACCAGTACTTACATCTCTGAACACACGCTGCTCGCGCTCCTCCTCCTCTGGCTGCACCTGGGCAGACACATTCTCAATGGTGTATTCCCACACCTCTCGCTTCTCTCCATCCAGCTCGATCCTGCAGAGTCCCAAAACACATGGGAAAAATTCCCCCATTATGCAGAGAATAGGCACAGGCATGGATGGGACCCTCCTGACCCAGCAGTGTCCCCTTCACCCAGCCTGTGCAGTGAGACAAGGGCACTCACAGCCCTCTCCTCACTCCCAAGTGCCTGCCAACATCATTCCCTCAAAATGGAAGACTTGCTTGCGTCCGTCATACACGTAACATAATTTTACGAGGGATGTAGTGATAGAACAAGGGGGAATGGCTTCAAACTGACAGAGGGCAGGGTTAGATGGAATCTTGGGAAGAAACTCTTCCCTGTGAGGGTGGTGAGGCCCTGGCATAGGTTGCTCAGAGCAGCTGTGGCTGCTCCATCCCTGGAGGTGCCCAAGGCCAGGCTGGACGGTGCTTGGAGCAACCTGGGATAGCGGAATTTGTCACTGCCCATGGCAGGGGGTGGAACGAGATGGGCTTTAAGGTCCCTTCCAACCCAAACCATGCCATGATTCCATGATAACCTGCATCCCTAGAGACTTGCACCAAAGCCCCACACAGCACACACGCAGTGAGAGAATAAGTACATAATAATATTTTCTTAGAAATCTCTGAAATAAATGAAATACTTCTCAATTTAAGTGTTGACCCCCTGCCCGAAGGGTGACCAGGAAACAGCCATTTCAGCCTCCAGCCCCAAGTCCCAGGAGAGGTCCCAGCCCTGTCCCACTCACCGGTAGGCTCCTTTGGTGCCAGTGAAGTCAGGCTTCACTGTGATCACCCCGTTGCCATCCACCTTGATTGTGCAAAGCACATTTTCGTACTCCCTGTGACCAAGCCTGAAGGAGGACACCAGGAAAACACAGTCTAAACAGAGAACATGGACATTCTCATGTTCTGGAACAGCAGAGCTGGTAAAGGAACTTGGGAGTACGGAAGGGAACACATACACACTTCTCTACATTGGTTTAGAAGTCTTTCGGAGGTATACACACAGCTGCCTCCCAACTGCAGAAAGAGGCAGAAAGAAATTGCATCCCATGTTACTGAGCTCTTGGAAATCTCTCCCCTTAACTAATGAAAGAAACAGGAGTTTTGAGTGAGGAGGGAAGATGGATTGTCTTTTGGGAAATTATGATCACTTCAGGATTTTACTTACTTCCCATAAGGTCCCAAGTCTCCCATGATGTACATGGTCTGGACAGGTGTGTTAATTACATGATTGTTCTTTATAAATTCTTCTGAAGGTTCCCAGGTGATGATTTTTGTCTTCAGAGAACTTGCTTCTCTGTCAACAACAGAACAGCACCGGTCACAGCTCACCTCAGCAGCACCAAACCCACCATGATGAGGAGTCACAGTGCTGGATTCCATGTGTGACACAGCTCAAGCCACCAGCTCCCACGGACCAGGCTGACCCACAGCTGGGGCACCAGCATCATGAAGCCTGCATGAACAAGCTCCAAGCCCCAGTCTGAACTCACACAGGCCTACGGTCCTGTCTTCTCCTCCTCACATTGGCCATCCTCTCAACCAGATACGATGGCACTTCATGATCCAAGTCAGTTACCTTCTGGCAGAGCTGAAGAACAGACAGGAACTAGCTTAACTGGACACCTTTCCCAAACACACCTCTCCTCGTGGAAGAGGGAACAGGTATGCACACAATCACATGCAAGGACAAATTGCTAAAAGACTGCAGAATTCCTTCACTGTTCTGGTGGCAAAATACAGCTCACTCCACCCAGCAAGCTCCCTACAGAGCAGTGCTCCTACAGAGCCAGTCCCTCCGGCTGTCCCGATCATTGCTCTGAACCAGGGACATCCCACCCCAGGTCTGGGGCACCAGGGGAAGCTGCTTTGCAGCAGTGTGTTCTCCTGCACTCAAGGTATCTGCCTGGCTGAGAACCAAGAAATGTTCCCTCTGCAGTAAACCTGGAAGTTTTGACAGACACTGAGTAACTAAGAGCCGGTACCTCCTCTAGATTGGTGAATCGGTCATGGTCAGTGTAGGTGAAGATGCGACAGTTCTTCCGACCCCCAGCCTTCTCCAGTTTCTGGATCTCCTCATGGTACTGCCAGTCCAGGGGAGTCTGGCAGGCTGACTCATTCAGGTACAGATCCACCTCAAACTGACAGAACCACAGGTAAAGCACAACAGCTGCCTTTCACCAGCTTTGGCAAAGCCACAAACATTTTTCAGCTTTTTTTCCAAAGCCACCAGAGACAAGACCCTTTGGGAAACTCAGCAAATATCCCAAGCTCCAGAGCAGCTCCAACACTGCTCAGGCATGCGGCAGCCAGCAGCATTAGCGATGGCCACCTGGAAGGGGTTGGGCACAGCAGCTCACCCTGAAACAAGGAATCCCACAGTAAGGTGCAGAAAAGGGGGTGTCAGGAAGCTCCCCCAAGCCTGTCCAGTTCTGGACAGGACAGAAGACACATGGAGCTCCTGTGGCAGGTTCAGCAGAGGGTGACAAAGTTCATCAAGGAGCACCTTTCTTATGATGAAAAGCTGAGGGAGCTGAGGCTGTTCAGCCTCAAGAGGAGACATTGAGAGGGGACCTCATCCCTGTCAGTGTCTGACAGTGTCTGCAAGGAGGGGTCAGAGCATGGACCAGGCTCTGCTCCGTGGGGACCAGCAATGGAACAAGAGGAACGGGCAGGAACTGATGCCCAGAAATTTCCACCTGAACACGAGGAAGAACTTCTTCCCTGTGCGGTGACCAAGCACTGAACAGGCTGCCCAGAGCCAGCTGGACACAAGCCTGAGCAGCGTGCTCTGGGGTCCCTGCCTGAGCAGGGGAGTCGGACTGGAGGACCCCAGTGATCCCCTTCGATCTGACCCATTCCGTGAAGTCCCTCCTGCCCCCTTCCGCGCGCACCCACCTGGCTGAAGAGCTTCTCCTGCCACCCCACCTCGGCCTCCTCCTCGTCCTCCGGGGGCCTCTGGGCGCCTGCGCGAGAGGCCGCGGTAATTCCCAGCGGCACCGCTCCCGCACTGGCGGCGCCGTCGGCCCGGCCCGGGCGCTCGGAGCCGGCGAGCGGCGGCGGCGCCCGCGGCAGGAGAGGCCCAGCCGGCGCGACCCGCTGGATACGGACCCTGCGGGGAAGGAGCGGAGAGTCAGGGCTGTGCGAGCCGGTGGGGCGGGGCCGGGGCCGGGCAGGCGCTCACCGCAGGCGTAGGTTGCGGACGGGGTCCCGGGAGCGGTACACGGCGAGGTCCCGGGAGCGGCACACAGCGCTGCCCCCGCACCGCGCCGCGCCCGCCATGGCCGCGCTCCGGGGAAACCGGCGTGCGCGGCCGGGCAGCGCCCCCCCGCGGCCGGAGCCTGTCGCACAGCCGGGCCCGCTCCGCTCTGGGAGCCCGCAAAGCTCCGCCTGAGAGGGGTCCCCACAGCCTCTGTGTGAGGGACGGTCCCACACATCCCTCCGTGTGAGGGCTCCCGCGGCCCCTGGGGGATCCCCCCAGCCTCTGTGTGAGGGACGGTCCCACACATCCCTCCGTGTGAGGGCTCCCGCGGCCCCTGGGGGATCCCCCCAGCCTCTGTGTCAGAGTCCACACGAGGGGAGTCTCCGTACCCCTCTCTGTGAGGGTCCCCACGGCCGTCAGGGGGTCCCAGAGCCTCCAGGGAAGGGTCTCCCACATCCCTCCGTGTGAGGGTCTACACAGCCTCTCTGTGAGGGGGGTCCACCACATCCCTCCACAATAGGCCCCAGGAGAAAGCCCCCCATACCTATAGCCCCAGAGAAATGCTGAGGGACCTCGAGCAACTGTGGACAGAGCTCCAGGCCCACCCCTCTCTGTGAGGAGCCACCTGAGCCTGCCCCTCTCGGGTATTTCTTACCCCTTTCCTAGTCTGTCCCTGGATCTTCATGGACACCACCAGTACCCTCACGCTGTTGCCAATTTTAGGAACTCTCTAAACATATACACAGTCTGTTTTAAGAAAGAAGACATTGTTTCTTCTCTGCAGGGTGCAGAGTGGTTTCCACGAATCAAGCACACCAAGGGGTAAAAAGTTACATCTTTTATACAGTAAAATACGCATAAACCAACCTACGTAATGCATGTTTATTTGGTTGAGGAAGATTGTGCTTCTCATCCACCCTGACACTTCACAAAACCAGAATGTTCCCAATTTATGCACTGCACAACGTCCAGAGCCAACACTAGACTTCATGTGCTGTTACACAATAAATATATCTCCTGTCCTGTCCAAATCAGAAACTGCAGTGGACTCCCAAAATTTCCTCATTCTAACAGGGACTCTTAAAGGCTTGAAGTCCCCCAGCTGTTGCAATAGACAGTGTATGCTGACAGCCTGATTCTTAATATCATGTCAAATGTGACATCAGCAGTGTGGCTCGGGTTATCAAAACCCTGTTGAAGGGACCTTCTCACAAGAAGGGATGTGGGGCACACCCCCATGGAGATCGCGGGGACTCCCGCAGGGCCTGCGGGACCCTCACGTGGAGGGATGTGGGGCACCCCCCTCCCTTAGAGGTTTGGTGGCTATGGACTGCGGAACCCTGCAGCTCTGCTGCCCCCCAAGCCCTGCTGCCCCCCAGCCCCGCTCTCGCCCCGCAGCCACTGTACATCCCGCCAAGTCCATGATCGAGCCTGGAGCTGTGGAGGCCCAGAGCAGGGAAGTGCTGCCACAAAGCCACATCTCTGCAGCTCGAGCACTGGTTTGTTTTATAAGTCCAACACTTTGGTTTACCCTGTGACTTCCAGAGAAGCTCCTGAATTCCTGAGGAAGAAAAGCTGTCCCAAGTGTCACAAAGAGAATAGGCTGAGCGCCAAGAGAGCTTGAGTGACTTTCAGTGGGGGAACAAAGGAGACTCCTCTGAACATTCAGGAGCACGACATCCAAGACGCAGTGGCCAGGTTTATAAGAGGAACAAAAGTGCTGGTTTGGGAGGTCCTGGGTTTCACAGAGGCAACACATATTGAATTTAAGGAATACACAGTACAAAGTGTATCTTGGAATGCATTAGAAAAAACCTTCCTAAATATGTATCTGCCTTTGCAAATACTGAGGGTGGATATTTATTTTTTTATGTGGATGACGACGCTAAAGTCACCGGGACACACAGTAACATGGGAGAAAGAAACCTTAGAACAAACAGTGGCCAATGCCAGTGCTGCAACATCCATCCATCACTTCTGTGGCTCTGGGGCTGGTGTGCAGTTCCAGACACACGTTCTGGGTGTTTATGACCAAGCAGGCTGTTCGCAGGGCTATGTCTGTGCCGTGCATGTTGAAGAGTCCTGCTACCCTGTGTTCAATGGTGACCCTAAATCCTGGATGGTGATGGGTGACAAAATTGAAAGACTGAGCATCAGGAAATGAATAGAGCTCATGACAGCTGCAGACCCAGGTAAAATCTGCATTTATGTTAGTACCAACTTCATTTCTGCCTGGGGCTGTAAATGTTAAGGAGGAAAGACCTTGAAGAAGCACATCCTTCCTTTGCTGCTTCCAATGGGGAGCACTTTGCACAGGTGCCTAGTGCAGCTCTGTGGTTGTTAAGGGCTGTTTTGAAGCACCAGGGTGCAAATCTTGTTTTAAGGCACTTTGCCCCACTTCATTGTGAAATCTCTCCCCTTCCAAAGCTAGCGTCTCAAACTCATCCCACATGGGGTCTAGATCTTGTCTTTGAACTATAAAGCCACCTTTTAGAGAGAGCCCTTTCTCTTTTACAGCAAATACAGGTCATAGAATCATGAAGTGGTTTGGGTTGGAAAGGATCTTAAAGATCATCTTGTCCCACCCACCTGCCATGGGCAGGGACGACTTCCACTAGACCAGGTTGCTCCAAGCCCCATTCAACCTAACCTTGGACACTTCCAGGGATGACGCAGTCACAGCTACTCTGGAACGGAGTAGGGGAGGGAGGATGCACGACCACAACCCCCTGTGCCAAGGCTTCACTACTGGAGTCCTGTCATTCTGAACTGTGTAGGCAGCACATTCACGGGAAGGATTGCAAAGGGAGGTTTTAAATTAATAATTTTAATTACTCTTTAGTGTTGGGTTACAAGTTCATATGGAAGGATTTTGTTGGGTATAACATAAATTTCTTCCCCCAAGATCTATCAGATCTGGCTGACAATTTTAGGATTCAGCTCGCCTTGGAAAATGGCCCTCCTCTGATCAAGCCAGTTCATTCCAAAGCTGATCTCCTGTGTGCAGCTGAACTCCAACAATGTCTCTACCCAGGTAAGATATTTATCCTGGATTTCTTTCTTCATTTAAGCTTGCATTTGACAGAACTTCAAGGAAGATAGCATGCTATAAATTCCAGATTTTAGGCAAAGCACTGTTAGGGTATTTTATTTAAAAGACACAACTACTCCAAGAATGTTGATTTCCCTGTTTTTTCAGCTGTTTTGATGTCTTCTCCTTTTTTTTTTGCCATTAAGTATAATCCCTCATGCACACAATTGCTGAGAATATATCTGGTGTTCCAGGGCTTTGAGTGCTGTCTGACCCCTCTGTCGTGGTTTGAATGCAGCTAAGCATCAAGCACACAAAATCTGTTCTTTTCATAAGGGGAAACTAAGAAAATATTGAGGAAAACTAGAGAGCTGCGAGGCAAAACAGGTTCAAACTTAAACAGTTGTGGTACAAAGAAAGAGTTTTATTACTAACAGAATTAAAAGTAAAAAGAAATAACAAGAAATTAAAGCAAACCCCTCCCCCTTCCAGCACTTCCCTCCTTTTACCCAACTCGCACAAAGGATAACAGAACGTGGGATTTTAGTCAGTGTTGCAGTTCTTGAAAAGTCTCTTTCTTATGCTTAAGGAAAAAAGGATTTTCTTCTGCTTCACATGGTTCCCAAACTGCCACCAATAGCAGACCCGCCCGGGAAGAAACAATCTGCTGTGGTGTAAAACATCTCTTCCATGAAAAATCTCACAGTTCCTTCACACTGCCCAACATGGGCCATCACATGGGGTTATTAATCTTTTAAGGATGAGTTATTTTGGCCTGAACACAAAGGCTTTCTTCGCCACAAGTCTCTAAAAGCCTCTCACTGCTTCTATATAGCCTGGCATAGGCACTCTTCACAATCTTCACGGGCCACACGTGAATTCTCCATCCCCCCATGTACGTCAAATGGATTAAAGAGACAAACAGTTTGTGGTATTACAGTTTCTTACCACAGCATGCAAGAAGTTTTTTTAAGCTACGTGCGAGAAACGCAGCACCGCCCTCTTTTCTCCCATCGCCATTTCCAGCTTCATCTCACAGGACTCACTTTCTCTTTCTCTCTGACTCTGAAGCCGCCATGTTGAAAAGCATTCTTGTTCAGGCTTTACGGTGGAGAGAGCCTCGCTCCCTTTGTGCTGCTGGCTGCATGGTGTCTTCTTCAGTTGGCACAAAGTGTGCTGGCTGCAGACAGGAGGCTCCGCCGGCTTCCGTTGGCTTCGCCGACTCCCGTTGGCTTCACCGGCTCCGCGTGGAGAGGAGAGGGACCCGCTGGTCCCAAGAAGCCGCACCAGATGGGTTTAGCTGTGTGGCAGACCATGGCTGGCTTTAACTGCCTGCAGCTCTGGGATAGTTCCCCCTCCCAGCGACCCAGGGTCCGTGCCGCGGTGTTGGGAAAAGGGGAGGGGGGCAGGGGCCCCGGCCCAGCCCGGCGGAGCCTGGAGGCTCCGAGGCCCCCACACCTTCCGGCAGCTGGAACGAAAGGAAATTCCCGCCTTTCCGCACGGTTTAAATATGTAAATTGTGAGAAGCGTCATTAGTCTAAAAGACTGTCCATCAACTCAGGTTCAACCCACTACACCCTCTTATGCTCAAAAGTCTTCTCGCCCGGTTACAGAGAAAACCCACAACAAATTGGTGGAGAATGCAGGCACCTGATGAGCAACTGTGAGATAAAGATTAATTAGGAGAGCTAATTAGCAAAGCAAGTATTAAGTAAAATGATAGTAAAACTTTATATTGTAATTGTAGTGAAATGTCTAAGGGTAAAAGTTTATGTAATCTGCTTCCTTTTAGCTCTAGTTTTGCTTTTTAAGTAACTCTTAAGATATGTAAATTTCGAGAAGCGAGGGGTGGAATGTCGTGGTTTGACCTGAACTGACAGGCAGTTCTCGAGACCAATAGCGCTTCTCTCAATTTCTACATATAAAAACCCCGTGGAAGGCGGGATTTAGGAGGTTTTTTTCCGTTCCAGCTTAGTGCAAGGACGGGAGAGGGAGAAGGGGAGGGGTGGGCCCCCGTGGCCCGGCCTGTGGGGCTGGGGACGGGCGCCCCTGCCCCCTGCTTCTCTGCCTCCTGCCCCTTTTCCTAACGCTGCAGCACAGACTCTGGATTGTTGGGAGGGGAACTATTCCCTGAGCCGCGGGTGGCTATGGCTGGCCACAGGGCTGAAGTCATCCGACGCGGTATCCTGAAGAAGAGGGAGCTGGCGGAGCCTTCAGTGCAGCCAGCACCTTTCGCGACGAACAGAGGAAGACACCCCTTTTCCACACTGTGCACCCGGCAGCGCAGAGGGAGCGGGGGGGCTCTCTCTCCACCATGGAGCCCGGTAACACCCTACAACATGGCAGCTTTCAGAGCCAGAGAGAAAGAGAAAGCGAGATCACGTGGGACGAAGCTGCAAGGGCGGTGCTGCGTGGTCCCGCACGGAGCTTAAACATCTCCTTCCCTCGCCGTGGTATGAACTGTAATATTGCAAACTGTTTGTCTCTTTAATCCATGTTAAAGTACATGGGGGGATGGACATTCTTTTTTGAGTGGCTTGTAAAAAGGTTGAAGAGTGCCAATGCCAGGCTATATATGTAAAGCAGGGAGAGGCTTTTAAAACCTGGTGGTGAAGAAAAAGCCTTATGTTCAAGCCAAAAAGAAAAGTGATTCATCCTTAAACGAGTAATAACCCCATGTGAGGGCCTGTGTTTTCCAGTTGAAGGAGCTGTGAGAGGGCTCATGGAAAAGAGATGTGTTACACCTTAGCAGGGATTGTTTAATTCTAAGCAAGTCTGCAAATGGTGGCAGTTTGTAAAACCACGTGAGGCAGGAGGGAAAACCCTTTTTTCTTCCCTTTCCTAGAACTGTGATACTGATTGGGAGAGGGGAAAAGTGGGGGAGAGAAAGTTCTGAAAGTTTGTTCTGTTGTTGCCTTCTTCACTTCATAAGTCTGTTAATAAACCTCTTGATATTCTGTCAAGTTTTGTGCCTGCTTTGCTTTTCTCCTAATGCCTACCTCACAGAAAAGACATCACGGAAGTCATGTATAATTTGGCTTACAACCACTACACTAAATTGGTGTTTCTGCCCAGTTACAGAGAAAACCCGCAACAGTAAATCCTTTGCTGTGTTTTGCTCTTCTAATTTTTCATTTCTTTTTTTTTTCCTAGTGGGTTCTAATGAAATCAAATGGAAGCCAGAAACCATCTGCACTGATCTGTTCTCATTGTATCCCAGCTTAGAGGATTTATTGAGAAAACAACTCCATGGGCTTACCAGGGGGGTAATGATACTTTCCACGAGTTGGGTGGTTGTCGTTGGATTGCAGAAAAACCAGGATGTGGGTGATGCTCTCTTAGTAGCTGACAGTGAGGGTCCAGTGGTGTTTACTGTAGTCAGGGATGCCTCTTGTGTCATGTCTGGAAACTGGAAAGAAACTGCTCATGCCTTAAAGCAAAAACTTGTCAATGATGGGGGATATACTTCAAGAGTCTTTGTGATTCCCCAAATCCTGCAGCTGAATGGTACAAATGACCAGACAGGTGTTTCAGAGAATTATGCTCCCTGTCAAGAAGCCCAGTCTGATTCCACCAGCTTGTACCCAAAGAATTACATCCTCACCTCCAGGGACATTCCTGCCCTCCTGCGAGCACTTGTAATTGTTGTGCTGTGCTTTAAGTCCTACTTGAGTGACAGTCTTAGCTGTGAGATTTTAAACCTTTTAACTCTAAAACAATATGAGCTGATCACCAACAGCCTGCACAAAGTCAGGAAGCAGTTTGACCTTGGTCTTCCTGGAACTGGGAAAACAATTGTGGCTTTGAAGGTTATTGAGAGAATAAAAAACACTTTTTGCCTTTTTGCTGTTCTGCAAAGGAGGAGATACTTTCTATTTGTGAAAATCAACTCTTGAGGGATTTTGTGGGGTAAGCAGTCATGTCTCTTTCCTCTTTTTTCTGTCATTGCACCCTCTATGCCTATAGCACAAGCCCTTCAGATTTTCCATCTCTTTGCCTAAGTTTTAACTTTGCCTGACACAAACACACAACCTTCATCTCAAGGAAGGTGTTTATATTCAAATTCATGTCTTAGGTTACAATGTAAGATGTAATCAAAAGTATGTATTCTATTACCATCTGTTAAAACCAGCTGGGGCAGTGTTCTTTGTCTCATCCATGACACATCCCTGATAACTCCCTCCGGAAGGATATCTTCTGTTACTGAGCCATCCAGCCTCACTGCATGACTCATAAAATTACATCATCCCATTCTGAGATGCTCCACCCAGGGGGAGGAACCAAGCATTCCTACCTGGATATAATCTGAGGTTTGGAACACCGCAGTCAGCCCTTACCTACTTGGATTCCCAGAGGATAAGAGCTACATAACCACCACTGGACCTTTGGAGAAAGACCAGACACTTCTACAGGATCACTGCTTCAACAGAACCGTATCTATCACTTCAAAGAGGACTGCTACCACCACCCTGCCAGACAGGGTGTCACGCTGTATCCTGACTCTGTCAGGTTAAGCCAGTGTTTCTGTGTTATTGCCTTGTTATATATACTCGTAAAGAACTGTTATTCCTATTTCTCATATCTTTGCCTGAAAACCCCTTAATTTCAAAATTATAGTAATTCGAAGGGAAGGGGGTTACATTTTCCATTCCAAGGGAGGCTCCTTGCCTTCCTTAGCAGACACCTGTCTTTCAAACCAAGACATAGCTACTGACTGTCAAGTAGGGGAAACACTGAAAAGCATGTTCTTAGCTTCATTATTAGTATAGAGCAAAAAGCTTAGCTGTTTCACTTGATCTTCAGCAATTGATCAAGCTGATGTCTCTTAACTACAAAAATTGGGGTCTGGTTTTCCAAAAGTAGTGGAGGGTGTTAGAGCTGTCACAGAAACTTTTGTAACTGTAGGAACTCAATTGTTTTATAACTCTGAAGTCTAATTATTCAAGACTGGACTACTCTCCCTGCAGTGCACAGCAACCATTCCAGCTGGCTTGTGCTAGAAATTTTAAGTAGCCACTTGTAAGTATAACAAACCAGTCTACAATATCTACAGCATGATTTACTGTATTTTGCCAATGCCTGGTGTTTACTTCATGAAACAAACACCCAAATCATGACACTTGTTTCAAAGTCATGAGTTTTTAAAAACCACAGGAGAGAAGAGAGCTAATATTACTTTGGGAAGTGACACATTTAGCATTATTTCAATGAATTAGGACGTCGAACAAAACACCAAGCCAGATGCTAATGATAGAGCTGTTCAAGATGTCATCATGGGTAAACAGTTTTTAATATTTTTTTGTGGGAGCTGGTGCAACCTGAACATATATGACTGTGAAAAATTAAGTCCCTGTTAAGAACAGGAAGTTGAGAAGCTTATACGTCTGTTCTTAGTGTAAACTCCTTTTTAGCAAGTTATCAGTGAAAACCTGAATTACTCAAGGGACACTAAATTTATGCAGCCCAGTGTAACCAGTTGTACTGCTATCACATCATAACAAATTTAACTTATGTTCAAATGGAAATGTTTTTCATACCTGCTGGGACTATATGGATGTCTCCACCTGAATGATTCCATTTGGATTTAGAACAGATAGTTTCAAGGAAGCTTCCTAATCAGCCCTGACTCCGCTGCTTGTTTTGCATTCTGGACTGGTTTAGGTGTACAAGGAACACATTCTTTTTGAATTAACTGAACTGGAGGATGTGTTTCTGGAATTCCACCAATACAATCAAACTGCTAGTGGGCATTTAGACCACAAGGATAACCTAAAGTCAGCCCAAGGTAAAACCCCTGAAACCAATATATTCAATCTTCAATAGCAACTTTCCATTCTGCACATGTGCTCTGAGAGCAGTGCACTGCTTGCTACCAAACACATTGTTAAAGGCCCAGTATGAATGAACAGAGTGCAGTGCGTGCTGTGAGTAGGTCTCCAAGTGGCTGGAGCAATCAGACTAAATCCTTAGTCTGGTCTTTTTATGTGCAGTGGAAGCGGTAATTTTTTTTTCTAGTGTCAGTAATCAATTTCTAGAGGGCTTATCATCAGCTGCTTAGAGCTGATGTGTCTCCTTGAACCAACATTTTCTAAAAACTCTATACTAAATAATTTTTTCTGATATTTAATACAAAGGAGAAGTGGATTTTCATTTCTGTGATAGCAATGTGCCTTGCAAAGACTTAATATGTGCTTAGAAGCTCTTAATAAACAAGGTCAATTTGAGGTAACTATTTGCAAAGAAAAGTTTACTTGCTTTACTAGAGGAAATTTATTAAATAGTGTTGGTAAATATTTTAATGATTATTTGTCTCAAGTAAATTACGGTGAAATTTTAAAGCATAAAAACACATGGTGAAAAGCTCATTTTCCAAAAATGAGTTACTGATCTTATATGGACATCAGACTGTTCCCTGACATTAAGATCCACTTTGCTCAGCTAAAGGAAGAGGTATGGTTTGAAACTGTAAGGCCATAAAATGTTTTTTGCTTTGGTAGGGGGGCTTTTTGTTTGTTTGTTTTTGTTTAGTGGTTTTGTTGGTGTTGTTTTAGGGTTTTTTAATTGTGGTGACTTGGGCTCACCACTGAAACAGCAATGAGGGTGAGTGAATGGCATATTTTTATAAAGCACAATCTAGTAGTCCTGTAAGCCTCTGTAAAATATATATTTAGAACATACATAATTCATACATCAAGATACAGAGAGCATACATAATATAGCAGGAGGTTTGCAACAGAGAATTTAAAGGCCCAGAAACTGTGACTCTCTGACACTATTTTCAGTGCTGTGTGGGAACGTTTTTCCATGCTGTTTTAGATGTTGCACGAGTTTCCTCTATAAATGATTTCATTTTTAGTTTGATGTAGTGTATGTGCGTGTCTATACATAGCATGCAGTACAATGTAGGTGCTCAAATTAGCTGAGGTAATATAGGCAAAACATAGAGGTTAAACAGTGTAAAACTTCATCTAGACTAATTAGCCCCACTTCTGTGAGACCTGAACACAGGAGGAAAAAATCTGGAAGTATAATTTCAGTCACAGTGAAGCATAAGGGTGAATCACTGCTTTGTTGAAGTAACTGGTAATGATGTGCTGTATCCCATCTTTGCAAGTTTTGTTAACAAGTTAATCAGCCAAAACTAAACTGAATTTTCCTAAATGAAACCAAAAAAGTTTGAAACTTTTAATACATTTCGAAATGCATCAAGTTGTTGAAGATTAAAGTAACTGACAAAGGAGAGGCAAGGAACATCAATTTTCTTACTATGCTTGCAATGCGTGCTCATTTTACTTTATCACTTTAAAGCTCTCCATGCTGTTTTATTTTTTAATAAGTTCTTCTCTTGATTAAATAAGTCATATCATCAGAACAAACAGCTGTTCACTATAAATGACCTAATGAAGAGGATCTTACTGCTTTTCTGATTTGTATTGCTAACAATGTTTATCGAATGGTATTTATTTATTTCCCAAATAAATTATGTTTCTCTTACTTCTACAGTCATTGGAAAAATAGGGCATGCAGATAGGAAGGTGTGTGATGTGAGTACTGGACCATTTGTAAATCCAAATAAAGCGTGACAATTAGGTTAACATCTGATTATCCCAATGAATGCCATAAATTTGCAAGATGTTGCAGGAAGTTAGACTATGGCTGGATGTATTGCTAAAATGTCACCAAAATATCCACATGAAGCCATCCTTTGCTGTAGGCCAGTGGTTTAGGCTGGAACAATGCTGGGCGGAAGTTGTTACAGGTGGAAGAGATCCATCATTATTCCTATGAGGAGCAGAAGCTGTTAGACCTGTGACAGCATAGGAAATTGAGGTGTCTTGTCTTTATTATTGTTACATTTAATCATGAGTTTGTGTGAGATATTTCTCTCAGCAGAGTTATGTTTATGCCAAAATTTTTAGTTTAGATAATTCAGTTGAAAATCAGGTTCAGCCATCTGGAGGGTGGGGACCTTAAGCTGCATATGACAGATTGTAGTACAGCTACAATGATTCTTTTGCATCATGATAATTGTCTTAGCAATGAAAAAGATTTTCAAATGCCTTACAGTGCACAGCCAAACAATATGTAATTGAATGCAACTGTCTTTGAAACAGACTGTTTTTCTGACCTGTTGTTTCATTGTGAACATGATGTTTATTTACCACCTACATTATTGCAGCATTAGCATATAGAGAAGCTGTGCCTGTCAACATGTACTTTCCTAACAGATGTCTACTAACTTCTTGAAGGCTTTTTTGTGCTTGCTTAAAATATCCCATATTGGGCTCAAAGTTTCTTTACTCAGTGCGAAGTATGACTGACTGGTTGAAATAGATTAATCTGCCTCTCCTCTGGCTTTTGAGCTTATTTTGTACTGCAGAAAACCAGGTTTTGAGTCTAATTTTATAAAATGATCAAAGCTGCTTTTGCAAATAACATGGAGTGGAAAGTTCCATTCAGTCGCATAATCTATGAGCAAACAGTTCAGGTTGTAGCAATAACTGAAGATGACATTTCTGCCAGAAAAAGTGAAAAAAATATCCATAATTGTCCTCTACAGACATTCCAGCCTCAGGATTTAAATTCTTCCTTTTTCAGTCTCTGAGGCTGGGAGAATTTCCCTAGTCAACTCTGTGAAAAACTGATACCCCCCACCGCCCCATTCTGATATAGACCGATGGCTTGTGAACTCCCTGTCTGCTGCTGTAAGTCACGTTTTGTGCATTAATGCTGAGTCTACAGGTGAGGAGCTCATTACTGAAATATTTATGAGGTCCCCATCATTCTTTGTGTGTGAGCTCCATATTCAATGATTACCTTCCCCAATTAGGTGTGGTTTGTTTGGAGTTTTTTTAGCCATAAGATATGTGTATGAACAATATGCAAAAAGGAAAATTGACAGTTTAGTTCAGTATTGAATGGCTATAATTTTGGGCAGATTTTCTTAAATGCTTAAAATAAGATAAAACTCCACATTTATCAGTGCTCAAATTAAAATTTGCAGAGATAAAAGGGAAGGTCTTTTCAATGTAATTCAGTGTTTCATTATCTGGAAGTATAGCATATTTTTAGTTCTGATTGTCATTGATTTTTTTAATTAGCATTGATTTCCTCCCAGCTTTGGTAAAGGGTATCTTGGAATTTTAAAATGTCAGCCTTTATTTGGTTTCTGTGCCCATGTTTTATTGAATACTACCATGAAGCTTTGGTCTCTTGTCTTTCAGTTATTATGCTCTTCTTTGAGCCTTGGGGAACTGTTTTTTTCCCAATTTCAGTTATCTTACCATGGCCTTTAGAAAAACGTGGTTTTATCTCAGGTTGTTCTGCCTAAAATATAATTTTTTGTGGTTCTGAATATCACTCTGAATGGACTTGGGTGATTCCCTATGCCTTATTCAATCTTCCTGAGGGGAAGCTCACATCTAGAAGGTAATAGTATAATCTGAATGGGTAAAATAGACCATGCAGACTATATGTATAATATTAGCTGAAAAAAAAATATTTAGTCTAGGAATGTGTATACAATATGCTGTCTGCTGTGCTGCAGTTTTTGTAATGGCTTTGGAAGCAATCCATACTGTTCTTTATTTTCATAATTGTTTTCTGAGACAGTTTTGATCATATCTGAATTCTTTCTTTTCTCTATGGTTCCTGCTTATTTTTTGCTCCATCTTTGTTTCTTTCTACTGTCTGCTTATTAATAATGTCATCTTTCAGAAGCTGAAATTATTCTGTAAAGTGGGCATTCAGTTTCCACATCTTGTTCCTGACAACTTCCGACTCATCTATCAACTTTTCAAACTGAGTGTTTCCTTTGGTCTTTTTGTCTCTTTTGGAGAGGCAGTGCTTGACTCTTCCTTTACACTTATGCCATAGTTTCTTTCTCATAGAAGTAAGAGAATGATTATTCCATTGTGTGTGATTAAATAATTGCACTGAATACTTATTTCCCTATGCTAATATTAAAATAGTTTTGTTCGAACTATCATAAACCAAGGTATTATAATAAAATAACATATAAAGCCACATTAGTACTGGACAGCATTTGAAATCTAAGCCACTTAATGGCAAATACTTTCTCATTTTAAATTTTCATCTTTGGACAGAAACCAAGTATCAAAATTCTCATAAATAAAAGTACAGAAGTATGTCAAGAGTCATGATAGCAGTGTTTGTAAATTTACCTGTAAGCAGGTACTATTAGACATTTGTTTCAGTAAGTAATTAGTATTTTGCTAATTTTCTTTTTCCAATTTCATTGTCCCTGAATGTAAACAATTACTAGGTTCATTACTTTCCCTTTGGAGAGTACTGAGGGAAGAAAATCTTGGCTTAGGAAGACTTAATCAGGAAGAGTTTCTAAGCATATGTATTCAAATCCAACTATTTCTATGTGATTTAATGATTCAGTTCTTCAATCACACAAACAAACCATCATTCCTTAACTGGAGTCACTTCCTTGTGTAAACCTTAGCGTATTTTTAATATGTTTGTATTTGGAATTTGCAAGTGTACTCTTCAGGTGGCACTTCCTGAGCTTTGGGTTTACGATGATATGCATCACAGAAATATGCTCTGTATGATGAGAGACAAAGAGTGTGTATTGCTGTATGACCACAGTGCTAAATATCAGGTTATCCTGCTTATAGAGTTCATTGACAAAACAGAATAGTGAAATGGAGAAAGTGGGAAAGACAGAAAGGTATGAAAGCATTGTGGTAAAAAGGAGTTCTAAGAAGAAGCAGATGTAGTTAACAATGGAAGCGTTAATAATGGAGCAAGCAGTTTTGGCCACCCTCTAATAGGGCACCTATTAATGCTTAAGCATTGCAGGCTTAAGCTTAATTTAGGATTGAACAAATCTGGTCCTTAGCTTTTGGAATAAAAGCCTAGGGCACATTTTCATTGCTCTGGAAAACAAAGGCAAACTACATTTGTACCTGGCTATGTTAGTAGAAGAACAAGAAGTCAAATATAAAATACATAAATCTTAACTGTAACAAAACCTTCTGGTGAGTGTTACTTCTCAGGAATCTTTATTTGCCCAGTTAATATTTAACTGGAATTCCCAGTTATTTGCCATTGTAGGAGAATCTCTCTAGAAAAGTGATCACAAAATGAGCTTACTATATTCTTCCCCTCTTGTTGCTAAGCCATAGACTGTTTCTAGAAAGGACCCCAAAAACCAAAAAAAACCCCAATTTATATAGAAGAGCTTGAAAGAAATGAATCCTGGCAGTTGGTTCTGATGTCATTAATGAAATAGATCTTTCATGTTTCAATGGCTTATGAGTTGTAATCATCATGACTTTTTTTCTACTCTAATAATTGTGAACAGCTTGTGATTCACCGTTATAAAACTAATGTCTTCCAGCGATAGCAACATGACTGTAGACTTATTCATGAGTGTGTGGGGAGATAGTGAGTTGGTTTTGCCTCAGCAAGAGCATAATGATATGGAATAGAACAAGGAGTTCCAGTAACTTAAACAGAAAAGCTATTCAGAAAATTCACAGCCTTTTTCAGAAATCTACGTTCAACGTGACACAGCTGCCGAGACAGGGCTCCACTGGGAACGTGCTGCCACACAGGTGTCGGGCTGTAGGGTGCAGCCTGATCTTACCAGTACTGACCAGCTGCAGTGAGTACTCCTGGGGGAAGTGTGCCTGGGTAGGGGAACTCCTCTGTTCCGTGACAGAGTTACGGGAGGTGAGTGGGTGGAGGAGTGGCAGGGAGAGCAAGACAGAAAGACTAATGGTATCATACCCTGCTTTCCCTGAGAAAGGCTGGACAGACAGACTGGATACATGAAACAGAGGATTCCCTTTCCTCTCTCTGCCTGGGTGAATATACTGACTTAAGGGACAGGGGGTAGTGGTGACAGGTTCCTATTTGGTTGTGTTGATTTGGCATAGCCTGATTTTTTGGTAGCGGAGGAGGGCCACAGAAGTAGCTTCTGTGAGAAGCTGCTAGAAGCTTCTACCATGTCTGACAGAGCCAATCTCTGATGGATCTGAAGATGGGCGCGCTGCTGGCCCAATTAGAGAGGTTGGTAATGCCTCTGTGATGACATATTTAAGAAGAAAATCAAAACAGCGCACGCGCAGTTTATTCCAGGGGCGGCAAGGCGCTGCAGCCACTGCCATCCCAGCACAGTGCTCAGCAACGCACCGCTGCAGCTGCCGCCATGCTGGCGCGGCCCACAGCAAGCCTTGCCTGCCTGGTCGCCCCTAGCCAGCCACGCTGCGGGCAGAAGGGCAGGGCTGGTGGCAGCAGCTTCTCCTCCCCGGCGCCCCACACGAGGAGAGGCGTTAAATAGCACCAGCGCCGCGGCGGCCGCCACTGCCTGCGCGGTGGCAGCGGGGCCGGCTGGCCAGCGGTGAAAACATGGTGAGCGATCCTCCGACACGGAACCTAGACGAAATCAACCGCTGGGCGCTGCGGGATGCTGTAAGAATCTTTGAATTGGTGGAACTTGTTGGCAGTGGTACCTACGGGCAGTAGCTTTTCTTGTAGTCAGAGAAGAGGAGGAAGTGAGGACATGTGAGGGAAAACAACATGGCGGCACCAAGGTCAGTGGAGAAGGAGGGGAAGGAGGTGCTCCAAGAGTCAGAGCCGAAATTCCTCTTCAAGCCATGGTGAGGACCATGGTGAAACAAACTTGTAATCCATGAAGTCCATGAGAGATGCAGAGATCCACTTACAGCCCCTGGGAAAAGTGCTCACGCCAGAGCCAGTGGATGCCGGAAGAAACTGTGATCCAGTGGGAGACCCAAATAGAGAGAGAGGGCCCCTGCTTCCAGAGATAAAGAGAGCCCTTGCTTCCAAACTAGAGCAGCCTATCCTTAAAAGACTGCAGCTCGTGGATGAGTGACCCATGCCACAACAGTTTTGGGAAGACTGTTTTGCCTGTGGGAGGGACCTCACAGCATAGCAGAAGAAAGACTCCTCTCCCTGAGGGAACAGAAAAAGATCTCAGGTGACAAACTGACCAAAACCCCCATGCCCTGTCTCCCTGCGCTGTTGGTGGGAAAGAGGGAGAGGCTGGGGGGAAAAAGGTGTTTTAAAGGGTTATTTAACTTCTCATTTTCCTACTCTGACTCTGTTAATAATAAATTTATTTTATACCTTTAAGTCTGAACCTGTTTTACCCTTGGAGTGTTTTTCCCCCAGTCTTCATTTCAACTCATGAGCCCTTCGTTAATTTTATTTTTTTTCCTCTCCACTGCCCAGCTGAAAGCAAGAGAAGGTGAGTGAATGGCTTTCGTGGGTGCCTGGCATTTGGCCAGTATCCAACCACAACACTGGTATAGCTGGTATGTCTCCTCTGTGACTGCCCCACCTTCTCAGGTGCCCTCTCATAACAGGTATGAAGCTCTGCAAGAGAAAATGAACAAAAACAAGGACGATGGTTCATCCAGCATGGAGGTGTTGCTGGGGCTGGCCTATGCTCTGCATCAAAACTCCTTCCATAAAGAAAAAAAGGTGGGTCATTGTCGCTAGCGAGCAGAGACCGAGGAAAAAAGCGACGTGGACGGTTTAGGACGAGAAGAAACCGACGCTTTATTAATCTACAAATTTGCTTATATACCTTAGCACGCTGGACTGACATAAGGTTATTGGTTCTCTGACCAACCACCCCCCAGAAGGATTGGCTGAACCCAACAACACTTACTTCAGATATTTTCTCCTTGGTATCATAACAATACCATAGTTTACAAAATCTCCCATTTTCCCATAGCGTCCGTGAGAAAGCAAGGCTTTCACACAGACACTGTCAGAAAACTGAGAAATCTCTCTGCAGCCAGGCTTTTAGCATTCACATGTCATTTTCATAGGAGACTCCCCGCGAAAGGAAACAGAAGGCACCTTATGCCAACCACACTTCTTGGGGAAGTCTGCTGCCTCCCTGGGGCTTGGGTTTAAGACATGAAGAGAAAGCTGCCTGCCCTGAATACTGCCTTTGGTTATTATCCTTGACTGATTTTTTTCATGTGGGCAGCAATGAATTTGCAACAAGAAGTCTGAGAGCAACCAAGAGACTTCAGGGCCTTGGGACAACTGGTTGAAGGATCAGGAGCACAAGTGGCATTTTCTTCTATCCTTCCAGGTGCAGTAAAGATGAGGGAAGAAACAGGGAGAACCAGCAAGCCAGCAGATCAATGCCTGGCTTTGAGCCTGGTGTCATCAGTAGAATTTAGATGTCTTTTTTTTTTCTTTTTTTTTCTTTTTTTTTTTTTATCATGGGTCCATTGACTTGACACCAAGTCTGCTAGGACTGAAGAGGTCCCAGTTACCTGGAAATTAGCAAATATGACACCCATCTACAAGAGTCAGAAAGATGACCTGGTCATCTTGAATGCTGTCACAAGGCACATGCAGGTCAAGCAGGTGATCTGGCCCAGCCAGCACAGATTTGTGAAAGACAGGTCCTGCTTGTCCAGCCTGATCTCCTTCTATGGCAAGATGACCCGCTTGGTAGATGAGAGAAAAGCTGTGAATTTTGTCTACCTGGACTTTAGTAAAGCCTTTGACACCATTTTCCACAGCATTCTCCTGGAAAAACTGACTACTTTTGGCTTGGAGGAGTTAAAAACTGGATGGATGGCCAGGCCCAGGGAGCAGCGATGAATTGAGTTCCATCCAGCTGGCAGCCGGTCACAGGTGGTGTTCCCCAGGACACAGTGTTGGGGCCAGACCTGTTTGATGTGTTTATCAATGATCTGGACAAGGGGATCAAGTGCACCCTCAGTCAGTTTGCAGAGGACACCAAGTTGGGTGGGAGTGTTGATCTGCTGGGGGTTGGAAAGCTCCACAGAGGAACCTGAAGAGGCTTGATAAATGGGCCAAGGCCAATTGTATGATGTTCAACAAGGCCAAATGCTAGGTCCTGCATTTGAGTAACAACAACCCCACTGTAGTGGGTTGACCCTGAGTTGATGGACAGTTTTTTAGACTAATGACGCTTCTCGCAATTTACCTATTTAAACCATGCGGAAAGGCGGGAACTTCCTTTCGTTCCAGCCCGCCTGCCTGAGGGTGGGGGGGCCTCCGGGTCCCGCCGGGCCGGGCCCCTGCCCCCCTCCCCTTTTCTCAATGCCCCGGCACGGACCCCGGGTCCCTGGGAGGGGGAACTGTCCCAGAGCTGCAGGCAGCTAAAGCCAGCCATGGAGTGCCTCACAGCTAAAACCGGCCATGGTCTGCCTCACAGCTAAAGCTGGCCACGGAGTGCCTCACAGCTAAAGCCGGCCATGGTCTGCCTCACAGCTAAAGCCGGCCACGGAGTGCCACACAGCTAAAGCCGGCCATGGTCTGCCTCACAGCTAAAGCTGGCCACGGAGTGCCTCACAGCTAAAGCCGGCCATGGAGTGCCACACAGCTAAAGCCAGCCATGGTCTGCCTCACAGCTAAAGCCAGCCATGGTCTGCCTCACAGCTAAAGCCGGCCATGGAGTGCCTCACAGCTAAAGCCGGCCACGGAGTGCCTCACAGCTAAAGCCGGCCATGGAGTGCCTCACAGCTAAAGCCGGCCACGGAGTGCCTCACAGCTAAAGCTGGCCACGGAGTGCCTCACAGCTAAAGCCGGCCATGGACTGCCTCACAGCTAAAGCCAGCCATGGTCTGCCTCACAGCTAAAGCCGGCCATGGTCTGCCTCACAGCTAAAGCGGGCCATGGGCTGCCTCACAGCTAAAGCCAGCCACGGAGTGCCTCACAGCTAAAGCCGGCCATGGATTGCCTCACAGCTAAAGCCAGCCACGGAGTGCCTCACAGCTAAAGCCGGCCACGGAGTGCCTCACAGCTAAAGCTGGCCACGGAGTGCCTCACAGCTAAAGCGGGCCATGGTCTGCCTCACAGCTAAAGCCGGCCATGGACTGCCTCACAGCTAAAGCCGGCCATGGAGTGCCTCACAGCTAAAGCCAGCCATGGTCTGCCTCACAGCTAAAGCCAGCCATGGACTGCCTCACAGCTAAAGCCAGCCATGGACTGCCTCACAGCTAAACTAAATTGGCGCAGCTTCGTGGGACCGGCGGGTCCCTGCCTTCACCACGCGGAGCCAGCGGGAGCCGGCGGAGCCTCCTGTCTGCAGCCAGCACACTTCGTGCCGAACTGAAGAAGGCACCATGCAGCCAGCAGCACAAAGAGAACGAGGCTTTTTTCTCGTAAAGCCTGAACAAAAACACTGTGCAACGTGGCGGCTTCAGAGTCAGAGAGAAAGAGAAAGTGAGTCCTGTGAGACGGAGCTGGAAATGGCGGCGGGAGAAAAGGGGGAGTGCCGCGTTTTTCGCGCGTAGCTTAAAAATACTTTTTGCATGTCGTGGTAAGAAACTGTAATACCACAAACTGTTTGTCTCTTTAATCCATTTAAAGTACATGGGGGGATGGAAAATTCACGTGTGGCCCGTGAAGACTGTGAAGAGTGCCTATGCCAGGCTATATAGAAGCAGTGAGAGGCTTTTAGAGACTTGTGACGAAAAAAAAAGCCTTTGTGTTCAGGCCAAAATAACTCATCCTTAAAAGATTAATAACCCCATGTGATGGCCCGTGTTCGGCAGTGTGAAAGAACTGTGAGATTTTTCATAGGAGAGATGTTTTACACCACAGCAGATTGTTTCTTCCCAGGCAAGTCTCTTCTGTTAGTGGCAGTTTGAGAACCAGGTTTAGCAAAAGAAAATCCTTTTTTCCTTAAGCATAAGAAAGAGACTTTTCAAGAACTGCAACTCTGACTGAAATCCCACGTTCTGTTATCCTTTGTGTGAGTTGAGTAGAAAAAGAAAAGTGCTTGAGGAGGGGGGAGGTTTGCTTTAAATTTCTTGTTGTTTTTCTTTCCTTTTAATTCTATTAGTAATAAAACTCTTTGTATTACAGTTGTTTAAAGTTTTGTGCCTGCTTTTTTTTTTTCTCTTAATTCTTATCTCACAGAAAAAAAATCGGTAAATGATAGATAGTTCAAACCAAAACCACTACACCCACATAGCGCTACAGGCTCTGGGAAGAGCAGCTGGAAAGCTGCTGGTAGAAAAAGACCTGGGGGTGTTCTGGTCAACAGCCAGCTGAACATGAGACAGGAGTGTGGCCAAGAAGGCCAATGGAATCCTGACCTTTATCAGCAATAGTGTGGTCAGCAGGACCAGGGCAGTGATTGTACCCCTGTACTTGGCACTGGTGAGGCCACACCTCAAACCCTGGGTCCATATCTGGGCACCTCACTACAGGAAGGGCACGGAGGTGCTGGAGCATGTCCAGAGAAGAGCAATGGAGCTAGTGAAGGCCCTGGAGCACAAGTCTTGTGAGGAGCAACTGAGGTAGCTGGGGATGTTTAGCTTGGAGAAAAGGAGGCTCAGGGGAGACCTTATCACTCTCTACAACTGCCTGGAATGTGGTTGTAGCAATGTGGAAGTTGGTCTCTGCTCCCAAGTAGCAAGCAATAGAAGAGGAAATGGCCTCAAGTTGGGATAGGGGACATTTAGACTGGATATTAGGAAAAATTTCTTCATGGGAGGGGTTGGGAGGCATTGGAACAATTGTTCCAGGGAAGCTGTTGAGTAACTATCCCTGGGTGTCTTTAAAAGATATTGAGATGTGGCACCTGGGGACATGGTTAAGTGGAGGACTTGGCAATGCTGGGTTGATGGTTGGACTCTGATCTTAACGGTCTTTTCCAACCAAAACAATTCTGTGATTCTGTAATGATTTGCAGTTGTAATGGAAAAGGTTTGACCATCTTGTACTCTAGCCCTGGAAAACCTGCAGCTTCCTTTTATAAGGAGGTGTTACTCATCAAGTTTTTTAATCACTTATATTTTCTCACCTGAGGCAAAATTCTGACCTAATTAAAGTTAATAGGTGAAAACTTAAAACTGGCAGACTCAGAATTTCACTCATGCTCTTTAGGTGCTTTTAATTGGAGTATAGGAGTAATTAGGGTGGGAGGGATGACTGGTAGCAAAGATACATAGGCAAAGCAATAAAAAGAGGATAGCAATGAGAGTAACAGGCATAAAGGGATAATTTTTTTTTTTTAAATCACACAATTTAAAAAACAAAGATACAATAACTTTGAAAGATACAAATATTGTATTAATTAAAATATAAGAAATTCCAAAAATAAATCAACTTATTTTTGCACTTATATGAATTATATTCAAGGATTAGTGTACTAAATATCTGGGCAAAATTAGCATCAATTACACTGTGATTTCTATCTCTAAGCTGGTTAGGTGTCTCTAGAAGGATGTGTCTTGTTCAACGTGACTCTGCAAACCAGAGAATGTGTAAGTGATAAGTGTGAATTAATCAGAGATTAGTATTTCTTTACTGTACCCTGGTTTTAGAACTTAGGCACTAGTCTACCCTGCAATCTCAAAAAAATACCCCAGAAGAACCAGCTCTTGTGCACAGGCTGCGGTGGTCAGTTGCATTCATCAGTTGGCTTGAACTGTCTCCACTGATAAAAAGTGAATGATCCGCATGTTTTTTACACCTATGAGCTTATTCTTCCTGCAACATGACCGCAAGTGTCATCCAGAAGGACCAGTTTTTGCTGAGTCCTACAAAGCAGGAATTAAAATAATGGGAGGATTTTAAAGCAAATGGACTTCTTACTGCTCTTGATAGATTTGGTTTTAGTTTTGGCTTTATATTTCCACAAATGGACTTTAGTTCTTTAAAATATTTTTCAAAAAGCTCAGTGAGTCTTCACCTCAGAGCCATTTTATTTTTAACATGACAAAACATTAACTATTTCCATAATGCCCTGTGTGGTCATAGTATCTCATTTTTTGAATTGCAACTGCCATTGATGTCTGCATCACTATTCTTTACAACATAAATTCCATTTAAGTATAAGTTGGTGAGTTTTATTTCTGAATTTATTATCTAGGAGTGTGAACCACAAACCTGGTATTTTCTTTTTGTTGTTTTTTCTAGTGTAGGTTTTATATTACTGATTAATAATGCTAACAAATTATGTCCATAGCATAATATTACTTTTTTTGCCTGGTATTTATGTGATCAGATACTTTTCAGACATATATTTCTCATAAATATATATATTACAGAGTTTTCAATAATTTTTTTAATAAATTCTCCCACTAGTTGTTTGCCTTTCTTCTTCCTAGTCTGCTCCCAGTTTTCAAGAGGAGTCTTTGCTATTAGATTCTATGACAAGTCTGTAAATAGCGTATCATCATTCTGTGGGACTCTTCATGTCTCCTTCATAACTCCCAGCTTCCCAACAGATGAACACATCCCTTTGTCATTCACATGAGGCCTGACCTTGAGGTCAGGCTTCATCTTCTTAGCTTGACTGAATACTATCAGTGGACGAAGTTTGCATATTTGTATGACAGTGACAGAGGTAAGGTGTGGTACTTTTTACCTGCACCCTGTTTGTCAGATGTATCTAATTGAAATCTCGAATTCATATTAGATAAGTAAATAACGGAAGAAATATTTACCTCCAACAAGCCTAAGTGTAATTGAATCAAGTGTTTCTTGAACTTAGAAATGAGCTTTTGGGACAGAAACAAAAATGTTTAAATCACAATGAAATTATTACAGTATGCATTAATAGAAACTAATAAGCAATGTGAGATTAGTCACATGCTATAAAACAGTTTCTATGTAAAGTTTTTTCTTTTTTTCTTAAAGACACATCTAAGGAGAAAAAATACGAGTATGAAGGGCTATCTGCTACCACAGATTCACTCCACACATGCAAAATTAGTAGCTGGGCACCAAGCAAGCAGTCAAGAATCTTGGATGCAGTCAGTCCCTACTTCTTTGGAGACTACTTTTGGTCTCAAGTTCCTCTCCTCTGTTGAGGTTATATTTTGTTGTTGATGTTGATAAACCCAAATACATTGCTTGAGATCAATTCACTCCACAATATAGCCTTCTCAAGTCCTATGCCCTTTTGTGACTGTAGTAGTAATAATGTAACAGTTGAAAAAATCACTGGCGAATTGTGGTATATTAATTAGTTTTCTGAGAAGAAGCAGCTTTATCCAGAAAGAGCGTGGTTTTGACTGCTTTTTCTGGAATTCCATTATTATCATTCCATTTTCAGGTTCTCCTCACCTAGTAGTCTGTCGGGATTGGTAGGATTTCAGGAACATAGAGATGATTTATAGCTGAATCAGTCTCATGTTTATTGAAGGGTGAGACATCCTGCAAACAACATCTCTAATTACAGTAACAATAGCAATAGCAGCAATAGCAATGGGCAGCTGTAAAGGTACAGCAGCTGAGGTAGTAGCAGCCAGCTAGGAGTAGCAGCTAGAAGCCTTAGCTTTTTGCTACAAGGCCTTATATACTTTTTTCAGCCAATTAAAAAATGCCACAAAGCTTGCTAACACACTTGTACCAATCATCACTGCATGATTTTACCGCAATGTGTATTTTTTTTAACCAATCACTACATTGTTATAAGGGCCTGTTGTACAGACTTATATTGTTACATCTTAACTTTCTAAAAACTCTAAGGTTTATTGCTAAACTCAATATTCTTTACTCTTTTACTTATCACTATTATTTCTTGCATAAAACATGTTTTTACTTGCTAGAAATACATTTCTACTTTTATAAAGCATACTTATTTCAAAACTACAGTCTTGCTTTAAACTGCAAAAGCTCATTATTCTAACTCAGGCAGTCTTCGCCAAGGTCTCAGATCAAAACATGTATCCAATTCTATCTGGTCAAACACAATGGTGTTTATGTACTCTGTCTGCACCTGTGAGCTCTCTGTAACTTCATTTCCCACAGTAGTCCTTGGCTAACTTTCTTCTATACTTACCTGCTCCTGTTCCCTTTAAAATGGTTATTTTGTGGCTTGCCTGCATGTTCATTGGTCAGAGCTAAATATTAAGTGCATTTTAAATGATAAAAGGCTAATAAATTTAAAGTATGGTTATACCACTCCGTGCTTTGTTGAGTAATGGGGTGATATTAAATTCCCTGCATTCTGATGCCATTTTGATGTTCATAAGCTGAAGGGATCTCCTCAAGAGAGTTCTTTATAATTTTTGTAAGCATTCAAGTTAGAGGGACTAATCCTGGTGTGTAGCCTCCAAAGCTAATGTCCCATGGAACAATGAATGCTAAGCTGATTTCTCTGGAAGTTCCTTTTCAAATTCACTTTAGAATCAGGAACATTCACTGTCTTTCTAAAAGGACAGATGTAAAACTACATTCTTAGCCAATTGTCCTGGGTCACAGTGTATTCTGTTACCATCCTCATGAGCTGCCGAACCCAGGTGGGGCAGTGTTTCCTTGCCTCCTCCCTTCGGACTATTTTCTCTTAATGGGCCATCAATTCCCTGTCGCAAGACTCATAGAGAACTCCCTCCGGACTACCTTCTGTTAATGAGCCCATTAACACCTTTCCTCATGATTCATCATCCCATTGTGAGATGCTTCACCCAGAGGGAGGAGCCAAGCATTCCATCCTGTGTGGTGGCCAGGGAACATACCTTTATGTTAAGGCAACCAAAAGGCTTTTCCCAGGGTGCATGGTTCTGTTAAGTTAATCTATTCCAGTTTGAATTCCCCAGTTGGCTGCTGGCCTTGGCCCCTCGTCACTCCCCTGGGGCACTCCCATTGGTCCCTGCTCCCTGGTCTCGCCTTTTCCCAGCCCCAGGAAAAACCCTGAGCTAGCTTGTTCTGGTATTTGCCCCTGTGACCTTTGACAGTGAAGATGCAATAAACCCTCCTGCTGGAATGCAAGCAAATATCCTTCCTGACTCTTTTGCTACTGACTGTAATACTGAACCTGCCCAGGCATCTGTGGGGGCACGCAGGTCCCCACGGAGCCAGTCAAGGATGGTATTAAATGGCACCTGAGCGTGGGGCGGCCTCAGACCATCCCTAGAGAGCGTCTCCAGCAAAGCTTCACTGCTGGAATAAAAGTCGCCTTTCTAGCAGCCATAGCCCCAAAGAAATCTTTGTGTTTTATCAGAGATCTCGGTGGGGGAGACCAGCAAACGTCTCAGAAGGAGAAGATCAGTATAAGTCAGTGGAACGCACTCAAGACTTTTATTTGACCTTCTAAGGTAATATAGGTTACTTTTGTGTCCTCTTCTGTTAATTTCCTTTTATCTCAAGGGTTGGGAAGAGAAGGAGATGGGGGCAGAGTTGTCTCATCTCCTGCTGGAAGCCTTTCTCCCAGTTTTAAGAGTCCTTGTTTGGGAAAATTTTCATTATACCAGGGAAGGTTTAAAACATTTTGTTCAGTGGTTATTTAGGCATTGGTTAGTCGAGTGTTTAAAACACTTTGTGTGCTGTTTGTTTTTGTCGGGAAAAGGGTATCAGCTTTATAAGCTAGCAAAAGCTATTGATAGTTTTGTGAAACGGTTTAGAAATGTTAATCCCAGTTTAAAAAACCCTTTACCACTTCCCTTTCCCTGTATTGCTGTTCCCTCTGCCCTAATTCAAGGGAAGCCTTGAGAAGGATCCCACCCTCCTGCACAGGCTTGCCATCGTCTGCCTGCTTTCTCTTTATCTTCTTTGTCCCTTGCCTGGAGTGGTGATGGCCAAGCCATCCTGGATCCTGCCCAAAACCTCTTCCCCGTACCTAATTCTCCGGTTTTCTCTCCTTTAAATTTGCTCCAAGACCACGGCAGCATGGCTGGTTCCTCAAACTCAGCTGTTATTCCTGGTTTTAATTTTCCCGGCTCCACCCCCTCATCCAAAATGGCGGAGGCCACGTGGAGCCCGCACCCGCGGGATTTTCACAAACACATGGCCCCCTTCCCCCACCTTCTCCCGCTCACGTTACCACACGTGGTCCCCCTCCATCCTGGGCCCCTCCCACGCGTCGATACGTGTTACGTTGGGTCCCTCTCCCTCTGTTGGGGGTCCCCTGCCAGCTGCAGACACTGCCTCTCCCTTCTGTACCCCCGTCCTCCCCATCAGCAACCCTGCCCGTGAAAACCAACCCACCTCGCGTTCCAACCTGGCCGAGCCAGCCTTAAGCCCCAGCAAAAGCTGTGAAAAAAGCAGCAATGACCCTCCCCGTGGGGCCCACGGGGCCACCCCAGCCTTGCAGCCCTGGCACGTTCCAGCTGCGGTTGGGGAAGCCCTGAGCCAGAGTCCCACAGCGGCGCGAGAGCCGAGCTCGGCGGGGAACGCCAGAGTCGCTGCCCAGGGGCACCCTAGAGCTAAGACCCAGTGGCGGCTGCGGCCCCGAGCCAGACCGTCGTCAGCAGCCCTGCAAGAACTCCAAAATGAGCCCCAAAGGGCCGTAGCCGCAGGAAAAAGTGGCATTCAGAAACTCCCTGAGGAGCTTTAAACAGCCCCAAGACATTATAAACAGACAGAGGCTAGCATCCTTTAAACATAGCCTAGAAAACCGGCAGCAAGTGCTGGAGAAGCCTGACCCTGCGGATCCCGGTCTCCCCGGCGGTGCCACAGTAGATGGGCAGTGGCCGCCGGCCCCCAGAGAGAGCCCTAAGGCAGCGAGCAGCACACAGCATGGTCAGCCCAGACACAAGGCTGCTGACCAATCCCTTCGGTCTGCTAACCAACAGCAGACCTCTTGTCCCCCGCAGCAGCTCTGAAGGGGCGCCCGCCCCGCCGCTCTCGGTGGCCCCGGCGAAGCCGCTTTTCTCTCCCGTCATCGCCGCCGAGCCCCACCCGCGAACCCCCGCCGGCTCGTGCCTGGCTGCCTCCCTCCGCCAAAACGGGGGCACGCCTGGGCCGGCTCCACAGCCGGCCCAGGACCGGACCCCGCGCGGCCGCTTGCTGCGGCTCACCCTGGTCGGCCACATGTCGCGAAAGTTAAAGAGACAGTCCAGTCTTGTTTTCAACCTAATGGACTTGGCTCCCCCCCACTCGCCCCAGCCGTTTTTTCACTGCCACGGTGCTGCTGTGCACGCTTCCCAGCCCCCGCCGGCTCTGCTGCCGATGTGCGAATGCCCTGAGGCTGCGAAGTCGCCACCGCTGCGGCCCTACTCCCCCAGCTGTGACAGCTCCGCCCGCGTGGTGTCTTTCACATCGGCCCTGGCCCTGCCCACATCCCCTGCCCCCGTGTTGCAAAAGAGGCAGAAAAAGAGGTGGGATGGCAGGAGCCAGGCTGTAGAACTCGGACTGTTCCAAAAAGCTGCGAAAACATCGTGAAACAAGCAGTGGATCTAAGCAGTCCACAGGAGCAGCCAAAGCAAGCAAAGAAACCAAAAGCCACAGATGACACCTGGAAGCTGCCAGAGAAAAACAAACTCTGCACCAGCCAAGCAAACATCACTGCTGCAGACACAATATCAACTAAGATGAACAGGGCGCAGTTAAAATATAAGACCACTGTTGCCTAGAAGCGAAGACGACGCAAGGCAGCACCGCTCCCCAGTACAGAAACAGACACACCGTCCTGGAACCAGAACTGCAAACAAGACCTCAAACGGATAAGTTGGACACCTGTGGTGTCTCCCCAGATCCTCCCCCATTCTGTTACTTCCCAAACAGTTAATATTCCCTACCACCACCCCTCTGCTTTGCCTTTCCCACAGCCACACTGCCCAATATTTCTATTAAGATGTTTTCTGTTAACTTGCACTCCTTTCTGTATTTACTACTTGTCATCCATTCCCTAGCCACGGATTCTCACACCCCTCTTACTTTATACCATTCCCCTTTCCCCAAACCTTTGAGAGAGGGGGGAAGGGAAAGGCCCCCCCACTTGGAATTGCAAAATTTTAACTTTGTTTGAAACCCCAACAGAAGCCACTGCCAGAGCCTGTGCCCACATTCACCATGATGATGCCCAGCACCCAACACCTATCATCCTGCTGTCCTCTGGATTCTCCTAGTACCACCAGCAATGAATGCTTGAACTTTGCCACAGCCCAGAGAGAACTCTGCTTCAACCTCACCACCGCCCGTGAGAGCATCCATTCCAGCATCCAGAGAGAAAATCCTCTGAAACATTTGAGGACTTGTTGGGACACTGGGTTGGGGGTGTTTCTGATTGCTATTGTTGTTTTATGTATGTTTGGTTTGTTGGGACATTGGGCTTCTGATCATTTTTGTTGTTTTGTGTATATTTGGTTGTTTGGGATGTTGGGTATTGGGATCCCTGGGGGAGGCCTCTTTGTTTAATACAGAAAGGAGGAGTTGTGGTGGGCGGGGAACGTATCTTTATGTTAAGGCGACCAAAAGGCTTTTCCCAGCGTGTATGGTTCTGTTAAGTTAATCTATTCCAGTTTGAATTCCCCAGTTGGCTGCTGGCCTTGGCCCCTCGTCACTCCCCTGGGGCACTCCCATTGGTCCCTGCTCCCTGGTCCCGCCTTTTCCTGGGCCCCGTGAAAAACCCTGAGCTAGCCATAATTCTCGTATTTGCCCCTGCGACCTTTGACAGTGAAGATGCAATAAATCCTCCTGCCGGAATGCAAGCAAATATCCTTCCTGACTCTTTTGCTACTGACTGTAATACTGAACCTGCCCAGGCATCTGTGGGGGCACGTGAGACCCCACGGAGCCAGGCAACGACGGTATTAATCCTGGATATAATCTGAGATTCCAAACACCACAGACACCCTTTCCACTGGATTCCCAGAGGATAAGAGCTACATAGCCACCACTGGACCTTTCCAAGGAAGAGCAGACCCTTCTACAGGATCACCGCTTCAACAGAACCACATCCACCACTTCAGGAAGACTGCAGCCACCATTTTATCGGACTGCTACCGTCACCCTGCCTAACAGGGTGTCAGGTTGTATCCTGACTCTGTCAGTTTAAACCAGTGTTTTCTGCCTTTTTTTTCTTTTTTTCTTAATTTCCCTATTAAGTTGTTATTCTGACTTAGTGCCTCCCACTGGTTTGTTTTCAAACTAGCACACCAATACACTGTCAGTCATCTAGCAGTGGGCAGAATGTGACCTGCATGTGATTTATATTTAGGAAATACTGAAAAACACCTAGTTCTTGTGAGCTGCACTGTCTGGATCTGGCCAGGAATAACAACATGAGATTTTTCTTTCTGGTGACCCTTTGGTTCTTCCTTTTTTTTCTTACCTGTTTGTTTTAGCTGTCACAAGGCAGTCCAGTGATAACAAGCTCCAAGTCATGAAGCTCCTATCCTTATGTGGAGTAAATCTTTGCTCCTCCGTTCTCCCCATAGATTGCATGAGATTAACCTGCAGAGTCGAGCAGTTTGTAGCCAGCAACATTGACATCAAATCCTGAATACACGAGTCCACTGTTCCTTTAAGCACTTTTGCCTAACTGTTAATGTAGTGACAGTGATGTATATTTAAGGAATGATAAATAATTGGAGATGTTTCCAGCTTCAGGAGTGCGATTAAAAAGGCAAAGAGACTCACTCTTCGTGGAAACTATGAAGGCTAATAAGAATTAGTTTGATGACTTATTCCTAAAGGATCATTTATTGCTAGTGTTAGAGCACCTCTGTGGTTAGGGACTGACTGGCTGAAGTACAGGGCAATTTCCTGTCATTTTTGTCTATAAGAACTGAGGCCATTCAGTATATGTGTGCCCAGGCTATTACTGTCTTAATACAGTAGTTATTCTCATGCAATGTGGAGTAAGTGTCTGTTGGCGATTGAGGCATAGACCCAGACTGGCAGGGAATCTGAATCATTTATTCAAAGAGAAGAGCTGGTATTATATACTTTTCCAAGGCACAGTATTTCCTTATATGGTAATTCTCGCTATGTGACCTATCCCGTGTTGCCACACCAGCAACACACTTTCCAAATGTCCTTCTATGGGATGATCACTCGCTGTTCACCCGTCCGTCAGCTCCCGGCAGGCTCCTCTCTGTAGGGGTCTGCTGTGTGACTCTTCCTCCCTCCAGGGTCTGGCAGAGACAAGCCTCTCTGTGCTGCCATGTGCTCCTTTGTGCTGCCGTGTGCCTCTGCAGGCAGGTTTTGCAGCTTGTAACTCAACTTTATTCCATCTCTTCCCACAATTCCACCTTTTTTGTTCTATACAAATAAGAATTATGAAACAAAACACTTCTAACATTAGAACATGTTTGGCCCACTGCCCGAACCAAATAAGCTCTGTTCCTCACAAAAGCAGTATCTTTCTTGTGAACAGGGGGATAGATGAAAACACCTAATAACTAGTCTTATGTATGAGGACAGTGATTAAACAGATTAAACTTTGAGAAACAACATAAAGTTGTCTAAAACTTTTACCATCACTCAGAGTCTGCAATTGCTGGAAGGTCCTATTTCATAGGGAAGACTTGGAGAGTCTTTCCTAGGCAAGACTTCCAAGTTTACCTCGAATGAGGGTCCAGCTTTTATAAGATTAAATCAACAAGTCAAAGTGACTTGACTACACTTTTAGGGCAGAAGCACCTGGGTCTGATGGTGTAATCCCTAGTCAGCCAGGGCTAGGGCTTGGCCAGAGCCTCAAGCCTTGACTGAGAGGGTTTCCCTAAAATACTTACAAAATTGCCTGAACACTTTATTAGTATCAGTTAGGAACATGACTTCAGAAGAGTTTATCTTCCCCACAAGCTGATTATGAAGCTGGAGTATCCAAGGCTGGTCAGACCACTCTTGCAGGTACCCATCTTGGACCGGAATCTGTGGAAACACAAGCACATCCTCTCCCCCAGGTTATCAATGGAAAGGGGCCTTCCCATTTTCCACTTTCAAGATTCCTAACAAGTACCTCAGCTTTTCCTAAGTGAGCCTGTGATCATTCTGAATGCAACTGAAAAATTAAGAACATATAAACCTCTTTGCAGTCCTTTGCGGGGGGGTATACCCCATCTTTGCACCCTCGCTTTTTTGTTTTAACAATATGTAACACAAACATCTTTCAACTTACCAAATTCAAGAAAATGTGTAACATAACATGCAGTTTTCTAACTATGAGCAGTACAGCAGTACATCTAATAAAACAACAAGTGCACCCGGAGTAAAAATAAGCAAAGTAATTATCTTCAACTGCTTAAATACTTCACCATTTGACAGAATGTATATAAATCCAGGCCTTGGACATTACAATTATAATAACATTAACTCTTTAAGTGGTTTCAAAAGGTAACAAACCCTGAGTCAGAAGCTGCTGCAGGATGAGGTCTTTCATTCCAGTGGTAACCTTTTCCACATCAGGGAAGCAGCAACATGGGAGCTGTTCTTCCAGTTTCTCCAAGTAGGAAAAGAGTAGGTTCGCTGGCAGTGCAGAAGGGCTCGGCACAGCTGCTACGGTGGCACAAGCATCTTTCTTTGTCCGGTCTCTGGGTGCCACATGCGCTGTGAGCGCCTTGCACACAGCCCTCCACGGACACAAAAACTTTGTCAGCGCTGCGTCGCCTTGCCCAACTCGGTCCCACAACGCATCCCCTAAAGCGCCCCATGTCCAAGGATCAAAAATATTGGTACTATCTAAAGTTGAGTCACAGTCTTTTGCCCAGAACAAGAGTCTGTTCAAATCTGTAGACTCAACTTTCCTGCCGTGTTTCTTTAAAATCCGTTCCAACGTCTCTGCGACGTTCTGTTTGTGGGATACACCATCCCCCATGTGTCCCGTAGCTCGCCTACAATTTGCAGGGATTAATCGCTGGCCAGCTTTTGTCCCTCTTTCAGCAGCACTTCAAGTTCCACAGGGCTCACCAACGGATGCACAGTTAGGCGTATAATAAGCTCCTCACACGGGGCACCATTTGTCAGCAATTGAACACGGACCCAGACCAGCAGGGAATCTGAATTGTTTATTCAAAGGAATGAGCTGGTTTTATACACTTTTCCAAGGCCCAGTATTTCCTTATATGGTAATTCTCACTATGTGACCTATCCCGTGTTGCCACACCAGCAACACACTTTCCAAATGTCCTTCTATGGGGTGATCACTCGCTGTTCACCCGTCCGTCAGCTCCCGGCAGGCTCCTCTCTGTAGGGGTCTGCTGTGTGACTCCTCCTCTCCCCAGGGTCCAGTGGAGACAAGCTTCTCTGTGCCGCCATGTCCTCTTTTGTGCCGCCATGTGCCTCTGCAGGCAGGTTTTACAGCTTGTAACTCAACTTTATTCCATCTCTTCCCACAAGTGTCCTTTACCATCATTACTTCCTCTGTGATGACATTACTAACAGTGAGTTTTGGAAAAAGTAGTGACAATTATTGTAGGACGCTATCTGTAAAAGAACTGCTAAGTTATTCAGCCTCTGTTCAGTCTTCCTTTTCAGAGCTCACTGAGTTAAGAGTTTGTCTCATGATAACCAAAAGAGGTTCAGGCACATGAGGTTCCCAAGCAGAAGTGTTCCTGCAGCTTAAAATCAAGGAACTGAAGTTGCTGAGTTTTCTTCTTTTCAGTCTCCCACTTTTGTTACTGCTCTCCAGATAATTTCACTTTCACAGAAATAATGATGCAAATGCTTTCTGTTCGGTTGTGTTTGGGGTTTTTTGGGTTTTGTGGGTTTTTTGGGGTATTTTTGGGTTTTTTTAATTTTGCAACGTGTTATTGCTATCAGAATAAACTAAGCTGTATGGTGATGACAAATCTGCCACCCAAAAAAAAAAAGCAAGCAATCCAGGCAGCCATTTGACATCACTGCAGAGAGCACCCCAAGAATAGAGAATCCTGAGGAAAAATAGCAGATCAGAGGAGTAAAATATAGAAACCCTTTTCAATGGATAGTATTATGGGGAGAAATAAGATAGAATTGGGTTGTGAGCTGTAAAACCTGCCTGCAGAGGCACATGGCAGCACAAAAGAGCACATGGCAGCATAGAGAAGCTTGTCTCCACCGTACCCTGGAGGGAGGAAGTGTCACACCGCCGACCCCTACGGAGAGGAGCCTGTTGGGAGCTGACGGACGGGTGAACAGCGAGTGATCATCCCATAGAAGGAAGTGTGTTGCTGGTGTGGCAACACGGGATAGGTCACGCCGTATAAGGAAATACTGTGCCTTGGAAAAGTGTATAAAACCAGCTCATTCCTTTGAATAAACGATTCATATTCCCTGCCCGTCTGGGTCCATGTTCAATCACCGACATAGTATTAGCATTAATAATAGTCCTTATTAATTTATGCCTAGTTGAGATTGTTTCACTCAGAGGAAATACAGACAGGTTGGAGGACCTGAAGTCCACTAAATAAGATTTGAAACAATGATTCAGATTACATGTTTTTCAGTTTCACTCTTTTTTTTTTATTATTTTAATTTACCATTTCAAATAGTATTTTGAGGGATAAACATACTTTGGTGCTTTTTAATGTTTTAAGATGCTCCTTGCATCTCTTAGTTTGCTTACATTACTTACCTTTCCCTTTTTAACACAAGTTCTCCACATTTATCCTTAGCATTTGAAATTGTTTATATGTACCAGTGGACTGTAGTTATCTATGATTTTAAAATAAATATTCATTACATGACATACAAAACTTAATACCAATCTTTTTTAAAGAGACTTGGAAAACCAGAATTATATGAGATAATAATTCAATTTATGCTTTTGGAAGCCTGCCATTTTGTGTCTTTGCTGATGACCAGTCTTGTATAGTGCTGTATGTCATTACCATTTTCCCTGATGAAGCTGAATTGCTAAACACTGATCCATCTTAATTTAATAATGTACTTAAAACTGTGAGATGAATTAATTCATAGTGCTTTCCTTCTATTTTACAGGCATAACCACTACTGTTTCTCATGAGAGTTATACCTGAAGCTCCCTTTACATAACAAGTCAGAATGTGTCTCAAAGAAGTGATTCCCTGTCCCAGTTTGAGACAAATTCGGAGTAACATCCAAATTTGAACGTCCTCTGATAGAAGGCAGGTTACAGCCACTCCTCCCCCACCAGGTTCGGGAAAAATTTTCCTCGGAGGAAAGTGAAAGGAAAAACAACTATTTATTTAACAGACACAATGCACAATGGGAAAAGAATAATGCTAAACAATAAAACCTCTCACTGTGGAGAGAACTTGGTAAATTCTCAGCATCCTTTCTTTTGGGCGTAGTCCCTCTCTCTCTCCTCTTTGGAGCTGGGTCAGCCTGGGCCCCCTCCAGGCCTCAGTGGAAAGTTCTCCCAGTGAGTTCTGGTGTTCCGAACAGTTCCAGAAGAGAAGAAGAAGGAGCCAAAGTCCCAGGAAAGAAAAGTTTAACTCTCTCTCTCTGGAGAAACAGAGCTGAAAGCTGTCTGAAAAGCAGGAAAAGGGTGCTTCCTCTGCTCTTGCCACCACAGAAGCAGCAGCTATCTCTGTGTCCTTGGAGCACAAACTGCTTTGAAAAGTTCGTCTGGCTTTTTTTTTTTTCTTTCTCTTGCACTCAGTTTTAAAGACAACAGAAGGGCACAGGAATCATGTCTGGGCATAGAGCGGCAATGCACAATACACATCATGAAGTCACCCCATGACGCTCCTGATGTTTGGTGGTTTCAGGAGAGAAGAATGTGCAAAAATGTCAATTTGCTTGTAAAAAAGTCTAATTTTTTTTCCTGTAATAGTATCTGCTATCCTTTAAATCGCTCTCTAGAATCATGTAGAATACTCTGGTAGGAATTGAAACATGGTAAGTCTCATTCTTGTACTGCTAGAAATCATTAAAATGGTACTTTTTATATAGCAGGAATTAATTGCCAACAGAAATTTTCATGTTTCTATACTACATTATTTAATCCCTGAAAGTAAAATCTGTCAAGTAGTCTTCACTTTTACAGTATATTGTAGGGAATTGCATCTGTACAAACACTACAGCTTCCTATCAGGAATATGCCAAAAGTATAACATGGAAGCAAACTTCTCTACACTACCTGTAGGTGTTAGCATTGGGCCTGCTTATCTATATGGAAAAATATATCTCAGCACATCTTTCATAATCAGGGATATGACTGTAGGCAACAGAAATAATAAATCCATTACCATCACTGCAGAACATGGGAATTCTGCCACAGACTTCAGCGAGGTCTCGGTTTAAATACAGTACTGCTCAAGCACTGGGAACAAAAGCTGTTCAATAGCATTTCTTAATAAGCAGATGATCCTTTTGCTGTAATTGGATCACTCTTCTGGAAGATCTTTCCCACTATGTGGAATTCCAGCAGTGGATCAGTGAAACCGGCAAAATCCAATTCTATAAAAGGTTGAGCCAAACCCAGAGGTTGTCCTTACGAGGCTTTAACTTGATGCCTTGCAGTGATGTAAATAGAAATTTCATGCAATAATAATTGCCCACATATATCTTAGTTTCTGACTTCTACCTACATGTGACAGGTCAAACAAGTTACAGGAGATCTTAAATAAGTAATCTCACAAATCACATTGTAGAAGCTTGTTAATTCCTGAAGCTTTGTCAGTCATATCTTCTGTTTTCTCCTGTGTTTCACTAGGCTTACCAACATGTGGTAGCTGATGTAAAGTGACCAAAAGGCTTTTCCCAGGTTGCATGGTTCTGTTAAGTTATGTGGTCCAGTTTGAATCTCCTGGTTGGCTGCTGGCCTTGGCCCCTCGCCACTCCCCGGGGCTCTCCCATTGGTCCCTGCTCCCTGATCCCACCTTTCCCCCAGCCCCGGGAAAAACCCTGAGCTAGCCATAATCCTTGTATTTTGCTTGCCACCCTTCAACTGTGGGGCCGTAATAAACCTGCCTGTTGGAATGAAGGCAAAGCAAATTCCCTTCCTGTCTCTTTGCTACTGAACTACAATACTGAACCTGCCTGTGCGTCTGTAGGGGTGCGCAAGACCCCGCGGAGCCAAGCAGGAATGGTATTAGATGGCACCCAACGTGGACTCCCTCTGACCTCCAAGCCAGCGTCTCCAGGATTTCTGGAATCAAGCCGCATTTGGAGCAGCCATGACCCCAAAGAAACCTCTGAGTTTTATCAGGGATCTCGGCGGGGAAAACCAACAATCTTCTAGAGAAAGAGAAGACTGGTCTTAAGTCAGTAGACCGCCCTCGAGACTTTTATTTGACCCTGTAAGGTAATATGGGTCACTTTTGTATCCTTTTCTGTTAATTTCCTTTTATCTTGAGGGTTGGGAAAAGAGGGAGATGGGGGCAAAATTCTCTCGTCTCCTATGGGAAGTTTTTCTCCCAGTTCTAAAAGTCCTTGTTTGGGAAAATTTACATTATACCAGGGAAGGTTTAAAACACTTTGTTCAGTGGTTATGTAAGCAGTGGTTAGTTGCATATTTAAAACGCTTTGTACGATGGTTGTTTTTGTTGGGAAAAGGCTATTAGCTTTATAAGCTAGCAAAAGCTATTGATAGTTTTGTGAAAGGGTTTAAAAATGTTAATCCCAGTTTAAAAAACTCTTTACCGCTTCCTTGTATTCCTGTTCCCTCTACCCTAAATCAAGGGAGACCGAGAGAAAGACCCTGTACTTGTGCACAGACTCGCCATTGTCAGTCTGCTTTCTCTCTGTCTTCTTTGTTCTTTCTCTTACTTCAAGTATGGGGTACTGATGTACACGTATAGGACATTCTTCCTTTTCAATTGTTATTTTTATGGGGTCAATATCCAATCCTCCTCTATTCCCCTCTCCAGCCCAAACTTCTTGGTTAATTCTTTCCTCATATTCTTGGTGGAGCTGTAGCACTTTGGCTGTCATTTTTCCTTCTTCAGGTATAACCCCTATTCCTAATTGTATCTGCATGTCTCTCTCTAATAAGTTACAACCTGCTCCAGGGACTAATAAAACATCTCCCATCCCTATTCTAGTTTCCCCTTCGATTACTATGCTTTTGATTACAGGAGCCTTAAAACCTTCTCCCTTTGCTCCTATTACTTTTATTGTGTCATTACTTACATTACACCCCTTTGGGATAGTAAACACACAAGTTCTTTCTGCCCCAGTATCAACTATAAATTCTAATGCCTCCTCCTGGGGGCCTAGTTTTGACGTTATCAAGGGCTCTAAATGATATTTATCCCCCAGGAGGTAGAGCCCATGACACCCCTAGTCCTGTATTCTGTCCTATTGTACTTCTTTAAACTCCTTCAGATCTCTATTCCGCTTTGGGCATTCCCTCTTAAAATGGCCCTCCCTTCCACAATAAAAGCAGGCACTGTTTGAAACATCCTGGCTATAATTCGGGTTGCGGTCTCTTGCTCCCATTAGCAGTCTGATCTTCCCTCTTCCCCTGTTACTTGGGGCGTTGTTTCTAGGGGTTTCTACCCTAGAGGGGGTCATAGGTTTGAATGTGTTAACCCCTCGCACTGTGGCCACCATGATTTCTGCTTTGCTTTTTGCTTTTTCTTCATCTCTCCTCACATAAACTTTTTGCTCTTCTCGTAACAGTTTGTCTAATCCTCTATCTTGCCAATCATCTAGTTTTTCAAGCTTTTTCTTAATGTCTGGCCAAGCATGTGTGACAAAATTAACTTTTAATAATGCTTGGCCTGCTGGACTGGTAGGATCTGTACCGGAATATTGCTGTATATTTTTCCAAAGTCTTTCCAGCCATTCAGTTGGGGATTCTTCCTTTCCCTGCTGACTGTTAAATGATTTACTTACATTCTGCCCTTGAGGAGCAGCTTCTTTTATCCCCCTAACCAGTAAGTTACGATAATCACTCATATCCCATCTGCCTGCCTCAGCACTGTGGTTCCAGTTGGGAGAGGTCATGGGCATCTTTTGATCTCCCGGTGGCCCCTGTTGATTCTCCCTCTCCCAGATTCTCATTCCAGCTGTCCTGATCATTTCTCTCTCTTCTTGTGAAAATACAATACACATTATAGACTGCATTTCTTCCCATGTATAAATATTGGGTCCCAAAAACTGATCGAATTGTTCCAAGAGGCCTATAGGATCTTCTAACAAACTCTTAATTTCCTTCTTAAAATTTCTAACTTCCATGGAAGTTAAAGGGGCTCTCCCATCGGTACTTCTCTGGGGGGAAATATGTTAGTCCTGTTTCCCTCCTCGCCGAGTGTGTTTGTATTTTTACTGGTCTCTGAGCTCCCTCTTGTGTTCTGAGAAGGTCCCTCACATGCCGGAGGAGGGGCAGTGAGTACTGCATTAGGTGGGGGTAATACCTTTAACAGTTCCCACCTCTTTTCCTCTCTATTTTCTTCATCTTTTTTTTTATTTCAGCTACTTTAAAGGTTCTTACTTCCATAGGCCAGATTTCTCCTTTCCAGCATGAAGCATATTCACTCTCTTATGGATTAACAGGTTCTTTAGCATTTACATAAATATTTAGAGCTTGACAAATCCACCTTTCAAAATACCCATATTTTGGCCAATATAAATGATCCAATCTAAGTTCCTCCTTTACCCCTTCAATCATGCAATATTGAATCATCTTAACTTTTTCTTTTGTGCACAAATTATATTCCCAGTTAGCTATTTTGACTCCCAGTGGACTATCTGGGGGAATTTTCGTCAATATAGCTTTGTTTATATCCTTCTTGGGACTTGACTTACTAGTCTTTTGTCCCATGGTATTTCAGTGGGGGGGTTCTCTCCACACACTTCAACTGGGGCTCAACCTCGGGGCCTTCAAACCTCAGCTACTCAATCCTTGGGGCCTCCAGCCCCTCCGCTCTGTTCCTCCTTCTGCCAATCTATTTTATTCTGCACCTTCCACTCACTTTCCTTGCACCTTTTATACACCTTTGGGGAACCACCTCCTCCCTCTCCACACACCAAAACCACAATAAATACTTCTTCGTAAACCTCCCCCTGGATAACAATGTCACACCTCAAACCCACAATTTATACAACACAAATAAAGCCTCACAATCGCTTCACGTCTATAACAGTCTCACTATTCCCTACTCATTTGTCACAACAATCACCTAAATAGATTCCACATTCATTCCATGCTGGCCACTCACCTCCTTCATTCCCCTTTATCTCACTACAAAATTCCAAAAGTACTCACTTATACTCTACAAACAAAATTCTAATCAACTCTTGAATGTTGTTGTTGGCCAAATTCAAATACTTTGAGTATAGGATTTCTAGGATATTTTTTTAACCTCAATGCTCCACCTCCCATGTTCAGGATACTGAATTCTCAATTGAATCTCCCGGGCATTACCACCCACTCTTTGCCAATCCTAACCCTTAATTTGGCATTCTTTTTGTACCTGGGGACTCTTACTCTCGTCCTGTATTTCCTAGTGGACCGCCTAGGAAATCCTTTTGCTCCCTTATTACCCAAGACTACTCCTGTCTCTATTAGGGATCCTATCTGGTATCCCTCCCTGGGACTCTTCCAACCCTTCAACGCTACACTTCCCGTCTCCACAGTATTTTTTTTTCCCTACCCTTCAGTGATACACTTCCCATCTCCTTAGGATTTAACCTCGTCCCAGTTACTCCAGTGGGATCAGTCACTCTTTATCTTTTGCTTTGTCTCTTCGCCTTGCGGAGGTATGGAACCATGGCTAGAAAGACTCCTCACTCGCTTCATAAGTCCGGACTGTGCAGCCTACATCTCACACACACGCACCATTCAATCCCCCATCCGCCCCCGCTCTGAAACAGTACTTACAGGTCCTTTTTCCCGTCAGGGTCTTCATGCATAAGAATTACAGGCTTTTTACCACAGTTTAGGGAGCCTTTGAGGATCCTTTAAAAAGAAGGGGGGTCTTTTGATCCCCGCTGTTTGCTTTAAGTGTCCCTTCTTGTCCTCGAGGTGTTAACCTGCAATCTCCGATATCTCCAGGAGAAGCCGAGCGAGCTGCTGAAATCGGCGGGGTGGCCTTTTGCTTGCAACTCCCTAGGATCACAGAGACGAGGTATTTATCACATTGGGGTCACCAAACTGTGAGAAACGAAGCCCATTCCTCTTGTGAGGGTTTTCTAAATTTAATAAGGGACAATAGGGGACAAAGGTAATTTAAAGCAAACGGACAGCTCTGGGTGCTTAGCTCATAGCCAGAGGCACCCCCACTTACACAAACTTCCTGGTTATACGCTTTAACATTATGCACATTAATAAACCACAATGCATATGCATAGTTTTTCTGTGAACTAATTTACTTTTTTTTTTTAGAAGGGATTAACATAGTGCCTCCCCCAATCTGCCTTTTGGAGCATGCATATTATGATGTGAGAGTCTTCGGGGGTCTTCTCTGATGAAGGCTTGAGTTCTCCCTCACTCTGAACTTTTCAACTGTGTCTTTGGAGCATGGGCAGTTATGGTGTTCCCAGGTCTTTCTGGGTCCAACCGGTTTGAATTCCTTTCTCATTAACACATCCTGCTGCTTCTCTTATCTTGTCTAAGATTATCCCCCTGGCTTTCCATTTATTTAAGCATTAAGTGATGAGTTAACCATATACTAGCTATTACATTGTATAAAAAGGTTATAATTCGAATTATATAGGTATCTTATAACTCAAGCTATATAATTATCTTGTAACTTTAACACTAGTTATAATGTTAATTAGTAATTATCTGCATAGCAAAGTTATTGTTAACATGCACATCATATTTCCTAACATGTTCTCATACATAATATTTCTTACATTTCACTACCCGCGAAAGCCAATGCTATAATAGCTGTTTATCCCATGTTGGTCCGGGATCACCAGGTCAGTCGACTGGGATCTGCGGGAGCAGGGGGAGCCTCTCCACCCAGCCTGAGACCTCAGGAAAGCTGAACCAACAAGAAAGAGGATACCAAAATCCACCAGCTTCATCTGCTGTGAGGAGGAGACCAAAGCCAGAGGTTGAACAAGTTCCCATCTGTTTTGCCCAACCTGCTACGTGAACCCTTTTTTTTTCCTTCCCTGAGACCAAGGGGCTGGCCGCCATTTTGCCTTCCCCCCCAGCTTTGCCACGCAGTTGGTCTTTTCTTCCCCTGGTATTTTGAGGTTTTTGTTCTGCTGTGGGTGGGTGTAGGGGGTGGGGGGAGGGTAAGGTTCTGAAAGTTCAATATCTAGCATTTATTCAGGTTTTTTTCCATGCCGTGCGGGCATTTTGTTTGTCAATAAACAGGGTTTTTTCACTTTCACCCAGTGGTATTCATTTTTTCTCATTGGCAGAAAAAGGATTTCTGAAGCCCTTTTTCTTCTTTAGAGGAAACACTCATTCCAGAGCATTTTCTCCTAAATTTGTCTCTAAGCTGAGACACCTTCCTACCACTCTATTCCCTTCCTGCATTGCCCCCACCCAATTCTTCCTGGCCTTGCCTTGTCTTGCCTGCTCCTCCTTGCTGTGCATGCTCCAACTTTACATTGCCTTATTGACTGCTCTGTGTCCCACTCTTGCCCTTCCTAACACTCCAGTGCCTTTTTTGGCCTTGCTCACCCATTCCCACTTTGACTTCTCTATCCCTTTTTTCCCAGCCTGCCCTTACCTTGCATTGTTTTACTACTCCTCCACCACCTTGTCCCGCCTGCCCCTTTCTTCCCTGTCCTTGCCTTGCTTACAACTTCTGAGCCGTCTCTTGCCTACCATTCCCTTGCCTTGCTTGCCATTCCTACCCAGCCTTGAATTTCTTTGCCACTCCTGTTCCTCCCTTGCCTTGCCTTCCCTGCCTGTGTCTTGCTTTGCATTGCCTTGCATACCATCCCCCACCTTTATGGGCTTAACACTTTTTCCCCTGGCCTCTCTTTGCCTTGCCTTGCATTCCCCTTCTTTGTCTTGCCTTGCCTTTCCTAGCCCTCTCTTGCCTTGCATTAACCACCCATGTCCTGTCTTGCCTTGTCTTCCCCTTCATTTCCTTCTCTTGCCTCGCCTTCTTCTATCTTGGCTACCTATCGCTCACCAAGACATTACTATGCCTCTCTCACCTTGCCTTGCCTTGCCTGCTCTTCCTATGACTCTCATTGCCTTGCCTATCTTTCATTTGCTTTGCTTTGCAAATCTGCCTCTTGACATGCCTGGCCCTGATTACCCATCCCTTCCCTTGCATTGCCTTTCATACCCACCCCAGGCCTTGCCCTGTCTACCTTTCTCTTCCCTTGAATTGCCTTACTACTACTAATCATCCACCACCTTGTCCTGCCTACTCCTTTCTTTCCTGGCCTTGCCATGCCTTGCCTTCTTCCCCTTAGACTTGCCTTGCCTTTCCTACCCTTCCCTTCCCTTGCCTTACAACAGCATTCCTTCCTTGTTCTTGCCTGGACTTGCCTATCTGTCCCTTGCCTTGTATTGCCTCATGTACTTGTATATTCCCCACCTTGACTTGCCTGCTCCTGTCTTGCCTGGCCTTTCCTTGCCTAGCCTTTCCTTGCCTAGCCCTTCCTGTGCCTGTCTGGCCTACCCATCACTGGACTTACCTTCCTATGCCCTGCCTTGCCTACAACTCCTGTGCCTTCTCTTGCCTACCACTCCACTGCCTGGCTTTGCCTTCCCCTCACTGGTCTTGCCTTCCCTGCCTCTCCCTTGACTTGCCTAGAATTGCCTACACTTGCAAGGTAAGGCAAGGCAAAGGAGCTGCAGGCAAAGCAAAGCAAAGCAAGGGAGTGCTAGGCAAGATGACGCAAGGGAGATGTAGAAAAGGGAAGGCAAAGCAAGGGAATGCTAGGCAAAGCCAGGGAAAGGGACTGAAGGCAAGGCAAGGCCAAGTGGCTCAGAGTGCCTTTCTTTGGGAAGCAAAGGATGTAGTCCCAGTGTTTGTGAAGCAGATGATAATGTACCACACGGAGGTATAGTCCAGCAAGACATTTTGGTCTTATGTGTAGGAGCAAGTCTTGGACATATTCGAGACTGGAGGTGCTATCCAACTTTTGCTTGGGAAGTTCCTGAATGAGGATGACAATGCTTTTCCATGGGAAGAAAATCACCCAGCCCCAGTGTCTGAGGTGCAGATAAGAAGCTGCCTAGTAGAGGTAAAGGATTGGCAGCAACTTTCTGCCCTGGCATATTTGGTGTGGAAGTATTCCCACGATTTGTACAATTCTGGAATTGGTGTCCATATTTTGAAGGTGGTCTCCTGAAAGATTCGATTTGGCATGTCATTTCCACTTCTCAGAGGTGATCTTCTGAAATTTCTGACAGTAACATTTATTTTAGGCAGTGTAAGTAGCTATGCTCAGTCCTGGTATGAGAGTGATAGAGTGCCCAGGAGGCAGGTAATGCCCAATAACAGTATTCTGCCACCTTTCTATGGGATCAATCCCTGGATGTTTTCTGTTTTGGAGGAGGGGATTCCATTTCTTTGGAGATGGGCTCATAGCTCCTCTTTTTGGCAAATAAACTGCTTTTACATCCACACATTGGGTGGTTTTGGTGAATTTAATGGTTTTGCTAGTAGGCAGTTCCATGGGTTAGAGCTGTTAAACTATTACAGTGGGAATGCAAAAGCCATACAGTTCAGAGCTTTTTGTCGTGGCACCTTTTACTATGTGAACAGTCAGTGTTGCCATTCAGTTTGGATCTTGACTCTGTGAGACTGAAGACTTATGACTGCACAAACAGTTGAGAAGGAAAATGCAGCTAGCAGTTGGGGTGATGCAGTTCGATGGGTACAGTTGAAGTTGTACACAGCAAGAGCTTTCTCAGCTGGCACTTTTGTGAGCTACTTTCTTGTCAGATGTTTTCATTTATAGCAGGACTGTAAGAGTGAAAACATTTCTTATTGCAAAGGAGTTTGTGTTGCCATTTGAGTGTGGTGCCAATAGGAGTTTGTACTTGGAAGGGGAAGATCAGCGCAGTCTTTGTGTCCTGACACAGTTGATTTGAGAGCAGTGACGTTTTCAACTTAGTTCTGCACTCGGGGTGGTTGAGAGAGAGGTGCTGGTGCATGTCCTTCTTTTGCAGGTTCAGGGCATCATCGTGTGGTTGGTTTCATGAGCGCTGACATGCCCGGGTAAAAGCCAAGCGCTTTTCTGTCCCAGAACCGTTGGTGTGGGAGCAGTTGGTGTAGGGGTTGTGGATCCTGGCTCCTTGAGACTGAAAGAATGTGATCCTGCAGAGAGCTGGGAAGGAAGACAAAATGTCTCATTGTGGTTGCTCCTCACGTTCCTTCTCAGCTATAAGTATGATCGCGCGCTTTGCAGCCTTGCAATGACCGAGGGTCCTGGATATAGCTCTGGCACAGGAAAAGGTCTCGGTTTCCCCTTCTTGTCGCCCAGATCAGTTGTGGTTTTTTGAAAGGCTTGGACACAGATAAAGGAATCCAGCAACTGCTTCACTTCTAGCGCGTTTCTCTGAGCGACAGGTAGGTGGGATGCTCAGACTTTGCGAGACTGACGGAGTACGAGTGTACGTACAGCTGAGGAGAAACTGTGCACAGCACACTGTGGAGGCATGAATTATTATACGCTGAGGAAAGGCGAAGGTAAGTGCCATCGGTGGGCTTCTCTTCTTGGACCCGTTGTATGGGAACATGTGCGGGCTGTGCCCGTTGTATGGGAACATGTGCGGGCTGTGTTAAGGTTTGAAACTGGGATCAGCGAGAGTGAAAAATGTCATGTGTGCATATAGCTTAGACTAAAGGTGCATCTCCCCAGTGCGTGGTCGTGTACTTAAAAGGCTGCCATGAGAAGGGCTAATCCAGCAAGCGCTTCTGTCCCGCTATCATTTTGCTCTGCGCAAAACAGGCACTTTGCGAGGGCAAAAGTACATGATAGCCACTTCAGCTGAGCACGAATGTCCAGAGCACCACCAGCTGTGCACAACTGACTGTGTCCTGAGCGCTGAGGAAGTACATAACAGCAGCGTGTTTGCTGCGGTTTACGGGCTGCAAGGGGAACGTGCAGGACAGCGCTGCGATTTTGTTCTTCATACACTCCTACGGCAGCAGCTCCTGGATGCTTTAGTTCTAAAGCTAGGCTCAGCGAGAGAGGAAAGTGTGCAAGTACATGCAGCTGAGAAAGGAAGGTGCAATAAGCCCCTGTGCGAGCTGCGCATTGTTGAAATGCTGCCGCGACAAAGACATACCTCACAACTACTTCTGGTCTGGCACAGCTTTCTGTGCGAACGGACGCCTTGGTCTCCACAAAACTGAAAGTGCGAGACCCTACCTGTAGCGGAACAGGAGGCTGCAGAGGAGCGTAATGCGACTGCATGAGTGAAAGAAGGAAGGTGATGGTACCGTTATTTGAAAGGAAAGCTCATAGCCCCGGTTCACTTGCTGTTGTTGATACTCTTCAAAGTGAATGTCAAACCCAGCAATTGTTCTCTCCTCTGTTATTTCCACACTAAAATGATGGAGCTGGGCTCAGCGAGAGAGCAAAACCGGAAAGGTGCATGCAGCCGAAATAAAGACCCTTAATACAAATGTGTGCTGTGCACTTGAATGCTCCTTAGCAAAAGTGATACCCTGCACTGACCCTTTCGTTCTAGGACATTTTGCTTCAGGCGGCAAGTGCTGAAGGTCTCTAGACGAGAGTGAAAGGACAGGATTCAACATGTAGCTTAGGAGGAACTTCACCTTCCGCTTGCAACCTTTCTCTACTACGGCAATGGAAGTGTGTGCCAGCAAAGAGTCGCTGGACGAGCCTGTCTCCTCGAAGCTTTTCGACCACACACCCCGGTATTGGTCTACACGCATTCCTTCTCAGCTATTAGTACAGTCACATTTGAAGCCCAAGGACAGAATGGACATAGCCCAGCAGAAAGCTCCTTCAAAATCAGTGTCAGCTGAGAACGCTCCTGCCGGCTTAAACATGTAACTCGCCCATGTTGAACTGCAGCGCAGCACCTGGAGATACTCAGTTTCACGTGCCTTAAGTGCGGCAGAAAACAAACATCTCTCTGTCTCACAGAGAACTCAGTCTCAAAATGGAAGGCGTTCCTTAATTAAAACCCGCTTTTAATGGCCCTTAAACCACACAAGACGCTGCGGTTATGTGCCTTCCTTCTCTTGGAAATGTGCCGACACATTTTTCCACTCTCACAGGACCCTTTCAAACGTCCAGCTGCTTCCCCTTCGAAGACAGCTCCAGAAGGAAAAGCCAGTGCAGGATCTGCGCTTTCCCCTTGGCTCATGGAAGCCGCAGCAAACACACTGCCGCACTCTAGACTGTCCTTCTCTGCGTCTGCTGCTATAATAGTGCCTGAATCCCGGCGTCCGAAGCCAAACGCAACTGTTTCCGCGAGGGCTCGGACAGGAATATGCACCAGGCACACGTAGCTTTCCTTGACCATCCCTTTCACGATTGACAGCTTGAATTCGGACGGTGGTCAAGTGACCGTCCAGCTCCTCTTGCAAGCCCATACGCTGCGCATGCGGTCACGGTGCTGTGCAGGCTTCTTTGCCGCTTTATGCAACGTCACGCACTTTCATTCTCCTACAGTGCAAAAGGTCCATCTGCCTCTCGCACAGAGCAATGTGCCCAGCACAGAAAGCAGCCCAAGCGCACTGCTTCTTTCATAACATGCGGTGCCAGGTGCACGTTCCTTGTAAGCCCTATCACTCTTGCAGTCTGCCTCTGAACTAAAAAGTTTTCGGCTACATCTCCACAGAACACTGTGCCGCAAAGAGAAGCTTGCTCGCAGCTTGCCCCCCAGCCGCCCCCGTACGCACGGAAAACGGTACTCGCACCATACTCAAGCAGCAGGCTGCTTTCCATGCAAATCCTGCAAACCGCCGTCAAATTGTAGTTGATCTCATGTTCCTTCTCAGCTATAAGTGTCATGGCGCGCTTTGCAGACTCGCAGTGACCGAGGGTCCCGGATATAGCTCTGGCAGAGGAAAAGGTCTTGGTTTCCCCCTCTGGGCGCCCAGATCGGTTGTGGTTTTTCAAAAGGCTTGGACACAGACAGAGAAACCAGCAACGAAGGTACAGCATGTTCGAAAAGGCAAAGAACGAAGCCGCTCGAGTGCCGGGCTCGGGTGCACGTCGTACGGGCTGCAAGACAAGTGTGGCTGCCACTCTCCTGGCCTGCTGAATTCACGCTACAGCCTTGGAAAGGAGGAAGTTCCATGGCAGTTACTTGTGCTGCTGCTGCTGCTGCCTAGTCCTCTTGCAGCTCTCTGTGGAAGCAACTGCGCTTCCCTTCAGCCTCCGAGTTTCGGAGAACATGAAGGTAGGATGCAGTGGAGGAGGGAAGTACAGAGCGCACCAGTGAGTTTGGTGTTGCTTACATGCGGAAGGCAAAGGTGCAGCCCAGCACTGGCTTTTACTTCTATGGCCATTCTCCATGAGAGCAGGTGCTGGAGGTTGGCAACAGGAGCTGCCAGGGTGAAAACAAGGCGGATGTCTGTCTTAGAAGAAAGGCACAGAGCCACAGTGTTATGTGCACTTTTTGAAGGCTGCTGGGGGAAGGGGTCCTTTAGGAACGCCTTCTGCTTTGACGCGTGCTCCTGGGTGAGCTCTAGCTGCAGGGACTCTGCAACACTGAACGACTTAGGAAAATGCCTATCTCCACGCTGTGGGATGAAGCACGACGACTGTGCCTTCCTTTCTGGAGCAGCGAGAACGCTCTCAGCCGACTGGGCTTGTGAACGAGCCCTTGCTGTACTTCTACAATTCGGTGCACTGCACACGCGAGCCCGGTGCTCTGCGGCTTCGTTCTTTGCCTTACGCTGTCTGGAGAGAAGAGAAGCCCAAGCCGCTCTTCGGTGTGCGTACCCACCCGGTGTGCTGTGCTCGGTTTTCCCTCAGCTCGAGGCACAAGGATGCCCTTTCGGTTTCACAGCATCCCCACTGTCCGCGTAGCTCTTGCTCAGCGAAATTTGCTGGGGCAGAAGCACTTGCTGGGTGAGTCTTTCAATGTGCAAGACTTTTAACGCAGCACCACAATCTGGGCCACGAGAAGGGGTGATGAAGAACATGCTTTTGTCCTGGCACCTTTCTCCTGTGCGAGTCATCTACTGAAGATCTTTGCTCCTTGCGAGACTGCAGTGTGCGCCGGGGTACACTCGAGCCTAGAAGGACCGGGCAGACAGCACTGCCATGTGACGGGTGCTTTGGCAGATTGTGACAGAAAGCGGACTGCCCCTGGAAGGCGCTGTCATCTTTCCCCTTCTTTGCCAAGTTTTATTTTCTGTCAAGTTATGGTCACCTTTCCTTTGCAGTCTGTAAACTGCACACAACCCATGGTACTCTGCGCTTCATTTCTCATCTGTGTGCATCATGCAGTTCTGGTCTTGCAGTGTTGAATCTACATATTGTACAGAAAAAGATGCCGAAATAGAAGAAGTTCCTGGCAGTCTTTGAATTGCACACCAATGACTGGCTCTATGCATTTTCTTCTCAACTATGTATAGAGTCACATTTTTTTACTTTTGAAGCCCCAGAGCAAAACTGAAAAAATTGCAAAAAATCAGTCACAAAAGATGTCAGTTGAGAATGATCTTATTTGCTCAAGACAAAACTAACAGCCATTGCACTCTGGAGATATGGGCTTTCCTTCAGATTCTATATACCATCCTAGGCTTTCACAGATACATTTCAAAACTGAAAACTCCCAGCAACAACTCCCATTAGAAAAAGTCTAAGAATAAACACCAGGCACTGGCACTGATGCCAGTAAACTGCACACAACCCCAGGGTACTCTGCACGTTTCTTCTTAGCAGTAGGTCCCATCAGTAACTTTCATTTTTGCTGTGCCCAAGGTGTACATCTAGCTCTTGCACAGAAGAATGTGCCATGTCAGAAATACTTGCTTCTCCCCACAACTTTTCAACTACAGAGCACACACTGAAGCCATGCTTCTCAGCTCTATGTACCATCACATTCCTTCAATCTTGCAGAGTCCAAAGCTAAACTGAACAGTTTCCATACACAGCTTGCACAGAAATCTGTCCCAGGACAGGAGTATTTGCTGGATTTTTCCTTCAGCATTTACTGATCTTCCCCCTTCCATTTGGAAACTTGTATTCACACTACAATCAAGTAGCAGAAGCTTTCTCCCTTCAGTCTGGAAAGTGCACAAATCCCATGTCCATTCTCAGCTATTCATGCTATCATTCACTTTCAGTCTCACACAGTCTGACATGTCTATATACCTCTTGCACATAAAGATGTGCCAGGACAGAAGTACTCTTTGGATTATTTCTTCTTCTTAAATGTTTTTAACTTCACTTTTCTTTCACTGTCTCAGATTCCAGTTTCAACCCTTAAAATGCCCGGGACCAAAAGTTCTTAGAATAAAAATCCAAGGCTAGCCTTCATCTTCCCCTTGGAGCATATAGACCACACCCAACAGACTGGTTTTACACACTTGGCTCCCCCTCTGTGTAAAATAACATTCCCTCAATCTCGTACAGTCGAAAGCTAAGCTGATCATATTCAAGCTACAGCTTGTGCAGAGAAATGTGCTAAGAAAGAGCTTTCATTGACCTACTCATTCCTATTCATTGACCTATTCATTCCTACTTACCTGTGAAAGCTTCTATTTGCACTACAAAAAAGTGGCTGTCACAAAGGAAGAGGTTTCTTTGCAACGTATAAAGTGCACACTGTCCACTATGGTCTGCACTTTCATTCTCTTCCAGTCTTGCATATGCCCAGATGGTGGTTTTTTGTTGAAAGGTTTAAATAAAGAAGGACTAATCCTGTAACTGCCTTGTCCTGGTGGATTTTTCTGTGTGAGAAGATATATGAACACTTTGGACACTGCAAGAATGAAAGTGTGTGATTGTACATATAGCTTAGAAAACAAATTACAAAAGAAAGCATACACAGTGGGACGTGTAGTATATACGCTACAAAGGGGAAGGTGAATGCTATCGGTGAACTTCTAGGACCATTTGCATGAGCAGCTGTTGGACATTTTAAGGTGTGAATCTTATGATCTGTGAAAGTGAAAAAATGTGAGAGAACACATAGCTTAGAAGGAATTTGAGTAGGCCCATTTTGTGGTGTGTAGTAGAAAGGCTGTGATGAGAACCGGTAATGCAGCGATTGCTTCTGTCTTATGCTTATGTTTTTTATGCAAGACATATATGGACACTTAGGCATTGCAAGTCTGGAAGTACATGATGGTACCTGAGAATGAATGAATAGAGAACCATACAAGAGTATCTACTAGTCTACAAGTCTACAAGTACAAAATCACAAGGAGTTCTCATGGAGGTGCATCTTTTACCAATATATGCAAATACAGATTACAGGTTTTCATTAGGATGAACTCACAATTATAAACATTTTGCTCTGTGTTGACATATATCTTGAGTTTGAATGGTGTTACTTTCACAAATGAATCCTTGTTGTTCTTGCACAATTCATGTATCATCCATATTTGCCATTTATTTCCATTCTTTCAAGCCCGTACTCTGTGCTCCAGACGATGTAGTTCCATTGTGATATAATCCTAATGTAATGATTGGGTATATATTATATACCAAAGCATTGCATATTGTTAAAACAAAAACTGTAACATTACTGTTGGTGGGATCGTAATTAAAATTGACTAAATACGACCAGAATTGGAATTTCCAGAAGGAAGTGGTAGGCAAGGCAAGGCAAGAGAGGGGCAGGCAATACAGGGCTGGGCAAGGCAGGTGAAAAAAGGAAAGGCAAGGCAAGGGAGGGGCAGGCAAGGCCAGTCAAGGAAAGAAAAGGGTAGGCAAGTCAAGGCAAGGGAGGTGCTGCCAAAACAAGACAAGGGAGGCGTGGGTAAGGCATGGAAATGGAGGAGCAGGCAAGGCAAAAGAAGGGTAGGCAAAGGGAGGAAGGTAAGGAAGGAATAGCCAAGGCCAGTAAAGGGAGAGGCAAGAAAGGCAAGACAATGCAAGAGATGGGCACAGAAGGCAAGGGAAAGCAAGGAAGGAAGGGGTAGACAAGGCAAGATAAGTGTGGGGTAGGCAAAGCAAAGCAAGGCAAGGGAGAGGGAGGCAAGATAAGTTTAGGCTATGGCAGGCTAGGCGGGGTAGACAAGGCAAGGCAAGGGAGACAAAGGGAAGGCATAGTGAGGCGTTGACAAAACAAGGAAAGGAAGGGGAAGACAAGGCAATTCGAGGGAGAGCTGGGCAAGGCAAAGTAAGGTGGGGGTAAGGACAAGGGAGGAGTAGGAAGGGCAGGGAGAGGAAAGGCAAGAGAAGAGGTAGGCAAGGCAAGGCATATGTAGGTGTCCTGGTTGCAGCTTAGGTAGAGTTAATTTCTTCCCAGCACCAATTACAGTGCTGTGTTTTGGATTCACAATGAGGATGGCATTGATAACGCATTTTTCTTTAAGTTTTGTTTATCTTAAGTCAAGGACTTCTTTTTCTTGTCTCATGCTCTGCCAGTGAGGAGGTATGCAAAAGAAGCTGGGAAGGAGCATAGCTGAGACAGGTGACCCAAGCTGGCCAAAGGGATATTCCACACCATAGAACATCATGCCCAGTATATAAACTGGGGGTAGTTACCCAGAATGGTGGCCAATCTGGGTGCAAGAAGGGGGGCCTGGCATCAGGCATTGCGCATCACTTGTTTTATTATCATTATTATCATAATTATAATTATTATAATTATTATAATCTACAATTATTACTGTATCTTCCTTTATTTTCAATTATTAAACTATTCTTATCTCAACATACAAGTTTTACTTTGGTACTCCTCCTCATTCCACCAGGGTGAGAGGGGAGAGAGGGAGGGTTGGGTGAGCGGTTGTGTGGAGCTTCCTTTCCAACTGGGTTAAAACCACAACAGCAGGCAAAGCAAAGCAGAGCAAGGGTGGGGCAGGCAAGGCCAGGCCAGGCAAGAGGGGTTAGCCATGGCAAGGCAAGGTGTCCCATCCCACTGTAAAAGGGGAGTCGGGGAGGATTCTTTTTGGTAGATTTCTCGGGTGAAAATAAAGCAATGAACACGGCAGTATTATATCTGAGAACATTTTATTAATAAAGAAAGAGAAGTGTTTCTACTGAAGGGGGATAGAAAAGAGAGCAGAGAGGGGAAAAAGAGATATGGAGAGAGAAACAGAAGACAGGGACAACATTACTGCTATACCCCGGGGTGCCCCATAGGGGACTGTTTGGCAGATGTAGCGTCCGCGCTGCGAGCTGCGGCGAGCCTGCGCAGCTCTTGTGAGTGGCCGGGTAGGATTTCCAAGAGGCGTTGAGCAGTGTGTCTCTGGCGCCGGCAAACGACGGCTGCGAGCTGGTGCTGCGGGAAATACGGCGGCGGCGACGGCCGCGGGCGGAGCGCGGGCGGCATCGGCTCCGCCGGGGAAACTGCGCGGCTCTCGGTTGTCATGGCGACGGGATGCCTCAGGGAAGCGCTGGAGCAGGGCACATACACAGGTGCGGACAGGGAAGCAGGACCGCAGGGAGAAAAAGGCGACGGGGGAAAGGGGGGCCAAGCTGACCCTCCGAGTGAGCCCCCACTCCCTCCAAGAAACCCGAAGAAAAAAGGTCCGCAGGTTGTGGTGCAGTTAACTGCTTTTATGTGCTAAAGCTCCTCTCATAGCCCAAATTGCCGGGTATTTTTTTCCCGGGCATCGGGGGATCTGCCTCACCGGCAAGGAGGGGGTCGCTTGCAGCCCAGTCGTGGAAGCTTTCTCTCCCCTGATTAGCTGTCAGGCGAAGTCTCCTTGGGGACAGGGCTGCCAGCATGTGTACAGCCCCTATAATAATTTTTCACCTCATGTATATGTTGAGGCATAAATAAAAATCAGATTGGTCCCTCTCACAAGGCAAGGGAAGGGTGAAAAGAATGAGAAAAGGCAAAAAGAGGGGCAGGCAGGGCAATACAAGGAAAGCAAGAAAAGGGAGGGGTAGGCAAGGCAAAGCAAAACCAGGGAGGTGTATTCAAGGCCAGGAAGGGGAAGGGGAAAGGGAAGGGGAAGGGGAAGGGGAAGGGGAAGGGGAAGGGGAAAGGAATGGAAAAAGCAAAGAAAAGTGCATAACCCTGGTGTGTGTGGTGCATTGATAGGCTGTGAGGAGAAGGATTAGTCAAGCAATTCTGTCCTGGCACATTTTTGTTTTCGAGCTGTAGTAGGAAATGTAATTGTTTTAGTTTTGGAGTCTATGGGATTGAGAAAATCTCGTGTAGCTGAGAAGGAAAGTGCATAGTCCTGGTGTGTTTGGTGTAGATTATAGGCTTGCAAGGCAAGCACTTGTTTGTTCTAGGATTTTTATAATGGGACCAGCTTCCTGACATTTTAAGGCTTGAAATGTTCTGTGAAAGTGAAAAAATGTTACAGGACATATAGCTGTGTCGTGGTTTAGGAATGGTAGCCCCCAGTTCAGTGCCTCCACTGAGACTATCCAAACCACACTGCCACTTTCACTCCCCCATTTTCCCCTTCCCCTTCCTTCTGTGTCAAGATGAAGAGGAGAATTGGAGGCACAAAAGGCAAAGATCAGAGGTTGAGATAAGAACAATTTACTGGAAACAGCAATGAGATAAGAAAATGAACAGTCACAGCAGCAATACTATTGACAGAGAGCATAAGAAAATTTATTCACACGAGAAAAAAAATCGATAATAGACAATACCAGATGGCTCACTCTGTCATGTTTTCCCTAGAAGAGAGTCCCTTTCCCCCACCCCTGGCAGTGACATGAGGTGGTACAGAATAACCTCTGGGTCCTGGCCATGCTCCCTCCAGCTACTGCAAAAATTAGCCCTGTCCTGGCTGGAATCAGGACAAGCTGAGAAGAATCATGCATTTGAGTTACAAAATTAAGAACATTCAGCAACTGGTCCAACTGAAAAGATTCTAGAAGAAGAAGACAATGCTGGACTTAACCTTTCTTTTGCAGCCTATAAACTGCACTACCAGCAATGAGATGATTCACTTTCCTACCCAGGTATAAGCAGGATCACATTCTTTCAGTCTCACAGAGCCAGGATCCAAAACTGAATCTCTACAGTAACTGTTTACATGCTAATGGGTGCCAGGACAAAAAACTTTTATTGGGTTTTACTTTCATACTGTTACCATTCATGAACACCTCATGATGGCGGTGTGGACTTGCAATAGAAGTAACTGTACCATGACTACCTCTAAACCACCTAAAGTGCAGATCCAAAGTTGAAAGCATCTTTGTCACTACTTTCAAACAGTGTTAGGCCAGAAGGTTTTCACTGATCTTCCCCTTCCATTTGCAAACTTTTGTTTGCATCACACTCAAGTGGAAACACAAACACCTTCCCAGCTATATGTACTATTAAATTCTTTCACTCTTGCCAAGCTGAACTACAAAATTGAAAACATCTGGCAAAAATGTAGCTCACAAAAGTGCCAGCTGAGAAACCTATTGCTGGCTTCACCCTTAACTGCACCCCTTGAACTGCACCACACACTCTTGTGCTCTGTACTTTCCTTCTCAGCTCTATAAAACATCATATTCAGTCTCACACAAACAGGACCCAAAACTGAACCCCATGACTGACTGCTCAGACACTAAAGGTACCAGGACAAAAAGCTCAACAGCTTGGCTTTTACATTCCCACTGTAACAGTTCAACACCGCCATCCGATTGCACTGTGTACTGGCAAAAGCAATTAAATGAACCAAGACACTTCCTGAACCACTCAATGTGTGCATCTAAGATTTCTTTCCTTGTCAAAGAGAGGAAGAGAAATGTGGTTCCCAACTCCAAAACAGAATACACTCAGGGATTTCTCCCACACAAAAGATGACAGAACCCAAAGGTGTTGCTGGGGTTTACCTTTCCTAAGCAATCTATCTGCACACCAAGACTGGAGATAGCTGCTTACCTTGTTCAAAATAAATGTACTGCTAAAAATTTCAGGCCACCTCTGACATTTGGTATGAACTCCAAAATGGAATACGTTGCTCCCAGACAAAAGAGTCCAGAGCACAAAGCTGTTGCTATCCCTTACATTTCCTGGGCACACTATCATTTGCAGGACCAATACTAGGACTATGTGCTTTCATTCCTAAGGAAGAGCACTGTCATGCCCTTTCAGAAGCCCACTTCCGAAATCTGGATATCAACTTGATAATTGTAAATGTTGGAGTATTGCTCTCACACAAAATGTGCCTGGACAGAAAGCCTCTTCTGGCCTTCCCCTCCCCTGGTCAGCCTGTCATATGCACCTGAAACACTGCTGCTAGGTGCTTTCCATCCTATGGAAAAGCACTGTCATCCTCTTTCAGGAGCCCATCAATCCAAACTTTTATCTCCAGGGCTGAATTCTTCCAAGCATTGCTCTCACACAGAAGTATCTGGGACAAGATGGCCTTTACCTCAACTGGGCAAATGGTCACCTGCAGCACCAACAGCAGGACTAAATGTTTCATTTCCCAAGGAAAGGTACTGTCCACTTTTGGTGGAGGACTCCTGAAAGAAGATGACAGTGGTTTTACATGCAAAGGAAAGCACATAGCCCCAGTATTTCAGGTGAAGGTGAGAGGCCGCCCAGGAGAGGTAAAGGCCAGGAAAACTTTCAGTCCTGCTCAGGCTAGGTATGGACAAGACTCAGCTTTCTGTCTTGGCACCTTTTGTGTGGGAACAATTCCCAAACATATTCTATTTTGGAGGCGTCTTATCCAAATTTGTGATGTGGGCTCCTGAAAGTGGTTGGCTGTGTATTGTCTTGGGAAGGAAATCAGCTATCCCCAGTGTTGATGGTACAGGTGATAGAGAGCCCAGGGGAGGTAATGGCCAGCAAATGCTTTCTGTCCTGGTACCTTTTACGAAGGAGTAATCCCTGGATGTACACAATTATGGAGTTGGTATTCAAATGTTGGAGGTGGGCTTCTGACAGAGGATGATAGTGCCTTTCCTGGGAAAAGAAAGCACCTAGCCCCAGGTTTCATGGTTCAGATTATAGGCTGCACAGGGGAGGTAAGGCCAGCAAGAGCTTTCCTTGCTAGAACATTTGGAACTGGCACCTTCAGTGTGGGAACAATCCCTTGATGTATTCGGTTTTGGAGTTGGGATCCAAAGTTTGGCATTGGGCTCCTCCAAGTTGATAACAATATATTTCTTGTGGAAGCCAAGCAGCCATACCCAGTGTTTGTTGTGCAGATCATAGAGTGCCCAGGGATGGTTAGGTCCAGAAACAGCTTTCTGTCATGGCATCTTTTGTGTGGCAGCCATCTCTGGATTCTTTATATTTTGGAGGAGGTATAGTAATTTTTTGAGGTAGACTTCTGAAAGTGGGTGACTGTGGCTTTCCTTAGACTGGAAAACACCTACCCCCAGGTTTGATGCAGCAGATGATTGGGTGCCCAGAGGAGGTAAGGGCAAGGAACAGTCTTCTGTCCTTGCACCTCTTGTGGGGCAGCAATCCCCAAACATATAGAACTTTTGTGATGGATTTCAAAATTTGGAAGTGGTCTCCAGAAAGTAGAAAACAACTTTTCCTTGGAAGTGTCTTGGGGTGACCCTATGATGTGTATCCCCTATCCCTGCTCTATGCCCAGAAATTAATTTTGTGCCTTTCTGTGCCTTTAAACTGAGCCCGAGAAACAGTTGTTTAAGGACACAGACACACACTCCTCTGCGGTCTTCTGCTGCGGCAGCAAGAGTGGAGGAAGCACCCTTGGTGCTTTTCAGCCACCTTTCGGCTCCATTTCTCTGGAGGGAGACGGAGAGTTGAACTTTGTTTTCCTGGGACTTCGGTTTTTTCCCTTCTTCTCTTCTGGACTGTTTCAACATCAGAACACATCGGGAGAATTTTCCACCAAGGCCCCGGAGGTGGGCCCACACCGACCCAGCTCCGAGGAGGAGAGAGACCACACCTACAAAAGGACTCTGAAATCTTCCCAGGTTTCTCTCCACAGCGAGAGATTTTATTATTTAGCATTATTATCCTTTTCCTGTGTGTTTGTTAAATAAATAGCTTTTTATCTCTTTCACTTTCCTCTGAGGAAAATTTCTTTTTTCCCGAACCTGGTGGGGGAGGGGTGGTTGTAACCTGCCTTCTGTCAGAGGATATTTTCCTCCAAATTTGTTTGAACTGGCACAGGAAGAAAAGCACCTAGGCCCAGTGTCAGTGGTGCAGATGATAGGTTGCCCAGGGAAGGTAAAGGCCAGTCAGAGATTTCTGTCCTGGCACTTTTTTTGTGGAAGTAATTCCCTGACGTATTATATTTCAGAACGGATATTCTAATTTTGGATCTGGGCTCCTAAAAAATTGTGTCAGTACCTTTATTTTGGCAAGGTAAACAGCTAGTCTCAGTATTTGCAGCACAATGATAGGCTTCCCAGAGGAGGTAAAAGTCAGGAAAAACTTTCTGTCCTGGTACCTTTTGTGTGGGATTAATCCCCAGATGTATTCAGTTTTGGAGGCTGGATCCAAATTTCAGAGGTGGCTTCTTGAAAATAATGGCAGTACATTTTTTTGTGCAAGAAGTCACCTAGACAGCATGTTGGTGGTTCAGGTGATAAGCTACCTGGGTCAGCAGCAACTTGTGTGCTGGCACCTTTTTTGTTTGACTAATTCCAAGCCCTATATAATTTTGAAGGTGGTATCCAATTTTGTGAGATAGACTCCTTAAAGTAGATGACAATACCTTTCCTTGGGAAGGCAAGAACCTTGCCCCAGGGTTGGTGATGCAAATGATTGTCAGCCCAGGGAAAGGTAAATGTGAGCAACAGCTTTCTGTCCTGGCACCTTTTGTGTGTCAGCAATGTCTGGATGCATTAATTTTTGGAGTTTATATGCAAATTTCAGAGGTGGGCTCCTGAAATTTATGGCAGTATATTTTTTGTGGCAAGGCAAGCAATTCTGTTCATCAGCTTTGGCCCCGTCCTAAGAAGGCTGCACATCACAGGGACTCGGACATCATCTGGATCCAGCAGTCCCTTCTCCAGCAGCTTGTCTTGTTTCTAGACAAGGAGAAAGAGAGAAGTTCAGCAAAGAGAGAGTCAAGGAGTCACAGACAAAATGACACTGCCCTCCCTATCCCTCTCTATGTCCACCCAGGATCCCTGAGCTCAGCAGCATCAGGATTCTTCCTGCCTTCCCATGCGCCTGCCTCCCAGTGAGGCTGCACCCCTCCCTGCCCGCAGAGCAGCAGCTCCTGGGACCACTGGCTGGGAGAAGTCTTCAGGACTCACTGAGACCATCGGTGACACAGACAGGGTCCTGTTAATTTCAATTTTCTTCACCTTGCTGGAGTCACTGCCAATGCAGCCAGCCAGGCTGGAGGCAGCCTTGGCCACTGGCCCCACTGAGCTCCACTGGTCCACTGGCCCCACTGGGGCTGAAGAGCCTGGGGAAGGCAAAAAGCAGGCATCAGCCATAGGGGTGTGAGTGACCAGGACACTCTCAGCAGACACACACAAGGAGCGGGAGCCAGACACTCCAAGGGGGTGAGGTGCTATAGCAAAGCCATGACGAGGAGCTGGACCTCTCCCTACCACCTCCCACCCTAAGCCAGTGTACACACTGGGGTGTTGGGGCTGCTCCCTTCATCAGCCAGGCTCTGTCGCAGACATTGGGAGCAGAGTCAGAGGGGCTGGGAGGCACAGGGTGCTGTCTCACCTCAGGTAGAACAGCATATAGGCCTGGTGGTTGAGGACCACCTTGATGTTGCTGGGGGGAATGTTGTGGTTGTTTATTTGATACCACTGCCCATTCCTGGCCTATGGAAGGAGAAGAGAGAGTGGGTCTGTGTCCAGGAGCAGAATGGGGTCAGGCTGTGTCTCAGAGAAGAGAAAACAGGGCCAGGTTGTGTCCGGGAATCCTGCAGAGAAGCAGGAATTGCTTTGCTGCAGTGATCAGAGGCATCAGGCTGGATGGTAAAAATAGATGCTGCCCAAAGGAGAAAAAAAGCCAAACCAGAAATTAATCATTACTTTCCAAACTCAAGTTCCTCAGCCTCAAGTAGGATTCATCTGCTGATGGACTTAGCTCTGGGTTGCAGTCAGAGCAGTGTCTATCTTTCCATCCCCTGCCCTTCCTGTGCTGGCTGGCACCTTTCTTCACATCAGGGATAGCCAAGGAGCATGTTCTGCAGCTCCCTGTCTGCCACAAAACCTGGCAGTAAACCTGTAGCAGTTCTTGTCTGCTTGACTGCCGCACAGCAAATGGCACTGGGACAAGTCCTGCTCAACTATTTTTGTTTGGGTGGCAGAAACCTCTGAAAGTGGGGCTCAGTGGCAGAAACCTCTAAGAGTGGGGCAAGAGGAATAACCCCTCTGAGGATCACAGTGAGCCCCTAAAAGCCCCTTCCTTTCCATAGCCAAATTTCTGATTGCTTGGCAGGGACCGGTTTCATTGGGTTCCTCCAGCACCAACACCATTTCAGGCTTCTGTACCCAGTATCATTCTACTGCAGTTCTCTTGCCACCAGGTAAAACTGAATGGATTCCAAAAGTACAAAACAAAACCACAGCAATTATCAGAGGGTGGAAGACCTCTACTCTGAGGATCGGCCAAGGGATCTAGGCTTATTCAGCCTAGAGAAGGCCCTGTGGAGAGCTTATTGACACCTTTCAACACTTCAGGGGGGCTTAAAAGAAAAGTGGGGGACTATTGGCTCCTGCCCAACTCCAGAGGAAGTAACGACACTCTTGGGGATGCCCAGGAGGAATCCTGGGTGGTAGGCAGGCAGGGACCAGTCTCTAACACACACACACACCAATCTGTGTGTGACCTATCTGTGAGGTGTCTGGGGCTACTACCCACAGCTTCAGCTGCCTCCAGAGGAAGCCACAACACTCTTGGAGATTCCTCAGGAGAGTCTGGGGAGCTTCCAGGAATGAACCTGCTTCCAACATGGAAAACACTGCCTTTTCCAGTAGCCTTTGAGGAGTCTGGGGCTGTTCCCTCAAAATTCATCGACTTCCAGGCAAAGCCAAATCACTCATGGAGCTGCCTGAGACAGTTCTTGGGGCTTTCCCAGCCTTGAACCCACCTCTAATAGACACAATGCTCACTGACAAAGTTCCCCGAGAATGGTCTGAGGCTTCTACTGGCAACATTACACCATCTCTAGGGGAGGCCCAAGCATTTCACAACTGCCAGTGACAGGTCCATCAGAGCTACCAGGTATGGCCCTTCCCCTAAAAGACACAATGAGCTTTGGGGACCTGCTCTAGAAAACTCTGCAGAGACTACCTGGGACTTCACCTGTCTCCAGAGCAAACCCTGGTGCTCCTGAGCTGCCTGGAAGCAGTGTTAGGCTGCAGTGAGCTCCCTCGGAGGAGTCTGGGGCTGACACCTGGGAACTCCTCTGAATCCAGAAGAAACACCAAGGCTCCTGAAGATGCCTGGGAGGAGTCCTAGACAGTTACCAGGCATGGAATTTTCCTCAACCTACACACCACTTTTGAGGTAGTTCCCTTAGAATAGTCTTGGGCTAACACGAAGGAATTCCCTACTGTCCAGGAAAAACCAAAATTCTCCTGGAGATGGCAGACAGGAGTGCCAGCCAGCTACAGGGCATGCACCTGCTTCCAACAGGGACAAAATTTTCATGGAACTACCTAGGACTCCTCTGTGTCTTCTAGCAAAGGTCTTGTGAGCCAGTACTTTTGAGTAGTGGCTGATTGGGCAGCACCTTTGAAAAGTGTAATGGTGTGTTGTGGCTTGTTATATGCAGCATCTTTGAAAAGCGGTGCATTGTGGCTTGTGAGCCAGCACCTTTGAGGAGTTTGCTGTGGGAGCTGAGAACTAATTGAATCATTCTCTACAAAATTCAGGGCTTGTTAGCCACCACTCTTGTGGAAGTGTATTCTAAAATTTAAAGGCTCCTTAGCCAACACCTTTTGGGGCTAAACAGTGGGCTCATTGCTGAAGTTAGGGCAACTGTACAATAAAGCACAAGAGTTCCTGATACATGGTCCAGTGTCTTTGTTCAGCCTGACAAAAATTTATAACATCATGCCCCTGACCAACGGGTCATGACAGGCTGTTCTCCAAAGGTTATCAACCCTAGTTTTGCCACAGCCAGAGGCCACAGATGGAATGGGGAGAGTGCTGAGGTCTGCCAAACAGACAGTCCTGGCTTACAGTTCATTACAGGCTATTGCATGCCAATACCATGCCTTAAACCAGTGCTGTATTAAATTTTGTGGTAATTCATGGAGTGTTCCACTCATGGATGGCAACCCTGTATGTAAAAGATATGTTTTTTATGGTTTCACTCTGGGAACATGACAAAGTGTAATTTACCCTCACCTGGGAGTGTAATACACACTTAACAGACTCCTGCAGGGATATAAACATGCACCCATGATCACACATGCTGTGTTTGCTGAAATTTTACAGTCTCGCTCTCTCTGGATATTCTGACTGTAGAAGGCCTCCCAGAAAAGGTGGGGGAAGCAACAACAGCAGTATGGCAAGCACCAAGTGAAGTAGAAGCTGATATTCCTCCTGAGGAATATCAAGGCCAAACTGGCCCTGAGGGATCAAAGAGATTCTTACTATTCCACTCGACTGCATTAAAATAGAGGGGACAGAGATATTCCAAGTGGCAAAAGAAACTTTTTTAATTAGTCCAAGCTGTTCAATTAGTCCAAGCTTGAGCCATTCAGGAGTAATCTGTCCAGACAAACCCTGCCAAGATTTGTATTGTTTTACCTTTCCAGGAATGATAGCAGGAATGATGCCAGCACACCAGCACTGAAAAGCAAGTTAAACATCTAAGGACTTCTTATCCTTCTGGTAGGAGCAATCATTGCCAGCATGAACCAAATTTGGTTCACACATCAACAAGCTGCTAGGGTGGAGACCCTCATGCCTATTAGCATAAAATGCTAACCTGTATGGTAACTGTAGTATCTTATGCATCACATACGCTTCTCAGTTGTGGGTGCAGTTTACTGTATCAGCAATTATAAAGTAATAACATTAAGGCAATTTGCCCACTGAATTTCAAGAGGTAACCTGGGATAACACAACTGAATTTGAAAGGGAACGCCACTTTTGATGGTAAACAGTTAATTTCATTTATGACCCTATCAACAGGCTACAGGTTTTTTTTAATAATACAGGGTGCTTTGGTATATACCATATACTCAATCACTGTGTCAGGATTAAATCACACCAAAGCTGTGACTTGATTCCCTGGAGCATAGACTATGGGCATGATGGAATGGGTGTGCCTGTATCTTGTGATTTTGTATTTGTAGACAACCTTATTTTATATACAAGTAATAACTCTAATGTTTGTATCTTTGTTGACATAATGGGATGTGATTTTAGTTACTCAGCTCCTGTTATACCTCATCAATGGTTGTGGCTAATTATACCTTGATTTGAGACTTGCACTCTGTTTCTATTGGTATGAACCTCAAGCTGGTAACTAAACTGTTATAACAGGAAGACCTGAGACGCTTGCTGAAACACGCCCAAGAAAATGGACAGAAGACTTTGATCACTGTCCATCATGATGTGAAAGAAATACATTGTGTTATGGAACATATGAAGAAAGATGGACAGTGGTGGGACATCCTTTTTAAATGGTCACCAACAGCTACCAGAATTCTCAACTGACTACTTCGATCTGCTGTTGTTTTATTAATGTCAACCTTTTTGGCTTTGTTCTGATAGTTGTATTGTGTGTTATGGTTTGGGTTATTATGAAGCAATCAGCTTGTTGGCTACCCCCACTAATATTAGACAACCCATGTGGTACAAAAGCTTGAAACCTTCTTAATCTCCATTTGGACATTGTGATGCTTGAGTGGCTATAGTCACAGTGTGGATTATGTGGGGAAAAGACTGGGGGAAATACAGCTGCTACTCCCTGGATGGAAATCAGCCAGCATACCCGACTTCCCACACGTGATCTGAGGGGAACTAAATGGACGGTGGAGTGGAGTAAGAGACACCAAAACCAGGCTCTGTTGAAATCTTTGTAGAAGAGAGAACTCAGTGATACTTTTTAGATGATAAGCCACACAGCAGCTGTCAACCAAGGGAGATAAAAGAGAATGTCTTGCTTTTGAACCAGCAACCGCTGTGAAATCACTCTTTTCAGATGTAATACTATCTTGGAATGATTTATTATGATAGTGTATTCCATGATGCTCTGCTTTGTGCCCAAAAATGGTTATTGTATCTTTAAGACTCAGCAGCCCGGGACCTGTGTGTATGGGGCCGGGAGCTGGGGAGAGGGTTTTTTTTTTGCTTTGATGTGGGTGTTTTAAAAGCTCCCAGCGCATGTTTTTTGTGGCTCTGCGTGCTGTGGTTTTTGCTTGGCCTGTTTGTTTTTTTAGCCCAGGCATAAAAGCTTTTCCTTGCCTTGGCTTGGAGAAGCTGCAGTAGTGATCTTTGGGCTGTGTGAGGCAAACCAAGCAGCTGCTGGTCTGAGGCCGGGGACACCGCACCGGCAGAAGCGGAGCAGCCTCATTGCTGCCCAGGACTCTGCGAGCCGAGCTGGGGAGAAAAGACGAGAGGCTCTAGTGCCGCTGCTTTGCTCGCCGTGACTGTTCTGCTGAGCTCTGCCCTGCGGAGGGGGTCGATGCCGGATGAGCCACTGGACTTTTGTCTGCTGTTGGAGCTGCTCCATGAAATCTCCTTTCTTTTCCCAAGAGGGAAGCCAGCGCCATCCTGTTCCACGTGTCGGAGCGGGTATTCTCCGGCATTCTGGGTCTTTGTTCCGATGTGTGGGGGGATGAGGTCTGACAGTTTAATATCTAGCAGTTATTCACTTTTTTCCCCTTGCCTTGTGGGCATTCTGTTTATTAATAAACCGTTGGGTTTTTTCACTTTTATCTATTAGTACTCATTTCCTATTGGTGGAAAGGGATTACTGGAACCCATTAGAATAGACGAGTCATTCCAGGTTGTCCTCTTTTAAAACGAAAGGAATGAGAAGGAGGTGTCTTTACAAACAAACTGTGGGTCTGATGGTAGATAAAGCCAGATACTGAGAGGTGAAAGAAGCAATGGGAGGAACCATAAATTCCATAGGAATTCCACTAATTGACACAGACTGTTACTCACTCAAGACTGTGCTAATCCTTGGATTTAGAGAAAAAGAACAGACACACAAGGAAAAGAATGGGGGGGGGGGGTACACCTTAGAAAGGGGGTTTGTATTAAGCAATTTGAGAAGTCTGTACCTCTCAAGTACCTCAGCCAATGGGGAAAGAGAGAGGGAAATTAGGATAAAAAGAAGGCTGCGTCCTCTAACAATTTGAGAGACCCCATGAGTAACGCCCATGACCTCTCCCTTTATTCGAATAAAGTTACAGGACTCCCCTGTGTCGTTTTTGGACGTAAACCTCTGGTGTTTGTGGATTAATTTTCCTGACAAAATTGTCTCAAACTCAGACAAATACTGATACATATCTCCATCCCAAGGTTACCTCAGATGTAATACTGATGTTACCTGCCTCTAAAGTGTAACCACCCTTCACTGGACATGATGTATGACTAGAGTCACTCAAGCTCCACCAAAGGTAAAGAAATAATAAAAAAGTAAGTTAAGAATGGCGAGAAGATAGGAAAGACTCCATTGCACACATCTGGGATCAGTCGACTGGCTGAACCTGTATCTCCCCCTTTGAAATGCCTGTTGGGTAAGAACTGCACTCTTATGTGCAAGGAATGATTTTCTCAAGCTTATTTTGCTGGAGATTAGATCTTATCTGTACATTGATTTGAATACATTTTTGCAGCCAGATACTATCGCTGGCAATCCTCGAAACTTAATCTGTCACAATTTTATTAATGAAGAGTGTTATCCAATAAACTGTTAGTGTGAGTCCTTCAAGGACACTGACAATCACCAGTAAATACTCAAATAAAGGTGTGGAGACCCAGAAGGGGTCTCTAAATTGGCATGTGTCCCTGAACAAGTCAGTCGAACTACCCTCCAGTCCAGCAGACTGCTCATTGAAGAGTCCCCATAATGGGATGGGACAGTGGTCGGCCACAAGGGTCTTGGATTTCCTGGGGCACTAATCAAACACAAAGGGTTTCAGGAAATTCCCCCTTTTCACGTGACACACAGGCAGGGAGAGTTGCTCTCTGCCACTGGCTGCACAGGGGCCAGGGTCAGGGCTCTTTTTTGAGAGCCTGGGAATATGGTCTCTGACAGCTGAAAATCTGTAGCTTTGAGGCTCCTCTCTGTGATACACAGATAATCACAGAATGGGTAAGGTTGGAAGGGAGCACAGTGGATTATCTGGTTCAACCTCCCTGCTCAAGCAGGATCAAATATATAATAATGGGAATTAAGTGGCTCCATATCTTTGAGGTCCTGGATTTTTTCACTAAATCTTAGGGCTGGGGCTGGATTTTTCCTTTCTTTCTATCATTTTGCTTTAAAATTCCCCTTAAATCAGAAAATGTCATGAACTGAATGCAGTTTCTTTGAGGGTGAGTTTTTTCCTTGCAAAGTAAGCGCAGCGGTCAAAAGGCAGCACAGCCTCAGCAGGGACCCATGCACATGAGCTGGGACTGCTGGCAGAGCATCACCTGCTTAGGTGGTCTCTGGAGAAAAGCAGGTGTGTTGTTTGCTCCCTGCTGACAGCTCTGTGAACCTGTGAGTCTGACAGCCCCACTGGTGTAAGATGTGCCCCCTGGACAGACGCTGCTGTGGGAGGGCAAGATGTGGGGCTGAGCCCCGACCCAGAGAGGGGCTCTGGAGAAGGCAGGTACAGCTCTTCTTTTCTCTGAAGTGTTTGTACACCATTGAATGGGAACAAAAGTCATCCTTGGGGCACAGAGCAGAATCAAGGGCTTCACATCCTTAACATGGGGCAACAGCTGGTTCCTTTTTCCTTTTTTTATGTTTTCCTATTGTGTTTCTTGCAGCTGCTGCGACTATGAGGTGCCAAATGCACTTGTCCCTCTGGACTTGTCCCAGTGTCTGCAGTGACACTTGGCCTGGGCAGAAGGCTCAGTTCTTGCCAGCTAAGGATGGAGGAATACCTGTTTTCAGAGCTGCTTGGGCTCTAGTCAAGCCAGCAAGATTTTGTAGAGTTTGGAAGCAGAGTATTTTTAGAGCAGAAACTACAGACCTCTTTTGAGCTGTGTGTTACATAAAATTTAAAGTTTAATGAAATTTAATACAATTTAAATTTAAACTAACTCAACATAAAATTAATACTATTTAATACCAGACAGTTAAAACTAATATCTGTCAAATAGCTATGAGTAACTACAGAATCTATACATCTTCTCTTCGGCTTTTTGTCCAAGCTTCATGGGTCAGGAATATACAAATATTCCTGTCCCACTGGAGTCCCATTCATGTTTTCCTTGCTGTTTGCATCCTTTTGTCCCTTATGAAAACCTCCCTTCTGTAAGTAGCCTTTAATTAGTCTGACTTGCAAACATAAAGAAATGGTGTCAAAAGTAAGTCCCTTCCCCTCTATAAAAGCTTTAAAAGCTTTTGCCATTAGTTTGTTTCAAAGCTACTTGTCATTAGAAACAAAAATGAGTGAGGGCATCTCTCATACATTTGGCTGCAGTGGTAGCTTTTGGGGTTTTTTTCCTTCCTCTCTGTTTGGATTCAGTTACTTTACTGCTGTGAAATATACTCTTCCATTGAAATCCATGTATTGACAACAGGAATTTATCACAATTCTGTCTGTGAATGTAATTGGAAAACAGTCACTTAAAAAGAAAGGAGTGAGGAGGAGATTAATCATGAGCAAGTTTTTCTTGATAATGAAAGAGGATGAATGGAGTCTGCCTCTGCTCGGTGGTGCCAAGCAATAAGAAAAAACGCAATGGGCAGAAATCAATGCACATGAAGTTCCACTTGCACGTGAGGCAGAACTTCTTTACTGTGTGAGTGACCAAGCACTGAACAGTTTGCTCAGAAGAGGGTGTGGAGTCTCCCTCACTGGAGATATTCCAGAACTGTCTGGATGCAGTCCTGAGCAATGTGCTCCAGGACTGTGGAGGACTAGGCCTGAACATGTTTTATCTCAAATATTCTTACTCTTAAAACAGGAAAATTCTGATGGAAAGTAAGAATCCTGCAGAGGTGGGGCAGTGCCGTTCTGAGCCAACTTCCTGCTCTGCCTTGAGAGTCATGCTCAGTCCCCATCTCCAAGTCACATCCCAGAGAATGGCTGTGCATGCACGAACTAAACAGTGTGAAAAATCTAGTTTGCACAAGAGGCATGCACCCAGGTGAATTATAAAAAGAAGTGGATTGCCCCCTCCTCCTGCCCTGTCTCGCTCTTTCCTCTCCTTCTCTGTCTCTTCTTTGTCTCTCAACCCCAGCTCTGGACACACCATGTGGCAGGACCAATGCAAGATCTACAGACTGGTGATATTCTTTTTTCTCCCTCTCTCTCTCTGTTCTCTGCCTTTATTTCCCCGCCTGGGAGAGAACAGCTATCATACTCTCCCACATACTCCGTACTGAACTTGGTTGTAGGAGTGGGGAGATTGTGGAACAGTGTTGTGGCTTGTGAGCCAGCACATTTGGGTACTGGTGTGCTGTGGCTTGTTAGGCAACACCTTGTAAAGAGTAATGGTGTGTTGTGGCTGGTGAGTCAGCACCTTTGAGGAGTTGGTTGAGGGAGCTGAGAATTTGTTGAAGCCTTCTGTACAAAATTAAGGGCTTGTTAGCTCCCACTTGTGGAAGTGCATTCTAAAATTTAAGAGCTTTTTAGCCAACACCTTTTGAGTTTAACCAGTGGGCTGGCTGCTGAAGTTATGAGCTTCAGCATAGTTAAGACTGTACAGCAGAACACAAAACATCCCTGACATGTCTGGTGTCTTTGTTCAGCCTGACAAGAACTAATAGTGAACACCACACCCCCAACCAATGGGTTGTACCAAGGATGACCTGGCTTGAGCAGGGAAGCTGGACCAGATGACCCACTATGGTCCTTTCCAGCCTTACCCATTCTGGGATTCTGAGGCTTCTGACTTTCATATGACAAAAACCAGCAGATGGAGAAAAATTAGTGTTCCCCAAAGCAGTCGAACAAATATTTCATCATAATGAAGTACCAAATAAATGTTATTTAAAGAATACTGCAAAATAGAAGATGACCAAAATGCCACGATTCTAATAAAGAGTACATTGGGACAGGCACATCTTCCTTGCAGGAGGAATTTCAAACAACCACAAATACCAACTCACAGTAGCATGTATAGGTGCTTTGTCAGTACCAGGTATTCATCATTTTCTGGCTCTCTCTCCCCACATATGACCTTTATTCCCACTTTTGTCAGCTGTTACAATATGCAATATTTCTGTCTGATGAAGGTGAGAATAACCTCCCTTCACATAGAGTTATACTGAAGACCCAGACCCTATATAATGGGAGGATGTAAAGGTTCAATTCTCCAACTGAATTTTAAGCTGAAATAATATTTTCTTTAAAGATAAGTCCGAATCTCTTGTCCTGACCCACATTCAGTGGAGTGTGGCTTCCTTAGGCACAGCACAGCTCAGCACTGCAACCCTGAGTGAGTGTGCTTCTGGGGTCTGAGCCATAAAACCTGGAATAAGACCAAGGATTTGAACCACTATTAACATTTTCCCTTCCCAGTGTTGCATTGCTGTCCTTTTTCTCAGTAGTGGCCTAATGTCGGTGGTGGTGAATATGCAGAGCTGGGGTTTTCTCTGGTTTGAAAGACTTTGTCAAAATGGGAGATACTCATATTAGATCCCAGCCTGACCTCTTACTCATTCCGTTGGGTCAGATTCCTCTGTCCAGAGAACCAACCCAAGACTCCCTACACTTCACAAACCCTTTCAGAATGAAAATGACCAGTGCCTGTACAGAACCTCCAGGAAGGTGTTTCCACATCTTGCATTTCTCACCTCACCGGAGCCTCGTTAAAGCTCCACTGAAAGACCTCATGTTTTGGGCTGATTCCCTAACACCCACCCCCTTTTCCTAATTAGCACAGTTCTCTGTATGATAAAGATGGAAGAGAAGTGTAATTATCAGCCAGACATAAGCTGTTCAAGTTGTTGAGGGACAGCTTGGGTCATTGGGTAGCCATGGGGTTCTGCCTTTTGCTTTCCCAGCTGATTTGTTTCCCAGATTTCAATTCTTTCCTTAGGTGTCAAGACAGCCTCAAACCCTTGCTGCATGTCAGCCCATACAGCACTACGGACAGAGAAGATATGTGGACCACCTTCTCCAAATCATTCTGCAGTCTGGGCATTTGTCACCCCAAAACCAAACCAGTGGGTACAAATGGCCCACGGACTGCTCCCACAGAACTCAGGCCAGGTTCCAGTCCCAGCCCTGTACTTTTGTTGGCAATGTGCTTGCAAGCCAGCCGCAGTAGCAATACTGTAGAAACCAGAGTGAAAGCAGAAAAACAAGCAGTAGGATGAGCAGGTGAAGCTGGAGGTGGAATGTCCCTGATATTCTCATTCAGAGATTTTACTCAATTTCTGACTCAAACAGGAATGTTCTCTCTGACATTCATAAATTCCATTCATAAATTTCCAAATAAGTTTTGCCAAACTGTCAGGAAAGATTCGCAACTGAATTGTGCTAACCAGAACTTGGCACATGCCAATCTATGGGGAGAAATAAGATAGAATTGGGTTGTGAGCTGTAAAACCTGCCTGCAGAGGCACATGGCAGCACAAAAGAGCATATGGGGGCACAGAGAAGCTTGTCTCCACCGGACTCTGGGGGGAGGAGGTGTCACCCCTACAGAGAGGAGCCTGCCGGGAGCTGACGGACGGGTGAACAGCGAGTGATCATCCCATAGAAGGAGGTGTGTTGCTGATGTGGCAACACAGGATAGGTCACGTAGTGAGAATTACCATATAAGGAAATACTGTGCCTTGGAAAAGTGTATAAAACCAGCCCATTCCTTTGAATAAACGATTCAGATCCCCTGCTGGTCTGGGTCCATGCCTCAATTGTCAATAAATGATGTCCCTGTGTGAGGAATTTATTATACGCCTAACTGCGCGTCTGTCGTTGAGCCCTGTGGAACTTGAAGTGCTGCTGAAAGAAGCAGGAAAGCTGGCCAGCGATTAATCCCTGCAAGTTCTAGGTGAGCCACGGGGAACGACGGGGGATGGTGTATCCCACGAACAGAACGTCGCAGAGACGTTGGAACGGATTTTAAAGAAACACGGCAGGAAAGTTGAGTCTACAGATTTGAACAGACTCTTGTTCTGGGCAAAAGACTGTGACTCAACTTTAGATAGTACCAATATTTTTGATCCGCGGACATGGGGCGCTTTAGGAGACGCGTTGTGGGACCGAGTTGCGCAAGGCGACGCAGCGCTGACAAAGTTTTTGTGTCTGTGGAGGGCTGTGTGCGAGGCGCTCCCAGCGCATGTGGCACCCAGAAACCGGACAAAGAAAGACGCCTGTGCCACCGTGGCAGCTGTGCTGACCCCTTCTGCGCCGCCAGTGAACCGTAAGTCTGTCGGGGCTGTGGGAGGAGAACCAGAAGATGGCCCCTCGTCCCCCGACCCATTTGACCCTGGAGGGAAGCCTGACGGTATCGTAGAAGAGCTCGCGCCGCCCCGCGCCATGCGGCATCAGCTGGACCCGTGTCGCAGCGAGGGGCTGGAGCCAGGGGGTCCCATCCTGGTAGCACGTTCCCTCTCCGTTTGCCCTCTGCGAGAGTGCAGCGGTGGTGGCAGACGCGGCAGGGGGAGAGCGCGCGGGGCCATAGGGGCGCGGCGCGCAGCGGCGCTGGCAACCACATGGCGCCGGTGAGCACGTGGTGGCAAGCCCATGGCAGAGCTGTGCCGAGGCCATGCCTGGCGGCCGTCCCCACACGGCGGGCGGGCGGGATCAGCAGCGCTGGGAGCTGGCAGGGCCGTGGCTCCGCTCTGCGCATGGCGGGGGCCGCGAGCGGATCTGTGCATGTGGGAAGGGAGGAGACGAGCCAGCGGGACCCGCTCGGCCGCCCGACCCGCGCCGCTGCAGCCAGGGCTCCCATTTCCTGCAGACCCTTGGGAGCTGATACTGTGCTGGAGAAAAGGACTGAGTGGACCGATGGCCCCTTCCTCGGGAGTGGGGGGGCTGCAGCACTCAGCATTTGCACCGGCTTGTGTGGGGGTGGCTGCTGGCTAGGCATGTCATTCCTTCAGCTGGTCCATAGAACTCTCCTGTTTTCGTTATGCAAAATGTTGCCACAACCCTGAACTCTAGCTCAAAAGATTGCTTTTTTACCACACCACCTTGTGACACCCTGCATTGTTCTGATTGCTTATTGTGATAGATAATAATTCTGATTTGTAAGATATCTTTTCAAGCAGAAATCTTTTGATATGTTTTTTCGAAGTACTCTTTTCCTACTTGAAACTGGAAGAACAGCTCCCACATTGCTGCTTCCTTGATGTGGAAAAGGTTACCACTGGAATGAAAAACTGTAACCCTCTCATCCTGCAGCAACTTCTGACTCAGGGCTTGTTACCTTTTGAAACCTTTTGAAACCTTTTGAAACCACTTAGAGAGTTAATGTTATTATAATTGTAATGTTCCAAGGCCTGGATTTATATATATTCTGTGAAATGGTGAAGTGTTTAAGCACTTGAAGATAACTGCCTTGCTTATTTTTGCTTGGCGAGTGTTTGTTGTTCTGTTAGATGTATTATTTTACTGTTCATAGTAAGAAAACCGCATGTTATGTTACACATTTTCCTGAATTTGGTAAGTTGAAAGATGTTCGTGTTACATATTAGAACAAAAAAGGGGGAGTGCAGGGATGTGGTGTGCCCCCCGCAAGAGACTGCAAAGAGGTTTATATGTTCTTAATTTTTCAATTGCATTCAGAATGATCACAGGCTCACTTAGGAAAAGCTGAGGTACTTGTTAGGAATCGTGAAAGTGGAAAATGGGAAGGCCCCTTTCCATTGATAACCTGGGGGAGAGGATGTGCTTGTGTTTCCACAGATTCCGGTCCAAGATGGGTACCTGCAAGAGTGGTCTGACCAGCCTTGGATACTCCAGCTTCATAATCAGCTTGTGAGGAAGATAAACTCTTCTGAAGTCATGTTCCTAACTGATATTAATAAAGTTTTTAGGCAATTTTGTAAGTATTTTAGGGAAACCCTCTCAGTCAAGGCTTGAGGCTCTGGCCAAGCCCTAGCCCTGGCTGACTGGAAATTATACCATCAGACCCAGCTGTTTCTGCCCTAAAGGTCACTTTGACTTGTTGATTTGATCTTATAAAAGCTGGACCCTCTTTTGAGGTAAACTTGGAAGGCTTGCCTAGGAAAGACTTTCTAAGTCCTGTGAAACAGGACCTCCTGGCCATTGCAGACTCTGAGTGATGGTAAAAGTTTTAGACAACTTTATGTTGTTTCTCAGAGTTCCATCTGTTTAATCACTGTCTTCATACATAAGACTAGTTATTAGGTGTTTTCATCTATCCCCCTGTTCATAAGAAAGATACTGCTTTTGTGAGGAACAGAGCTTATTTGGTTGGCAGTGGGCCAAACATGTTCTAATGTTAGAAGTGTTTTGTTTCATGATTCTTATTTGTATAAAACAAAAAGGGGGAATTATGGGGAGAAATAAGATAGAATTGGGTTGTGAGCTGTAAAACCTGCCTGCAGAGGCACATGGCAGCACAAAGGAGCACATGGTGGCACACAGAAGCTTGTGCTTCTCCCCACCGGACTCTCTGGGGAGAAGGTGTCACACCGCCGACCCCTACAGAGAGGAGCCTGCCGGGAGCTGACGGACGGGTGAACAGCGAGTGATCATCCCATAGAAGGAGGTGTGTTGCTGATGTGGCAACACAGGATAGGTCACGCCATATAAGGAAATACTGTGCCTTGGAAAAGTGTATAAAACCAGCTCATTCCTTTGAATAAACGATTCATATTCCCTGCCAGTCTGGGTCCGTGTTCAATTGCCGACACCAACCCAAGAGGCTGAGATGCAAAGTACAGAATTTTAAGGATGTACAAGCCAAATCAGGGCACCCTGATTGTGATTTTACACAGGATTCTTATACCCTTCAGGCAGTCAGGTACAACAGGTGGACTAATCACTAGCACCCACACTACCGATTGCTGGTTACAGTAAAAGTTTGCAAAGCAGCAGGATTTCTGCTGCAATGTTGCTGCTTGTCTGTTGGGCCAGATGTCCTTGGATTCTGTCTTACAAGGGTGACTCACCTGTGATGTCAAGTGATATTGGGAAGTTTTCCAAGGTATGTCAGAGGGACTGGGATGCTGCTGTTACTTCAGTCACATGGCAACATCTTTTATACTTCTTGGACAGTTCTAAGCTGCCACAAAGCAAAGTCCCTATTTCCAGGGCTGGACTAAAGTTTCCAGTAAAATCCACTTGTTCAGCATATTACAGTGTACCTATGTAAAGGCAAAGTTAATACACTTCAGTACTTTAAATACTGGTTGGTATAATGGTCAGGGAAGGGAATTTTCCTAATGTGCTCTCTGGGTCCCACCAGCCAGGAGCCCAAAAAGCCAGTGACAAGATGATGGAGAGCCAGCCAAGATGCTCTGCTGAGAGGATCAATCCCTTTAGGGATGAGATTTGCTGGTGCCAATTGGAAATTTCCATGGCAGCACTTGGGGCATTTCAGTGTCCCCTGCAGTCCCCTCCCACAGTGTTTCATCTCACCCACTCCCACTCAGGGAAAGGTTTCTCTGCTTGGGTGAAGTCCCTCTTCTCCTGCCCTCCAGCAACTACACCCAGCAGGAAGTTCAGCATGTGCCCAGCACCGCACTCACTGCTCACAGTGATACCCGGGCATATGTTTTGGTGCTCTGAGGACACTGAGGAATGTGGTTTTCCCCATGGGCATCCAGCCCCAGTAGCTATCCTCTCAGTCACCGTCCCCAGCCTAGCCCAGCCCGACCTCCCATAAGTTGGGAACAGGCTGCATTGAGCCTCCACCTCACTTCCACTGTGCAAACAACCCCAGGCAGAGAGAGGAACTGCAAAACAACTCTTAGTGAACGAAAGAAAAATGATGGATCTGGCAGAGGACTGGGGCTGGAGGGGCTGGGTGCTGGTCACTGGACTGGGTGTTCTGTCCCTATATCTGGCTTCCCCTCCTACAGGGTTGTTCAGTGTTTGGCCCCCTGGCTCAGCACCATTTTCTTTTTCTGTGGTGGGATGTCATCCCATGGAGCAGTCTCTTGTTCCTTGAGGGTGCTAGCTGGTGCAGGTGCTTGGCCTGCCTGCTGCCTGCTCTCCTGAGCTGGGCACCCCTCAGCAGGAGATGATGCCCCGTGGCAACAGTGTGCAGGTCAGAACAACCCCGGGCTGCCTCTGCAGTGCCTCCTCCACCACCTGGGTTACACAGGGCAAGTGAGGCTGGGGGACAGCCGGAGGGCTGGCCTGGAGACTCAGCAGCAAGATCCACAGAGGGCTCAGCAGGTATTCTCAGGAGGACCCCTCAATGCGATTCTGTCATAGTCATCAGGGGTGTCAGGGAAGGTATTTTCTTCATCTACCAGCACCTGCATCCACTGCTGCCACTTTCTCCTTGTTGGAGCCACCCTCTGCCCTGTACTCCAAGAGGTGCAGGAGCTTGTTGAGGGAGGTGGTCAAGCTGGGGACATCAGGGGCAGCGTCATTCAGTCTCTCAGCCCCACCGCCACTGCTTAGTCCTTGGGGCAGCCACCTTCCAACAAGTATTTGCAGAAGTCAAGGAGCTCATCAAGGTCCTTGTACTCAGATAAGGAATCCTGGTCATCTCTTATGAGGAGACAACACAACCAGCCTGGGCTGGGAAAAGACAGAACTAAAACTGCCATAGCTGCACACATGCACGCACCCCAAAGGGGGACTGACCCTGAGTCCCTCACTGTATGCCATAGATACCTGTAGCCCCCACATGCCCACTGAGCTCTCCTGTACAGTAGCAGGCTGCATGGCAGCGGTCTCCCTTGAGCAGAGCCAGCAGTCAAGGTGGCTCCTCGAGGCTGAGAGACCTTCCTCAGCACCCAGGATCTATAAAGAGATGAGTAACGTTGCACATGAGGCGTAAAAGTCTGTTGTATGCTAGCAAGATTTCTATATAACCAGCTACAGCTTAATTATGACAAGTGGAGTAAGTAGCAGAGTGTTTGACCACTAAATCATTGTCTAAATTTTCATGTAAATAATCATTTAAGTAATTGTCTACATTATCATTTAAGTAATCTTCAAATCATGGTCAAATCCCTGTATAACTATATATATAAAATACTCAATTCTTGATTACTCATTATTTGATTGCTCTCTGATTTTCATTCAGTCATTGATTAATTACCATTAGATCTTTGTCTGGTCATTAATAAAGTGCTTTTAGTTAGCCCCATAACAATGACTTCTCATAATAATTCCCCTGCGACACATGTACATTCACAGATACATTTCCCTTTACACAGTGACAATCAGATACAGCGAGTGACACTGTGACCAACCATGGTAGCATGACAGATAAAGGGACTGTCACACAGCATGGTATTGATATAAATACAACTGAAGACAAAGTTACAGAAGTGGTACAGACCCCAATCCAGGTATGGTTACATCACCAGCAAGTGTGACTGGCTGAATGCTGGGATCCCATTTCCTTATTACACTGGCTGTGAGGATTCTGTGGGCAGGGGCCACGGTGATCCCTAAATGCTAGGGCTGCTTGGGAGCTGGCCCTAGCATAGTCTCCCTGCCCAGGTGTGCTGAGTTTAAAACTCTTTTCAGCATTTGGAAACCTTGTTGGCAAAGATGCTGTGTCCTACTGACTCTTCTGTGTTTTCCGTCCATCTAGGCAACTTGTTGCCAGAGAATAATCTAGAGCATCCAGAGCCTCAACAGGAACAGGATTTTAAGAGCACCTGGTTCCCTTGTGTTGGGGTTTTTAGGAGTTCTCCTGTTTTCTTTTTCTCTTAAAGAATTTCCCTATATATGTTGCCAGGGGACAAATTGCTAGGTGCTTAAGAAGAACAAAAGACCTGGCCACAGAGGGCGGGGGCGGGGGGAGGGGGGGAGTGTGCAACTGGCTACTTGTTTTTCACCTGGGGCATTGGGTACAGCTGGGGCTGCTGGTGCTCTCAGTGTTTGGAAGGAGTTTATCGGGGCTGGAGGTTTCTGTTTTTCAGCTGCCTTCCTTCTACCGGAGAAACCCAGGATTCCCAAGCCCACCTCTCCCTGCCCTGCTGGGAGCCGGGCTGCGGCCGCTCTGCCTCCGCTGTGGCTTTGGGCTTTAAGCCCTGGCTACATCTCAGCCCTGCCGGCTGAGACCTCCCGGAGCTCCCACTGCAGCCCCGGAGTTTGATACATCTCGTCTGCCACCCGGGATCTGTGCTCGTCCCTGCTGTTCCAGCCTGCTGCTCCCGAGGGTCCGGCCGGACACCGGGATCAGCCGCCCAGAGGGTTTGTGAAGTTTTTTGTCCATCCCTCCCGGGACCCCGAGCCGCCATCACCGCGTGCTCCCCGAGCTCGCTCCGGAGCGCCCCCTGCAGCCGCGGGGGAACCATCGCACCCGCCCTGCTCACCGGGAGCCGCCAGCGCCCCTGCCGGCTGTGAGCGGAACTGCACCAACAGGGAAAGGGCCTGACAGCCGAGAGAGGCTGGCACTGGGTTTGTGGCTCTGTTTGCTGTTACTGACAGAGTTACTGTGGCTTGTTTGCCTTGTCATACATATATGTATATATACTCGTAAAGAACTGTTATTCCCTCATATCTTTGCCTGAAAGCCCCTTAATCTCAAAATTATAATAATTCGGAGGGAAGGGGGCTGCATTTTCCATTTCAGGGGAGGCTCCTGCCTTCCTTGACAGACACCTGTCTTTCAAACCAAGACACCTTGTTTGCTTGATGGCAGCAACATGGCCATGGTAATGAGCTCCCTCCTTGCTGGAACTGTTGTCTGTGGCATCGGCAGGGAACTTCTGTGAGAAAAGGGACTCTGATTCAGCAGGGCTGGTGTGTCCCCGCTGTCCCCAAGCAGGGACACTGTGAGGGCAGGAGTCCCATGTCCCAGCAGCAGCTCCAGCCCTCCTGGCCACCAGCTAGCTCCTGGGTCTCTGTAGGGCCAACACTCTGTGCCCATGAGCTCTCTTCCCTCAGCCTAAGGACCCTCTGCTCTCATCCTCCCCTGCACAGTGACTTCAGGCACTGCTACCAGCACTGCTGGGCATCTCTCACCAGGACTGCTTGCACCGCCCAGACAAGCAGCACCATCAGGGCACTTCATGTGACATGGCTTCTCTCCCTTCCCTCCTCCCATAGGCATTTGGAGAACACCTGCAGCCTTCCCAAGAGACAGATGTTCTCATCATGGCCATTGACATCTTGACAGCAGATGACATGGCTGACAGGCAGATGGGCAAGAACATCCTGGATATGGCCACAAGGGACTCTGCTTTCTGGCTGACATATATGTGGCTGGGTTGCCCTACCCATGAGCCATGCCAGGCCTTTTCGTCCTTCTCTCCCTAACCCAGCTCTCTCAGGCACCTGAAGCCATTTCACGGCAACAGAGAGAGATCAGAAATGTGGCTGCACTATACTCACCTATGTCCCCTCCAGGTGCCAAAGATCATGACAAATGTCCACAAAAACATGGAGTGGATCCACATGGAGCCAGTCCAGTTGTAGCCTGGACTTATTTCTTCTTCTGCTGACAGACTGGGACCCCAGAGATATGGGAAGGAGCCTACTGATGGTCTCTCCTACATGTGACAGGTGCTGGCCTTGACAGCCGTGAGGGCTTGCTCTTGTGGTGAGAGGGCCCTGGAGGCTCTCTGCCAGGTGCATGGGAAAAACCACAGGACATCCCTGAGGAGCAGGGCCCTCCATCCCACCATGCTTCTGAGTCCCACTGGGCGTGTCAGATGTGCAGCAGCCAAAGCTGGCCAAGCCAGAGCTCCCACCACCAAGCTCTTCCCAGCCCCATAGAAAATACCACCTCAGTCCCCTTCCGGCCTGCTCAGGCACACCCTCTGGAGACCCAGAAAGAAGAAGGCAGGAAGGGCTGGTGTTGCAGCACCACTTAGGTCTGTCAAGGCTGGACTGGGCATGGCCCAGTGCTGTCAGCCCTGCTGATGGAGCACTCAGCACTGCCACAGTCTGCAGCACTGCTCTGTGGAGATGATGTTCTCCATGCCCTGGGCTTTGCAGTGCATCTTGGATGAGATGATCCACATTGCTCCAGGACTGGCAGCTGCACAGGGTTTTCAGGTCTGCTGTGGAGGACATCTGCATTGATCCCTTTGATGCCTTGGCTTTGAGTGAGGAGACCAGACCTTGCTCACCCTCAGGACTGTGCCTGCCTGCCCAGAACAACAGGCACAGTGTCCTCCCGGCCTGTCCTCCCCCAAAGACATGGCCCCTTAGGACAAGAAATGACCTGCCCAGCATCAGACATGGGGGGACTGCTCAGGCAGCGCCCTACTTCCCCCTGCCAGCATAGTATGCCCTGCTTGAGAAGGGAAGGGAAAGGAAGGGAAGGGATAAGGTCATAATCCAGTCAGGCCAGTTGCTAGCTCTGAGGCAGAGGCACGACCTCTGCACAGGCTGAGCAAGCTGCAAGGAGACACTTGTCACCACCTGCCTGTTTTGTCACCTTTGTTCCAGCTCTCACTGTTCTGTCACTTCTCAGAGGCACGAGAACCAGAGGTGTTCAGGACAGGAGGAGCTGGCACAGATACATGGCCCTGCACTGCCTGGCTCCAGTGCCCTTGCCCTGTGATGCCAGTGGGAACCAGGAACTGCAAGGTGCAGGGTGCACCTTGGATGCTGCCCATCGCTCACTGCCATATTTGTTGCAGCTTCTGCTCCACAGTAACACGGATGATGTGGAGTTTGCTGGCATGCACAAATTCGGGAGGTTTCTGAGGAGTCCAAGCAAAGGGATGCTCTCACTGATGCTCTAAGGCCTTGTCACATTGTTGGAGGTACAGAAGATGGTGAGCAGGGAGTAGTCAAGTGACTATGAATCAGGGTGGTCTGTCAGTGCTTCACAAAAAGGAAACTCTTTCATACAAGCAAAAAAAAGGTGGGTCCTGCTGCTGGATGTGATGGAGACCCTGCAAGGTGCTAATGCTGGTGTCAAGAAGAAAGCCCGGTTGTCTTCGTGAATATATTGGATGTTATGAAGAGACATGAGACCATCCCCATTGCTCTGCAACCCTCTGGGGTGCTCCTGTACTTCTTTGACAATGTAAGGCCGCTGTGGGAGATGGAGCCCCACCGATGGGCGCTCTGCAAGGGCAACAGCTGCCTGTGAGCTCAATCCTGTGGGAAGAACTCAGGCAGGGCTGCTCCCCTCTCCCCTCCTCTTGTGTGGCCTTTTTGGGGCCCAGGGCCATTCAGCCACAGCTGATTTGGTCCACAGCTCCTGTATTTCAGGAGCCGACTCCAGAGCATCTCCCTTCACATCAGCCACACTCACGTCCTACTCACTCGCCACAGGCAGGGAGCGGATGTGACTGAAGTCCTACTGTCTTCCTCCCTACCAGAATTCCAGCCAGTTGCAGCAGCTTTCCAGTCAATGTTTTTATCCCAGGATCCCATTCAGGGCCATGTGTCAGAGATCTAGCACAGATCTGTTTTAAAAATGCCCCATGTATCTCATTCAGGGGGCTTGTTACTACCTACTAAAGGTAACTAATGCTACTAGTTCATGAAGGAGACTAAGGCCTGCCTGCCAGAGACTTGGAATTGGAGATGGGTTTGAGTTATTGGCCAGAGTTGGAGGTGGAGATGCCTCTGCCAGCCAAGGAATCCCAACATCCATGCCATGCCTCTGCCAGCCATGGGTAGCTGTGGGAAGGGAGACTTCGTTATCACCTCGCTCCCTTGAATCAAGGCCCTGCTGTGTCACTGCGAACATGATGCATGTCAATGGCAAGTTATTGGAGAATCTCTGCCCCAGCAGTGCTGGGTTTTCTCCTCCCAGTGCTCCTCCACTAATCCTGAGGGAACAGCAGGATGCAGGTGAGCTTCCTGCAGAGCCCCAAGGTGTCCCTCAGCAGCTCCAGGCAAGTGTGTGACCTAACAGTCCCTAGTGCAGGCTGCATCTCCAAGCAGGATCATCTCTGACATCAGATCAGGTTGTTCCAGCATTCACAGAGTGTGCACCCAAGCCAGGCATTTAAGGCACCATTACAGAAACAGAGAAAGGTAATTTGATCAGTTCCCTGAACAAATGGAGCTCTTTGTTCCCAGGAACACCTCTGCTTTGGGGCCAGAGGAGTGTAATTCCTTCCTGAGGTGTCCTGGCATATCTCCTGCCACACATGGTGTTTCAGGCTGTAAAGAAATCAGAATACCATCTCTGATGGGGTTAATTCGACCTCCCACACCAAAATGAAGAGCAGAAGGGGGGATCTTGAAGCTCCCAGGCTTTCTGCTGCAGGTCAGGACTTCAGAGACGTTAGCAAGATGGCTTTGCTTAAATTTTTTTCTTCATTTCTAGTTCCTGTTCAAGTACTGGAAAGGTGGCGGCAGAAGCCCCTTCTTCTTGCCAGCTAGGAAAGTGCCTCTCAGCTGAGAGCATGAATAGGACTCCCTGTTACAACTTTTGAGTCCTTACAAGAACTATAAGACTATTCCCAATTAAATATACAGCACTGTTGGCACTTGGTGCTTTTTCCATGCTGCAGCATCTCTTAGTTGAGAATGTCCTTGACTGCGCGTGGCCTATGCCCTTGCTCAGCAGCACTCATAACAGCAACAAAACACCCATCTCCTCCTGCTGTGTTTTTTGCATCTATGGGTTGTAAATCCTTTACAGAAATGTATTGCCAGCTGTCTTAGGATATAGGAAAAAACTGGGATGCTTTCTTCCTTGCTTCCTGGCTCCTCCTTTTTCTGGACTTCAAATAAAATTCTCCACTATCAGAACTACCTGAAAGTTTTAAACTCTTTTCGAATAGTTGGTGAGGTTTGCAGGTGATGGATTGATTCCAGAGTGAGACCCCAAGAAAATTACCAGTGACCAACAATAACACCCTGAAAATTTGCCATGCAGACTTATTCCAAAGGTGTAACAGGCTCTGTGCAGTGTGATCCATGATATCCTCCTATCTTCTTTTTTCAAGATGGGCAAAAATTTCTGTCAAGAATAAAAAACTTGAGACTTTCTGTTTCTCCAGCAGCTTCCGGGCCCTGTGCAGTGCAGGGTCTCAGCATCTAAAATATCTTTGCAAGAATGGCTTGTCCCTGGGGCACTGTGTGGCTTATTTCTATAGTGGGCGCTGAAGGCACTGACTGCTCCCATAGGTTTCACTGTCCTCCAGCAGCTGGAAGGAGAATAATTCATTTAAGTTTTCTTGGAAGAAATCTCCAGCCTTGGAAAGTCCATGGGGCTCAGCCCAATGCTAGTGTGGGGCAGGGGGTTGATGAAGGTGTTACATTCATCACCTTGTTTTTCAGAGGTGGCTGCTACCCAGTCGCATGAGGTCCTAAGGTGCTGCAGCCGGGCAGTGAAGCCCACGGTGAAAAAGGACCAACAGATGCTGCAAGGTCCGTGTGTGGTGACTGTCTTCTACTTGATGTCTCTCTCCCTTCTCTCTCCCCTTTCTCAATCCCCCCCCCTTCTATTTCTTTACCTCACATTTATTGTTAAATAAAATCCGTATTAATGACTTTCACATACGGTCTTGTTTGCAGCTTAATTTGGGCAGAGGCATCTGGCACTAATCAGATCTTAACAAAGCTCATGCCTGAACAGCGGCTTCAAGGAGGTTTGTGACCCTCTGCTCCATTGTCCCATCTTGGCTGCTGAGGGAGAGGATAGTTCCAGCAGCAGCTGTTGAGCTGTCCCTACACTAGCTTCCAGGTCAACAAGAAAGTCCCCTTTTGCAGCCAAAACTCCTACAGGGACATTTACTGGGAAAAGACAGGTTTTGGGGACAGGAGGTGTTATCCAGTACAGCTGGATGAAAACAGTGAGTTTTCCATTGAGCCAGCCCTGCCTTGGGGGGAATATGCAGGGGCAGGAAGCAAAGGCCATGAGAACCATGTCCCTGCTCAGGGCAGGTGACCCCAGCTCTATCTTTTGTGTAGCCCCACTATATAATGCCTTAATGTGCATATTTACAATCAAGTGCCCAAATCCTGTATTTTACAGAGATAATGCTGCAGTGCATCCCTTTGTTTGCAGGCATCACATTTTGATGCCGTTAATTGTATAGTGAGGATTAATAAAACATGTAGTTTAAAGATGCCTAAATCACAGTGAGGGAGCTGATAATCTCTGCCAACAATAATATTTGCACTTTATTTTCATCCTAACATCCAGCCATGGAGTGGAGCTTGGGCCAGGGAGCAGCACTACTGCAAATGGACAAGGTGAGGACAGCACAGGGATCCCAACCTGCTCCTTCGGCATCACTTGGACATCCTTGGGATGCTATTCCTGTGCCCACAGCTAGACCAGTGATTTAAGGCTAAGTTTACCAGGACCAAAGTAGGGAAGAGACATGAAGTGGCCTTTCTGCATATAAAGGTGGTATCTCTACATGGATATGTCTGCCCTGCTCTAGCAGCATATCCTGTGGCCAGCCATGGTCCGTGCTCTGGGGACTCACCACCCAAGGGCATGTCCCTTTGGGATGTCCCCTCTGGAAGGGGTAAATGGTCCAGGGCTCTGGTGCTGGGAGATTTGTGAACCACCAAAGGTGTAATTTGGCTTTTGCAGAGTCTGCCTATGTCCCCCCTCCCTGCTACAACTCCCAGTGCCAATGACCTGGCTTGCTGGGGCACCGCAGCCTGGCAGCCCCAGGGCTGAAATTGAGGCTGGGAATGTGCTGCTTCCCTGGCAGGGCTCTTTCCTCTCCATCTCTTTGCTGCCTAACAAGCATCCTTGTCAAAATAGCTTATTTCATTCCAGAACAAAGTTACCTGAATACATTTGGAAGTTGTACTGCACTTTCAGGGTAATCAGAATTTAATTTGATGCAGTCAAGGCTCTAAAAAGATGTTATCAAGAAGAACATCAAAGCTGGATTCCTGCACTTGGAAATGCAACTGGAATGCTTAGTCCAGATTTCTCATTTTATTGGAGACTTTCAAAATATTAGTCTAAATAACAAAAATAACAAAATATCAGTCTAAAAACCAAAAAAATAATATTGAGAATATTTGCAAATTAATGTCTTTTGCAGATGAACAAAGGCCCACTTCCTTTGCATGTCAGGGACAGTCTCTTATCAAATCCTACTAATTACACCGTTTGTTGTGCCTGATGATTTCTGCACTTGCAGAAATTAAAGCTGAAGCTTATTTCCCTTTGTGTTGAACCATGCTGCTCTTTGGAGTCCCAATCCTGCAAAGTGAGGATGCTCCCACTCAAGAAAGAGAGACCCTGTGGGTACAGAAATGGGGGAAAAGGTGGGATGGGGACCTGGGCTGTTTCTTTTGTGCCTATGTCTCTGTTACATCCTTGGGACCTTTCATCATTCCCAGTTCTTGGGATAGCGGATGGAAAGCTCCAGCTCTTCCTAGTGAATGCAATTGTGTGACAATTCTAGGTTTTATTTTCAAAGTGCAATTTAGGAAGGAAGAAAGGTGCCTCTGGGTCTTTTGAGTGCCAGGAAGGTTGAAAATGTGACCAAAAGGTGACCCTGGATATGGGGTGCTCCTTTCGGGGAGGTTTTATTTTATGCAGGTTGACAGTGTGTTAGACCACCAGTTGGTGCTGGGGCAGGGGATGGTGGAGCAGTGAGCTTGACCATTTTCACTTCAAACACCATGATTTCTGTGCCAAGCTCAGTCTGGTGGCTGCCCAGTGTATGCCAAGCTGGTTGCAGGGGTGAGTGGTGGTAGCCACTGCAGCCATAAACCCCCGCTCCTCCTTTAGCTCCTGTTTCTGCAGAGGCTGATCCCAAATGCCATCATGCCCCTGCCTAGGGGACACAGGAGACAGCCCCAAACCCAGCTTTAGCCCTCAGAAATATGTCGGGGAAGCTTAGGGGGAAAGGAGGCTCAGTCAACTTCGTTAGGGAAATAGTACGGATCTTGTGTTCAAACCTTTGAAGTGTTAATTAAAAAGAATTATGCAAAGGAGCAAGGATTTGAAACATTCATTTGAATCTCAATAAGGCATCTGTATTAAAAATAGCAGCGGGATCAACTACAGATACAGCAGTTTTGGAGCAGAACAGCCCTGGCATCCTTGGTTCTGCTGAGTAGAGGTTTCCTGCCTGCTCCCTGCCCTGCATGGGTGCTGCGGAGCAGAGCACAGCACAGGGAAAATATTTTGTGCCTATTATTTAAAGATCTTGAGAGCATTTCACTTAAAAAAAACCCAGTGGGGTTTGGTTTGGCACTTAGATGTAGAGCATGGGTAGGTAGAGCAGATGTATGGGTTGGCATGGTGGATGCAGGGCTGGGACCACTCCAGAGGCACCCAACACGGGGCACTGGACACCCCATGCAGACCGGACCTCAACCCTCCACCCAGCACTGTCCCTGCCAGGGAAAACTGGGAGAAAGTGCCTCTCCAGCCCATCTCTTAATTAAAACCCCCAGCATGTTCTGGCCCTTGCTCATTCCAATAAAAAGAATCCAGGGTATTAATTACCAGATCAGTGGATAACATCGTTAAGTTTACTTTTGCACTGCGCGAACCCTGCGGGAATGTCAATGCCTCCTGCCCTTGGCATCGGCGCTGCAAGGGCACGACCAGGTGGGTGCCCCAACCAGCACTGGGGGGGCTGTGCCAGGCTGGCAGCACCACTGGGGTACCAGCACCAAGGCCCCAGGCCTGCAGAGAACCGACACCCTTAGTTCATTCCCAGCATTGGGGGCAGGTGGATGGCGAGGGCATGGGGCCTCCAGTGATGGCTTAGCCAGGTAAGGTGCCAGGGGGTTGCAATCATCGAAGGGGAGAGCAAGGAGCTTTGCTGGGGCTGCAGTCCCACGGGAGGGTGACAATAGGCAAAGCTGGAGCCACACTGTGAAATTCTGCAGTGATTTCAAAGGCTGAGGCTGTAACCTCAGCTGCGGATTTGATTAAAAATGGATGAATAACAGCCCGACCTTGGGCAGGGCTCAGGCAGGCACACCCCCCTAGACCCTTGCCGTCGGGAGAAGGTGATGCTCTCAGCCAAAACATGGTGTGTGGATAACCCTGTCGCCTGTCTTTCCACCTCAGAGTGGGATTTCCATGGGTTGGGCCTCACCTGTCCCTTTACAATGTCTGAAGTCTGCAGAGAGGAACCCAGAACCAAGGGCTGGGTTGTTGGGTCCCCCTGGGGTGTTACTGGTACTCGGGGGGGTTGTGTGCAGGATTCCTCATCCGCTGAACTCCGGAGCCAAAACCAACCCCAGTGACATCAACTTAGGAAAGGGCCTTTTACTCCTGCCAGGTGACAGGATTGGGAATGATAGGGGAAGTCAGAACACGGAAATCTCCCTTCTCTGCTCTCCAGGACACTGTTCAGAGGCTCTGGTTCAGTAGCACTTCACTGGCTCTCCATAGCATGGAAATAATTCAATGGACTACAAGACAGCTAGAAAAGCCTTTTATCTGTTGCACTGGAGCAAACTCTTTGAGCAGCACAGCTTGAAAAAACAGCAGGGCTGTGGGCACGTGGTGGGCAGTGAGGTGTGTGAGGTGCAGGTAGGCAGAGCAAATAGTCACTGTAAGCCATCGCTGAGCCCCAGTGGGCAGGGAATGGAGAGAAGGTGGGCATTTTTTTGGTCTTTCTACAAATATATTTGGGATCAACAAATATCAGCTTGCGTTTTGCAGGGATTCCTTGCTGATTTTTACTCAGTAGCATATACCTTGCAAAAGAATTAACACAACATTGCGCTGCTTTGAAGCACCGCTCTCCTTGTAGGAGCTGGTTTGGGACAGGATGGACTTGCTAAAAATACAGCCCCAAACCTGGTGGTCAATTTCTGAGTGCAAAATTTTGCTCTTCCAAGTGGTGATGGCTGGAGAAGCTCTTCCCCCCTCCACAAACCTCAAAGCCTCCCACTCAGTTATGCAGATCCCAGTATTTTCTCCTCTGGGCTTTTCCTCGTGGTTTTTGCATCTCCTAGCCCTGCTCTGGGTGATGACAGTCCCCTGCAGCCACACTGCTCACCAGGGACCTGCCTGGGAATATGAGTTGGGGGTAGGCTTCCAGAAATATCCTGCTCTTTGATCTATAATTTAAAAACCATTTTGTTTTGTCTTGGTCGCTTTAACCAGCAATTTGCTATAGCAAAAGAACACAATACCCCTTCAGGAAAGAAGAAATACACTCATTCTTTCAATTAAATTTCTCCTGACTTTAATAAAACTTTTTCCCGGTTCCCTCTTCTGAAGAAGCAGCTTTTCTTTTTTTTTAAAAAATTTATTTTTGTGATCTCCAATTCCACCGAGACAGAAGAAATCAGCATATCAGAGAAAACAACAATCCTTGTGATGCCCAGCAGCCATTAATTAACAAATTATATAAAAAAAAAATTCTGCAGATAGGATTGTTTTCTGGTGATGTTGCCTTTTCTTTTGTTGGCACTGTGACAAGGAAGTTCTTTATTGCTGACATAGAGCAGATTAAACCATCCCTCTCACACTGGATGGCTTTGTGTGGCTCTTTCTTTTGGTCCCCAAATAAAACATCCTGCCCCCATTTTTACCCTGTTGTGACAGGTTCCTGCCTTGATGGGAAAGAGATGCAAGAGTATGTTTGAGCCATCACATCTGTCCCCGAGCTGGACCAGGTGTCCTTTTCATCAGCATGAGCATCCCCAGAGGGTGGGGGACTGAGCTAACCTGAGTGGATTCAGTTTCAGTGGAACATTTGGAGTCCCACCAGGTGGTCCACTTCCTCCCTGAAGTCCACAGCCCCAACTGGCAACAGCCCCAGGAGATGTCCTCAAGTGGCTCTCCTTCCCACCATCTTCCCAGGCTTCTTCTCTAAATTTCAGAACCTTGGACTCCCTCTTTGCCAAGGTCCCCTCTGAGGGCCAGCATCCTTTCAAAGGCTCCGAAAAGTGTTGCCTGCAGCCCTATTTGCAGTGGGGATGAGTTGAACACATGCTGGGGGACACTTAATTTTCCCAATACAGACACCATCATGTTTCTCTGACTGATCTATAAATGCTCCCTTGGGGCTGCTGGCATTAGCCTGACTCAAGTATGGCTGCAGGCAGGAGCTCCATGCTTCCCAAACCTTTGTCTGCTGCCGCGGGCACCACAGGGACATAGCCCTCCTGGGAATCCAAGTGTCGCTGTTGGAGCGGTCATGACACACACGGACAGTACTTCTTTCAAGGGCCAAAAAGGTGTTTATTAAACAAAGCAGCCTCTTTTATACATCTTTTGTATGTTATCATTCGTGTTACATATTCATTGGCTGCTAAACTACTACAATAGACTCATTGGCTATTATTAACCACAATATACTACCATTGGCTACCTATAGCATAAGCATTCAAGCATTCAGAAAAATAACAGGTGCAGATATGTTGCTGTTTTTCTCCTTCTATTGTTTAACTTTCATGCTTCTGTTGATACTACATTCTCACAGGTAAAAACTAATTGTTTTTCTTCTCATGGACTTTTGTCACAGTCCTTCTCTAGCCGAAGTAACAGGCCTGAGCCATAATTTTACAAAGGCAACAAGGCCTTCATTTTATAAGGTTTTACTTAAATGCCACATCCAAGTGCTGCCCATACCTCTGCCTGCTGCCACGAGCACTGTGGGGCCACAGTGCTTCAAGGGCAAAGAGCAGGGGACGTGCACAGCCACAGCACAGAGATGTTGCATCAAATGCACTTTTTTTCACCGTCTTTTTATGAATCATGTGGATTTCCCCACTCAGGGGCCACAGGCTTGGGCGGGCAATGTACCAGGGGAAGTGATGGAGGGCACCAGCAAAAGCGGGACATGGAAATCTGCCTGTTCTGCGCAGGCAGCTCCCCCATACTCTTCTTGGTGACCTAGTTAAATTAATTTTGGTGAGTGGTTTTTTTCTGGTGGGGTGCTGGCTTAATTAGCCAAAAGATGCCCTGATTTCTTTCTTCACAGTAAGATCTGTCATTTAATTTGTCAGCTAGTGTGTTCTCACGCACCATTCATGGTCCCAGGCACCACAGGTACGAGTCAGGGACCAGCTCTGACCACCCCAGTGGGACCTGACTTGCCCTGAGGATTCCTACTGGAAACCTACTGGGATTTGCTGGGCCCCTGTGCAGGCCTCAGCCTATGGCTACAAGTGCAATGAGTTTGCCAGGCTTGATGACATGGGGAGTGATACATGAGGTTCTGGGTGCTTGCATGTTGCTCAACAGCACAGAAAAACCTCCTTCTATGCTCCTCCAGAAACTGGAAAAAGAGTGTTTTCTCTTAAAATGTTTTCTTCTCCCCATGGCCCTGGAGAGGGCAGATAATGGAGCAGCTACCTAACACATGCTTCCAGGGAAAAGTGTCAGTACTTCTAAAACTTCAGAGGTTCAAACATTGTCAAGTTATTTTTAGTAGTTTTTCATTTGTTTTAATTTGCCATTTGTCAATATGCAGCAAGGAACTCAGAAAAGTATCGCTTACTCCTGGTGGGTTGCTTTCCCCATTCCAAGCTATGCTGTGCTAAGCCAAGATGTGCTGGCCTGAGCTGTGCAGGGACAGACTGTGCTGAGCTGAGCTGTGCTGTGCCTCTGAAGCACCTCTGCTATGAAGACAGGCTGCGAAAGCTGGGGTTGTTCAATCTGGGGAAGAGAAGGCTCTGGGGAGACCCTAGAGAACTTAGAGACCCTTCCAGTGCCTAAAGAGGCTCCATGACAGCTGGAGAGGGACTTTGAACAAGGGCCTGGAGACCAGAGGGCAGGGTTAGATGGGATATTGGGAAGAATTTTTTCCCTGTGAGGCTGATGAGGCCCTGGCACAGGTTGCGCAGAGAAGCTGTGTCTGCCCCATCCCTGGAAGTGTTCAAGGTCAGGTTTGACAGGGCTTGGAGCAACCTGGTCTAGTGGACGGTGTCCCTTCCCATGGCAGGGGGTTGGAACGAGATGGTCTTTGAGGTCCCTTCCAACCGAAACCATTCCGTGATGCTATGATTCTACGCCATGCCATGTCACGACCGATCAAGCCATGCCAAGAGGTGCCAATCCGCACTATACCATGTCAAACCCAGCCGTGCCAACACCAACAGGTGGCGACACGTCCCCATTGCACCCCCAGAACGAGCCGCGTCGGGGGCGCGCCGGGGACGCGCCGGGGACGCGCCCGCGTGGACGCGGTACGTCTGGGCGCGTCCCCGCCGCGGCGTGAAAGGACTTCGCAGAGCTCGTCCCCGCCTTCACAAGCCCCCCCTCTCCGTTTTCGGGCTGGTTAATCCCGTGTGTAAATGGCAGCCAATGGATGCGGCCGTTGCGCGGGGTTGGGATTAGCGGCGGGGCGAATGGCTGGCACTTTTACTGGGATTACAGAACAAAGAACTGCTCTCCGTGCCCGATTTGGGGTGGGGGGGGGGGGGGGGAACCAACACCCCCTCGGGTTCTTTTCATTCCTTTAGGCCCCCATCGGGTAGTACCGGCTCCGCCCGGGAAGCGGCGGGAGGCGGGGGGAGGCGGCTCCATCCCGGCCCCCGCCCGCCCGCCCCCGCCGCTCCCGCCGCTCCCGCCGCTCCCGCGCAGCCTCGCCGGGGGAGGCAGCAGCGCCGCGCCCCAACCGCCCGCGGTAAGGAAAAGTTTTGGCCCCCCCTCCCCTCTTGACGGGTCCCCCTTCCACCCCCAGTCACGGCCGTGGGGGAGCAGCGGCGGGGGGCGTGTGGGGGTGGTAGGTGCGATGGGGCGCAGGGGGATATTGAGACTGGGGGAATGCTGGGGAGTGATAGGGCTGGGGTGATATAGGGCTAAGGGATGCAAGGGGGCATCAAGATTCGGAGGATGATTGGGAGTATTATGGCTGGGGTTGTGCAGGGGAGCATTAGGGATCCTGGGGGAGGGTAGTGCTGAGGGATGCAGCAGGACATGAGGGCTCGGTTTGAGTGCTGGGAGATGCAGAAGGGCAACAGGACTGCTGTAGGGGTGATACGGCGGCAGGGCTTCTAAACGACATGAAGGCACAGGGGATGTTAGTGGGCAGTAGGGTTGCTGGGGAGATGATAGGACTGCGGGGTTGGGGGGGCAGTAGGGCGGGGGGGCATGCTGGGCTCTTTAGGGCTGAGGGATGCTGGGGGCAATAGGGCTGCTGGGGGGATGGTAGGGCTGGGTGATTCGGGAACATTAGGCTGGTGGGGGTTGATAGGGCTGTGGGGGTGCAGTGTGGCATCAAGGCATGGGAGATGTTGAGGAGCAAATAGGGTTGCTGGGGGGGATGCTGAGATTATTAGGACTGGAGGGGTGCTGGAGGAGGAGTGCCAGGCTCATCACTGTGGGAGAATTCAGGGGGGTAATAGGGATACTGGGAGCTGATAGTGTTGGGGGATGCTGCAGGGCAATAGGGCTAGGGGAGGGCATTAGGGTTGGGGGACGCTGCAGGGCAATAGAACTTGGCAGGGGTTCTAGGGGTATTAGGGTTGGGAGGGATATTGAAGATCTGTAGGGCTTGGAGATGCTGGGGATATTAGAGCTGATGGGGGTGTTGAGCTCATTGGGGCTGGTGAGGGGAATGCTGGGGATGATGGTGGGCCTTGGGGCTGGTGGGATCCATGAGGGCTGTGAAGGGATGCCAGGGAGCAAGAAGGCTGGGAGGGCATTAGGGGTTGGGGGTAGTAGTGCTGCAGAGGGGGGTGCAGGGAGCAGTAGAGCTGGGGGGGTTGCTGGGACAGTTGGATAGAGGATGTCGGGCTGGCCCTCGGTGCGCACCACCTCGGTGGTGGCCCACATCCTGAGGGCAGTTCTGGGGCCACCACCTGCCCTGGCTGCGTTGGACGGTGCCAGGCAGGAAGGGGAGCTGGAAGCAGGGCTCTGCCAGAGCTTGCCTCCTCTTCTCTCGTGTGGGGATTGGTGGCAGTGCTGCTGGAAATAGAAACACAGTGTTGAGCTGATGAAGTGCTTGGGGCTTCGGCTGGAGTGGTCACTGGCCTTGGCACTGTGGCCCATGGGCTGAAGGAGCAGGCATCCTCTACAGGGGCAAGTGGAGGATTTTCGGTGCCAAGGGATGACCGTGATAGGGAGAAAGTTGCTCCCTGAGGAGCAGGTGCCCTTGTCCTTCCAGTGCGTGGGGCTGGCAGTGGGGTTTATCTGGGATAAGCTGTAAATTGGAGTGATCCTATTAATGCATCTTGTGCAGGAGTGAGCCTTGGACCTGGTGGTGTTGTGCACATAATCCTGGGTGTTTGCGGTGGGCTCTGGGCACAGCCAGGCGAGGGCACTTCAGGAGGTGATGGTGCCACTGAGCACCATGGCAGAGCCGTGGGATTAGGTGCTATGGACACTTTGGGGTCGGTCACCCAGCTGACTGCCTCATCCGTCACCCATCAGCGTGCAAGCTCTGGACATTGGAACTGCCTGGGGACATCAGCATGTAGCCTTGCATAACGGGAGCCCTCGGCTTCAGGGTGTCTGCTCTTCGTGCTGCTCCCGCTGAAGGAGCTGTCGGAAGTGCTACAGCTGGGGAATAATCTTGTGGATGTGAGAGCCTTTAATTCCACAGAGACCCCAACAACGCATCCAGACCCATTAAACCGGTTGTTGCCCATCTGAGCCCACAGAATCCCCTTCTGTGGAAATTGCTGCAGCACTCGTTCTGAAATGAGAAATCAATATAGGGGCCACCAGGATGAGACCTGACCCTGCTGGCAGCCGAGGGGCTGGGGTGCTGAAGGCCATGTCTCAGTGCCTCTGCTGCAGCCCCTGCAGGCGGAGCAGCAAGCCCTGGCACAGCAGCATATGCTGCCATTGGAACAATGTCAGCAGCCAGTCGCGTGTCAAAGTCATGTGTCAGGGCAGTGTGGTTCTACGAACACCCGCAGGTCCCCTGCTCTTCTCCCTTTGGCCTTGCAGAGCCAGAGTCCCTGTGACCACCGGTGGCGGTGGCCACTAAAGGACAGCGTGCCCTGCTTTGGGGCTGTGACACTGGTTTTCCCATGCACCCTGGCTCTCCAAGCTGGCATCGCCTCTCAAAGCCACAATTTTGGGGCGAGACCTATTAGGGATGTATCACCACTGCGGGCAGGAGAAGGGATTGGGCAGCTGCCCTCACATGGTGCTTGCAGAAGCAGAGGAGTGATGCCAGGGATATGCTCTGGTGGCCACTGCTGCCTGCTTCTGCTGTCCCTCATTAGAGGGCTTTCCCATCTCTGGAGGAGCTGCTGGTGCTGCCACTGGTTGTTGCTTGTTCAGGTTTGCTAATGAGAAGCTGGGACAGGTGAGCAGGAAGCTGCTCAAGGACGTGTTTAGCAACCTGGCTCTACCAGCCTGGGCGAGATACAGTGCCCTTACTGGCAGCCCGGCACTTTCACAAGAACCTGGCATGTCCTTGCATGGGACAGGAGGTGACAAGGAAGGTGGGCCTTGGGGCCAGCACAGAGGATACAGGTCTGGCTGTCCCACATGGTGTGCATCTCATATAACTGGAGTGATGCTCTGCTTAAAGGAAGGAGAAAAAATACCAAACCCCAAAGTCCCAGGCCAAAACACATGACCTCTCGCTGCTGGAGTTAATGGGGGATTCCCATCTGCTTCTCCCACAGGAAATAGCTCAGATTTTTTTTGGCAATTTTCAGTGCCCTGTACTTCCTTCAGGAATTTTGGCAGTGGCAGCCCACCAGCCAGGCTGGAGGAATGCAGAGGGACTCCAGCCAGATGTTCACTGCACGGCTGACCCCTGGGGTGTGCGCAGGGCTTGGTGTTGGCTATCCCCATCTTGGACAGTGGTGTTCTGCCCTGCCTGTCGGGGCGTGGTTATTCTGTTGTGCTGCCAGCATCCATTTGCAGATGCCTGTGGTGAGTGGAGGTGGTGGTGGTTTGTCATGAAAGAGTACGTGTGAATGGATCCTGCTGCTCCAGAATGACTGGGCTGAGGTGCAAGTGGTACATGATGGTTCGGGGAAGGGGGTGATGAGTGGGTGAGGGGCTGTGTTATTGTTCTTGCTTTGCTCCCCCAGCTACGTGTGTGGCTGCGTTACACCTTGTTGGTAATGACAAAACTTCTTCAGGGCTTTAATGGGGCAGCAGAGGTTTGCCACCACCAGAGGCCTTCTCGAGGACAGGGAGGAGGAGAGGAAAGAACCTACTGGGAGCCTCTCCTGAGATGGAGATAGCTATGCGGGAGCTAAATATGTATTTATCAGCTCATTCATTGGAAGAGCCCAGCTGGAAGCTGTGGGGAAGGGCCTCTGGTGTCCATCTGGATTGTGGCCAGAGCAGTGGGGCTGGGGGTAGATAGCAGTCCCAGCTGGAGGTTTGCAAGGGAGGTGGCAGCTCTTTGCAGACTGGAGTGAAGCTTCCCAGGACTTTGCTCTGCCCTGTGGCAGCCCTGGCCCTTCACAGGGCATGTACTGTTTACATCTCTTGAAATGTTGTCTTTAAAAAGCAGTCAAGAGCTGCAGGAAGCTGCCGTGGCCCCAGGTGGGCTTTAGGAATTGTAGCCTTGGGGATTTCTGGCTTGCCATTTTGATGCTTCATTTCTTGGTGCAGCCCCCTTGGTTAAATTTCCTTCAAGCCAAGAGTGGTGGAGCAGTGGGCTGGGCTGGGGTGTTTCTGCCAGAGAGACCCCCCCAAATCAGCTGGGGCATGTGAGACCACCTCATGTCTCATCCTGGTCCAGGAGCTGCTGCCAAACACCACCTTAGGAACTTACCTAGAACACAAGCAAGGCTCTCCTTGCTGTGGGAGCAAGGGAAAGAATCCCTTGAGGTGGGATGCTGTGGAGAAAAGCACTGGGTACATGGATCCCCTCCTCAAGAGCAGACTGTGCTGAGCAATATTTACATTCATCCGTGCAAACGGCTTCTGTTGGAGTTTTCTGGCTTCATGTTGTCTTGTCTCTGCTCTGTGCTGGTCTGGCTGGTTTAAAAAGGCAATCTCGGTGGAATGAGTAAGGGACCAGCGAGGAGCATCACTCTGCTGCTGCATGGCCATGTGAATGTCATCATCCTTTGCCAGCGTGTCTCTCCTCAAAGCCAATCTCCACCTCTCATATGAGGGGTGAGATGTCCATCTTAATTTTCTTTAAATCTCTAACATCAAATGGAGCAAGTGCCAGTGGGTAGATTGGTGTGGACGCAGGATGGGTCCTGGAAATGTGTCATCTAGTGCCCACCTGTGTGCCTGAGACTTCTGCCCCAGGAGATTGAAGGGACAAGCCCAGATGTCTCCTGCCCATGGGTGACATCCGCTATGGGGTGTGCTGGGGGTCTGGCAGTGCCCCTGAGCTGTCCACGTGGGTGCAAAGGCTTGTGATGGACACCACAGACCTGTTGTTGTTCTGTTCCCACAGCCCCACAAGCACATTAATACCTGGGAGCCCAGAGGGTGCTTTGAGGTCCCTCTGGAGATGGCTGGGAAGAAAAATGGTTTTAACAATTTTTAATTTTTGGATAATTTCTTGAACTTTTTGGTAATGTGTGTGGATGCTGGTTGCTGCCAGGATTGTGTGTCCTGCTTGGCTTGGATGTACCCTGGAGGAGAAACCTTCCCCTGCAATGGATGCACAGAGGTTGGAGAGACTTATATGCTTCTGAGAGAAAAACATGGTTCCTGGGCCTTGATAGCCAGCAGCAGACTTTTCAATCCACTTCAAATCTCTGGTCAAGGTAGGATGGATATGTGGGATCCTGGCCATGGGTTGTGCCAGTGGCATAGGCGTATAGAAGTCCTTGGCTTCCTTCTCCCTCACTAAAAAAAAAGGCAAAAAACCTTCAAAGTTTTTCAACAGGTAAATGTTGTTTAGAAGAACATGCAGGCAGTTGGTCTGGCTTAGGGAAAACTTACAGAGTGGGAGTCTTCCAGAGCAAGATGACACTGGAGAATGAAAACATTGCAGTGGGTGAGAAAAGATCTCCTTGGTTTTATCTGGTTGCTGTGCTGGAAGATGCTTCACCCACCTTTAAAGGGATGAGTGCATCTCTGTGCCCAGGTTTTGGCAGAGCTCCCATTCTGCCTTTAGCTCCAGCTGTGTCTGTGTGGATGTGTCTCCTGCCTGGGAAGCCACCTACTACTCAGTACCTGCAAAAGGTGACTTCCCTTGGGGCACTGGCTGCCACGTTGTTCATTTGCTGCTGGGCTTCAGCCGGGCAGCACCAGAGGATCGGCTCTGGGCAGTGGAGACAGCTCTGGCCATCGCACCGAGCTAGAGGTGGCTCCCTGGAGGTGGGCAGAACTCCCATGCTGACAGGACACACATAGATGAAAAGGACAAACCCAGCCCTGCTGCTAATTAGCAGCAATCCAGCTATACCAGAAATTAACCCTGTCCACTTCATAAGGGCTCAGCGCCAGGAAGCATGCATGGCACGTCGATGGCACGATGACGCGAGGACCAGTGCCAGTAAGGCAGATGCTGCCTCCCCTGCCTGCCCACTGTCAGTGAATGCTGCAGGATGCTGAAAGGTTTTGGGTGAGACTTGAGGCAAGCTGCTGGTTCCATACCCTGCTGCAGGGCTGAGATCCCAGAGGGACATTGGTGGCAAGGGTAGGGTTTTCTCTGGATGGATGCTGCTGCTTGGACTTTCGCAAGAAGTACCATAGAGGATGGGTTGCATTCATGGTAGGATGGATACTGAGTCTGGTGGGATGGGTATTTTGGCATGTCTCCCCTGGCACTGATAGGATGAGGCTGTGCCCCACTGTTGCTGTGCTTTGGGATCTGTTTGAAGCTTCCACCAAAGCCACACTCCTTCCCACTGGGCCTGGATCTCTGCTTGTTTCATGGCAGGGTAGGAGACAGGGATGGAAACACCTGTAGGAAGGCAGGATTATGTCTCCCTAATTAGTAGGGGCCTGATTATCATTTCTTCCCAGAGCTCTGGTAATGATTAAATATGTTGGAATTATCTTTTATTATTTGTATTGCATTATTATTTAGAAGACTGGGACCCTGTTGCTGTGCCAGGCAGGGAATGACAGTCCTTGCCAGGAGGAATGCTGTCTCTGGCTTCCTGGTCTGGGTAGATTGGGGGTTGAGCTCTGTGTGCCCGTGCAATTACCCAAATTGCTACAGCCAACTCCCCACCCGGCACTTAAAAGGATTTAAAGCATTGAATTGTATGTCTTTTTGCTTGCAATGTGAGTCACATCTGTTTTAGTATGCGGGAAAAATATTGTGTATTACTGTGACCTCTAAAAATCATGATTTGTACAGAGATTTAGAATTACATATATATTTTTTTTACACCAGGATTGTCAAAGCCCAGGCATTGGCCACTGCTTTTTAGATGCTCTGGCGTTATTGTTGGAGGGCTACAATAAGCAATCTTGTTAGGTAAACATAATGATGTTACGAGCCACCATCTGCTGAAGAGCTGCTGGAGGAAGCAGTGGGAGCTGCCTCCTGTACTGCTGCTCCCCTGCTACTTCCTGCTGGCTGGTGTCAGATGTGTCCTAGGAGAAACACAAGTGGCTGGTATGGGATGGAGAAAGAGCTTTTTCTTATGGCTTCCTCCCTCTTAATCAGCTGGGATATGAGCTGTTGAACCCTTCCAACTGGTGAGAACCAATTCCCACTGGAGCGTGGTGGGGTGATGGTGGGGTCATTGGCAAGTTTCCCCAAAAACTGGGCCCACCACATTGCTGAGCTGTGGAGACCCAGATGTGTGGGGGATGCTCTGGTCTGTGAGGACACCATGAGATGCCACCAGGTCCCTAGGTCCCACAGCATCATCCTTGCTCCCACCCAAGCAGTGGGACAACACCATCCTGATGGCAGCAGGGACCCCCACACCCCCCTGGGTGCAAGCTTGGCAATCACTGGCATAAAGGACTGCACTTGGTCGGCAAAATATGTGAGGAACTTTGCTTGTGTTTAAAATGCCTTTGGGGTTTGGGTCTTAAATAAACATCCTGGGTTGAGGTTTGGGTTGGGAGGTTTTCATCCTGGGAAAGGCAGGCGTGGGGGAAGGGAGCGGCACCAGTGCCCCAAGCCTGCATGCACCTTCTGAACAAGGTTAAAAATTAGCTTCATTAGAAGAGGATCACTGGAAATAAATTGCTCTGCACCTTTAGGGGAATCGGTGGGCCTGTAATTTCTTCTTGTCTTTCTGGGAAAAATGCCCAGAAACCCTTTAAGTGAAATTACAGTATTTTACCCTGAGCTAGAGTTTGGTATTTTTGGCCACCAAAATGTGCACATCTCCATGCCCCCAGATGAAGTTCATCCAGGATCTTGAATCACGGAACCATAGAATGGCTTGGGTTGGAAGGAACATTAAAGATCATCTTGTTCCAGCCTCCTGCCATGGGCAGGGACACCTTCCACTAAGCCAGGTTGCTCCAAGCCCCCCAACCTGACCTTGAACACTTCTAGGGATGGGGCAGCCACAGCTTCTGGGCAACCTGTCCCATCAAAGGTGGGGAGTTAGCTGGGGTTCACTGCATGTGCCAGTCCCCTGCCACCCCTGCCCCATAGCTCCTTGGGAGATGCTGGGCTGGGAAAGGAGCATGCTGGGCATCAGGATCCCTATGAAACAGCACAACACAAGCAGAGTGCCCCAGTGCTGTTACTACAGATCCACAGGCAGAAGCGAGTGGATAGTGACATTTAACAGGCTGTTAAACATTAAACTTGTCAGAATTAGTGTCAGGCTGTTTTGGGTTTGTTTGTTTGTTTGTTTAAAATGGGAGGGGAGACGGAAGACATTTAAGAGAGACGAGCATGACCCATGTCATGCGCTGATCAACCTGGCGCAGTGTGGCCCCCGTCCCTTCCCGTATGAGCTCTTGGAGTGAAGACCTGGCTCTGGGATGCACCCAGGACCCACCTGTGCCCTTCCCATGGCTCCTTGCTGGATCCTGCTGCATCCATTCCCCCCACCGCCCATCTGTTCCCCTCAAATATTTACCAGTTAGGTGGGCTAATTTTTCCCTCCACCTGTCTAAAGGTTTATTTCTTTGGAGGGTGGAAGAGTGAGATCAGCCCCACTTCTCACTGGTACTGTCTTCCCACAGCCACCCGCCAGCTTTCCCTATGCCATCCGTCTGAAGATTACGTGCTCTCTTGAAAACTTCTTTGTTTCCCCACATTTTCTGTTGTAATTTATGTACAATGCCACTGCTTGTTGAATAACAAGGTCCTTTATCTCTGTGGGAATTACACCTGCAGAAATCCAGCCCTATTGCTGCCTGCATGAGGCTCTCCATGATAAAAGACAACTCCAGCACCACTGCTTGTAATGAAAATGTTTCCTCTACTTTTGCATCTGCCAAGGGGTGATGCTTGGCTCCCCCCTGCACCTCATCTCAGTGCTCTCTGAACATCAGCTGCTCGGGTTGGGGCTTGAACCCTGATAATTTTCTCCCCACCTTGATTTATTTCTCTCTCCCCTAGCAGCATAGGGTCTTGAATATATTTTTCTCCTTTTGGTTAATTTTTTTTTTTTCCTGCAAGCAAGATGCATATTTCAACACTTAACTGACCTTTGGGTGCGCTGTGGACTGATGTGGTGATGCCAATGGACAGAGCAGAGAGCGTGTGTCCCACAGGGCCAGGGGTGCCTGTGGTCAAGGCTGGCAGCACACTCCTGGAAAGGCTATTTTTAACTGCTGGGCTCGTGCTGGGTTGCCGTCAATGCGCTTGAGCACGTAGGCGTCCTTTATTATTTTAAACATGATCATTCAAAATAATGTGGAATTGTCTCTGCTGTGGGGAGCTGCTGCTGTGGATGCTGCAGAATGTGGCTTTTTGCATGTTACGGGGATCTCATCCGTGTCCAGACTGGTGGGTGGATTTTGCTGTGGCATTGTCCCCATGGGGCATGGAATCTGGTGCCTGTTGACAGCTTGAGCTGGCACTTTGGAGGTGCAAGACCAGAAGAGAGAAGGGAAAATGTCTTCCATCAGGGCTGCAGGTGAGGAGAGCAGCGGGAGGGTGGCTGGCTGATGGCTGGCTTGTCTACGTGTCCTGCCCCATGTCCTCATGGATCCACACTCCCAAAACCAAAATGCCAGCTACTGGTGCACACAACATTGCTTGTCTGTGAGCCAGGACATGTTGCTGAGGGTATCTCTCTTCTTCCTCCTCCCCATAACACTGTTTGTGCCTGGATCTGGTTTCAGAGAGTGCCACGCTGAGTCTATACCCCCACTGTGTGCTCCCTGCCTGAAAGCCATTGTGATACCTATGGAAAACCTTCCAGCAAACACCATTCCTCTCAACCCTGTGTGCTGTGGGTGTGCCAGCAGGTTTTCTATCCTCCCGCCTTTACTAACCCACTTTTCTCCAGTGATGCTATGACAGACATTTAAGCCCAGAACCTTCCTTCCCAGTATTGATTTTGCTTTCTGCTTGAGTCTGTGCAGTGCTATTGGTATTTGGAGTAGCTTGAAGGATGCTGTAGAGAGACAGGCTGCCACTTTGGGGTGCTTTGTGTTCTCAGGAGCAAGGCAATGGACATGGGGACTGGGGGAGGCGTTCATGGGGATGGAACAGTATCCCTCCTTGGACGTGCTGATATCTGGGGGGTGTCATGGTTTGAGGCTGTAAGAAGCATTCCTTGAGATGCTGGAGAGATGCAAGATCACACTCAGCTCCTGGGGGAAAGCCTCTTCAGGATGGCTGGGCCTGGTTTCTCCTCCCAGTCCCGAATCATTGGCCTTGGGTAGAGGTTAAGATGCTTCCTCCCATCTTGGGGAGAAACAGCATTTTGCTTTGAATCAGGTTTTGGGGCTCTATCTGGGTCAACAGGTTATCAGAGGATGAGGCAGAGTGGCTGAAATAAATCCTGTTTAAATATTTACCTGCCCACTATAAAGTAGTTCTGTGTTTACCTGCTCTGGCTGCACGTGGAGCGAAGAGCTGTGCTGAGTGCTCGCCGGCTCCCTGGGCACAGCATCCGCACCCTTGCTGCACCCTTTGCCTAATTGCTTCCCACTCATTTAAGAAGAACTGATTGAGAAATGAATTCACAATCCCAAGCTCCTGTGGATCCCAAATGTAGATGCTGTGATCGCTGTGGAGTGGGGCATGGATGAGGGCGAGTGTGCTGCTTCCTGTACTTCTGGCTGAAGCAAGAGGTAATTAGGGGGTTTTGGTGTTGGGGTGATTTGATGTTTGAAAAGTCTTATTTTTTATTTGATTCCTATGAATTTTGTGGCATGTGAGGCTGCGTGGGTCTCGATGGGGTTTGGGCTATGGGTCTGCGCTCAGCAATGTCCTGAATGGGGATGATGGGGAGGCTGAGTTGGTCTCTGGTGGTACATCCCCTCATTGCCCACCCCACGGATGATCACATTGGAGAGTTCCCATTTTTCAACTCAACAAGTCTGTGTACAAAAACTAAGCTGTGACCCCCAAAAATAAGCCATATGCTCTCTGCCTTCCCTGTCACAAGGTGGTCTTCCTTTACTCAGCCCCCAAAATCTCTTTTTTGGAGGACCCAGACCCACCCTCCCCATTTTCACATGTCCTGGAAGCATCACCAGCCAGGAGCTAAGTCAGCATCAAGCCACTCTCACACACACTCTCATGGTTTCATGATGCAGATATATTTATTTTCTGTTATTTATGAGGTGCCTGAGCCAAGCTCTTCCTTCACCTGGAGGCAAGGAACCAGGCTGTATGGCTGCACCAATCCTGCCCTGGGCACCCCAGGAGGTGAGGGGTACTGGACCTTGGGTGCTTATTTCCCTGCCCTTGCATCTAAAGCAGGCTCTGAATTTGGGACGCTGCTTCTCTTGGCGCTTTGTCGGGCGCCAGAGCTGCCGATTAAGGGAAACGTGCCACAAGGCAGGTTTGCTTTGCAGGATTAAAAGCAAATAAATATTTATGCATTATGCAAAGCAGCTCTGATAAGATATGTGTGTCATTGGGAATTTGAAGCAGTTTTGACTTGGCCCTGAGATGAAGAGGTGTGCGTGTCGATGCGGTATGGAGGCTTAAAGAGACATTTCTTCTCCTGCTGCAGAAAAATAAAAATAGAGAAAAACAAGGGGTTTCTTGCTTCTTGGGCTGCTCTGGTCTTGGGTTTCACCATCTCCTGCATCCTCGTGTCTTTAGCTGCAGAAATGGAGAAGAGCCAGGGAGAGAGGGCAGTGCAGGCAGCATTTTGGATGCAAATATAATGCTGGCCCCACTCCTAATATTCACTGTGTTTACATGGAAATGCAAACAACTGTTGACTTAGTTTCAATAGATAATGTATTTCATAACACAATGGAAATGAGAATTAAGCTGGAATTTAGCAGGAGGGAACATGTGTTTCTGCAAGACCTCAGGCTCTGCTGGCCCCATGGTGTTGGGGGGCACCTCTGCCATATGATTCCCTGGCTAATCCTTTCTGAAACAGTGTGAGTAGGACAAGGGCAGGGCTGGGTGGCTGCAGGCTCAGGGAGCTGAGCTGAACCACTGGTGAACAAGGGTTATAGGGACTGGGGCTGATCTGGGCCGGTTTCTCCCTGGGAAAGAAGGGCCTCGTGTGCTCTGGGGTGGGTCGAGGTGTCACGGAAGGGAAATGCTGTCCCAAGCTGCCATATTCGAGCCTGAGTGATGACAAGTCCTGGGAAGGAGGAGGTATCAGCAGCTAGGTCACCTTGTCCCGACGTGACTCCAAGCAGAAACACGTGGGAGAGGACCTGGCTTGTTTTTGGGCCGGATCCTGGCCAGCCCGGAGCCATCCTCTCAGGGCTCCCTGGGGCCAGCCCAGGCGGCCTTTGAATCAGGGCTGTGATCAGAGCCACTCCCACTGCATCTGCCCTAGGCTGCCACACTCCCCACCCCACTGCAGGCCAAATACCGCTGGGAGCACCAGGTGAGACCCTGGCACCACAGCAAATCCCTCAAGATGCTGTGCTGTCCTTCCCAGGTGAAGGTACCGATGTGTATGCACAGTTCCTCAGAGCCCCAAGGGGCAGAGATGTTGCTGGGGGGTTGCAACCAGCAACTGTCCCTGGATGTAGGTCTGTCCTGTCCATCTGTCCCTGTCCCTGGCTAGCTGCCATCAGCACAGCAAGGCTTATGGTGCTCAGGGCTCAATGTTAAAAACAGCCAAGCCCCTGTGAATGTGGTGGGGGGTAATCTTGCAGAGTGCACCCAAGATGTATTAGACACTGGAGTTGTGGGGATGGTCACACCAGTGGGGACACCCTGGCTGGAGGTGGCATGGCTCCACCAGCCAGTGGGGACCCTCGAGCTGCAAAGCAGGACCTAGTGTTGCTGCCCCAGTTGGGATGCTGGGCAGCCCTGGTTCCATTCCCAGTGGCTTCCCGTGTCTTGCCTTGCCATGGAAGGTGATGTCTCTGCCTGGGGTTTGTGGGAGCTGTGGCCCCCACAGCTGTTTGGTCTGGCAGCAGCAGTGATACTGAGCCTTGATAGTACTGCAGTATTGGTGGGGTTTGCATGGGAAATGGCAGGTTTTGCAGCTGGTGTCATGGCCAGGGGCTGCTTGGGGAGGAAATGGGGATCCTGGCTGGCTGCTCCTCCCAGGCGGCACTGTCAATGCCTGCCTCACTTGACGGGTCATACCAGGGCGGGTGCATGCTCAGCTGCACCCAAGGCTGCTCCATTGCCAGTGTGAGTCACTTGTCCCATGCAGGATGCCCAGTTCTGGGCAGGCATTGAGGTTGTGGGTGACAAGGAGCTGCTGGCACTAGCTCTCCACACACAGGCTCCCACTGTGGGGTTGGGATGACCCAGGACCTGCTCTCACCTTTGTGACTCATCCCGTAAAATAAAATAAGGGAGAAAGGAGCAGGGAGCAGACAGGAGTGGGAAGCTCAGGGCATGGGATGCTCCCATCTCTGAGCCTTCTTTCATCCCTTTAAAAAGCCATTTTATTTTTTTAATGAGTTTATTTATGTAGCCGGCCTGGATTAGCAAACAGCCCATCCTGTAACACACTGAATACTGAGTACTGAGACACCAGTAACCAGAGAGAAATACTAGAGATAAAATTAAATATAATGAGATTATGTGGTATCTCTCTGTCAGGGACCACCTTACACAGAGCAACTAATTGCTTGTGCAGAGCAGAAAGTGGGTGATGAATGGTGTCTGGGAGCTGGGAAGGGGCTGGTGCCATCAACAGCAGCTTTGCAAAAGAAAAAAAGCATTGGGGGTTGAGTGCTGAGGAGCAGGATGAGGTGCCCAACAGCATTTGCGGGACTGGGGTGGAGCATCCTCTGCTCAGCCCCTGTGGACTCATTGTCCCCAGCAATAAGTTGCTGCTGCTGGGTTTTTGTATATTTGCAGTTTGAGTAGCCTTTTGCTAGATAAGAAATAATAATCATAATCATAATCTGGAGCACTGTCCGGTTAGATGGACAAGGTGGATGTGCCAATTGAGGCAAGAGCCAGGATTGGGCATTGAGCACTGTTCAGAGAAAGCAAACCCCCTACCAGGGTGTGGGGCCAGGGCTGCAACAGCGGGGCATTGTATATATGGGATTTTTCCTTAATTTAGTGGGGAAAAATATATTTTAAAAAAGCAAAAAGCATGTGTCTTTGTAATATAAAATTCAAGTTAGGCTCTTAGTGACTTTGTGGAAAACAACAGCTTTTTATATTGGGCTCTTGGGGTAGGATGAGAGCAGGCTAGAATAAAGATTTACAGTCTTTTGGGAGATTAAAGGCCCTTGGTACATTGTTCAAATACCACGAGATTAGTTTCCAGGAGACGGATACCAGTTGCCATAGGCACCGGGGGCCAGGAATTTAGGATTGGCGATTTTTTATCCTGATCACGCAACCGGTAGCTGAATGCTGTTAAAACTGGGCTTTAAATAACCCCAGTGTTAGTGTATGCACCGCCGAACCAGAGGCAGGGAACAGAGTCTGCCTGCCTTCCCCCTGCTCCAGCACCCACTCAGGCATGCAAGGTGGGACCCAAGTGCTGATGGGAGGGTGGCAAGGGGGTACAGGGCTGGGGACCCAGGCTGATGCAATTCCAAGACCTGCCTTGCAGGTTATCCTATGGCTTCTGAGTTCATTTCACCTCATTTTTCATTAAGCAAGGGATTGCTGGCATCTTCTTGCAATAACCAGCAGTCATGGTGGTGCAGGGGCTAAGGGATCATCATAGATTCATGGAATCATGTGGTTTGAAGGGGACCTTAAAGGTCATTTAGTTCCACCCCCACCCTGACACGGGCAGGGACACCTTCCGCTAGACCAGTGGGAATGTACCAAGGGGTAGAATTATCAGCCTGCTAATTTTGGCTTACCCTGGCCACTTGCTTCTGGGAAAGTGCAACCTGAGCCCTGGCACTTGACGATGCCGGATCTGCACCTCTTCTTCTAGAACTGCAAGCAACATGCTTTTGTATGGGAAGGGGTGCTGAGCTTCCTGATGCAGGCAGAGTTTTGGGGCTCCTTGGGAAGGGGGCTCAAGCTCTGGGAGCTGTGCAGGTCCCAGGTCCCTGTGGCTGGGTGGTTCTGCTCACTCACCGGCCACCATGAAGCCTCAATCTTGGCCTCACTGACCCCAGCCATTCATGCGGGGCTGCCAGGGCAGGATCCAGCTTTCCATGCATGGTGCTTGCAGCATCCCTCCCTGCTATAGTGGGAATGCTCCAATTAACACTTTTCCCCCCCTTGTTTTCCTTTAAAATTTCTTTAATAAATGAAGAGGCAGTTGCCGGAAGCAAGAGCTTCTGCGCCTGCCTGCCATGAGATTGTGGCATGGAAACTTGTCTGGAACCGAAAGCCGTGCTGCTGGAGCTCCCCAGGCAGAGTGATGCCCCAGCAGCTGCCATGCCATGGAAGTGTTTATCCTGGGGGAGATGAGATATAGCTTCTGAAGGGCACTTTATCCTCTTCTGTCTCTCTTTGCACTAGACAGACGCTTGCTATAATTTTATTGTGTTATATTAAGGTATGCACCTAGGCTAGGCTTAAGGAAATCCAGGTGGTAGCAGAATGCAATGCCCAGGTTGGAGACAGAAAGTGAAATTCCTGTGGTAGACACTTTTCCCTGTGGGAGCCCCCAGTTTGATCTTTGCTTCTTTTGTAAGTGGGACTAAACCACAGCAGGTGTCAGATTATCCAGGAAAGTGGAGCTGAGGCAGTGATGCTGGTGAATGTTGTAGTGCTGGTGTGTACGTGAGGAGGTTTTCCAGCAAGTGCCTTGGGTTTTGTGGGAAAAATAAAACAGGGAAGGAGGTGTTTGGTCATGAGAGCTTGCTCTGCCTTGTACTACCCAGTTGGAAGGAACCAGGCAGGGGAGATACAGGGTTTGGGAGAACCAACAGAGGCAGCGAGGCAAGAGCTACTGGCACAGTGGGGATGCAGGCACAAGCAGTGTGCTGGTAGCACTGTGGCCCAGACTGCACCAGAGGCCATTTGCCCCCCAGCTCTGCTGCTTTCGTCTTTGGGAAAGTGTATCACCTTGAAAAGCTGATATCAGCTTGATACCTTTCAATCCTGGAAAAGCTGGCAGCCCATGGCTTGAACAGGAGCACTCTTCACTGGGTTAAGAACTGGCTGGATGGCCAGGCCCAGAGTGGTGGTGAACAGTGCTACATCCAGTTGGTGGCCAGTCACTAGTGGTGTCCCTCAGGGATCAGTGCTGGGGCCAGTCCTGTTTAATATCTTCATTGATGATCTGGATGAGAGGATTGAGTCCACCATCAGTAAATTTGCAGATGACACCAAGCTGGGAACATGTGTCAGTCTGTTGGAGGATAGGAGGGCTCTGCAAAGGGACCTGGGCAGGCTGGATAGATGGGCCGAGTCCAACTACATGAAGCTTAACAAGTCCAAGTGCCTAGTCCCGCACTTTGGCCACAACAACCCCCTGCAGCACTACAGGCTGGGGGCAGAATGCCAGGCAGAAAGGGACCTGGGGGTACTGGTCGACAGCCAATTGAACATGAGCCAGCAGTGTGCCCAGGTGGCCAAGAAGACCAATGGCATCCTGGCCTGTCTATCAGGAATAGTGTGGCCAGCAGGACCAGGGAAGTCATTCTTCCTTTGTACTTGGCACTGGTGAGGCCGCACCTTGAGTACTGTGTCCAGTTCTGGGCCCCTCGGTTCAGGAAGGACTTTGAGACGCTTGAATGCGTCCAGAGAAGGGCAACAAGGCTGGCGAGGGGCTTGGAACACAAGCCCTGTGAGGAACGACTGAGGGAGCCGGGGTTGTTTAGCCTGGAAAAAAGGAGACTCAGGGAAGACCTTATCACTCTACCTGAAACGTGGTCGTAGCCAGGTGGGGCTTGGTCTCTTCTCCCAGGCGACCACTGACAGAACGAGAGGACACAGTCTTAAGCTGCACCAGGGGAAGTTTAGGTTAGACATCAGGAAAAATTCTTCACTGAAAGAGTGATTGGGCACTGGAATTGTCTGCCCAGGGAGGTGGTGGAGTCACCATCTCTGGACATGTTTAAAAAAAGCCTGGACATGGCACTCAGTGCCATGGTTTAGTTGATGAGGAGGTGTTAGGTCATAGGTTGGATTTGATGATCTCAAAGGTCTTTTCCAACCTAGTTCATTCTGTGATTCTGTGAAGTAGCAAAATAGAAGGGAATTTTTGGATGTGTGGAGAGATGTGGCAGCAGTTATGGGGCAGCAGTTGGACTGGGTTTGGGACTGGGGGTGCACCACCACTCATATTTAGGGGATCAGATGTGCCTCAGCAGATGCTTCTCACACTGGGGATATCAGCAGCATGGCACCTGGGGTCCCTCAAAACCTAGAGCTCCTAGAGTCCCAGGAGGGCTGTGCTGCCAGGGCACCCACACTCAGGATATGGATTAGGGCTTTTCGGAGTGTTTAGAC
>JACSVZ010000021.1:3469441-3533363 GCA_014706295.1 Lycocorax pyrrhopterus obiensis | reverse complement strand
CTGCCCGCAGGTGGTGCCCTCGCCCCCAGCCTCGCCAGCCCCGGACCTGCTGGGCACGTCTAATAGTCGGTAGGTGGGTCCTCCTCAGACCCGAATACGCGCACAGAGTGGCCAAGCGCGATAGAAGAGGACGCTCTGGCGCTTGACGTCTTCTTGGCACTCTCGCAGTATGACCAGCTCCGCCGTAGCAGCTCCCCCGCCCCTCGCTTCTCCGCACACCAAGGGGAAACCGCCCGGTCCTGGAGTCACCGACACCACCATCTCTCGCTCCAGGCTGGCTCACCACCAGGTTGTAGTCACCTTGGGTGCAGAGGACAGCGGGCGCCGTGGTGCCGTCCCCGTTAGGAAATCCACCAGGCTCACACGCTTCTCGGGACCAACACAGCACCGGTTGCCACGCAGGAGCCCATCCCCACCTGCAACCTTTGTCCCATCCCCCCATCCACCTCCTCCATCCTTTCTCTCCATCCAATTCACGCTTTATCCCTCCATTATCCGTCTTGTTCCAACCATTCCTCTGATTTTCTCCTTAGTCTGGCTCTTCCCTCCACGTTCCCCCGTGCTTTCCCAGGCTCAAACCCAAATCCCAGATGTGAGTACCAGAGATGGGCCAGGACTGAGTAGATTCCATCCCCCCCCCTTCCCATGGGCTTGGATCACAGTCTCTGTGGGGGTTTTTTGGGATTTGCTTGGGTTCACCAGAGGGGGATTGTCGTCGAGACAGCGGGTGCTCGCTGAGGCCGGAGTGTGGGCAGGTTTGGGAGGAGGGGGTTGCACCCCAAGATCCCCTCCAAGGCCTGGATGCCCCCCCTGCCTCACCTGCTTGAAAGAAGCTCAGGGTTTGCTGCACGGACGATCGCGGGCGATGCATGTGTGGCGGTGTTGCCGGGGCTGGGGTGGAGACAGCGAGAGGCTGGAGGCCACCTGGGCCTTCAGGTCCTGATGCTGACCTTCTCCTCGCCACCGTCACCAGCGTCTCGCCCCAGCACCGCCTCCACCAGCGGGACACCACCTCGCAGGGGACGAGGTTGCCGTCCACCGCCTGCCACCCCCTGCCAGGCCGAGGCAGACGGGGGAAGAAGGGTGGCCAGGGTACCTTGAAGAGGCGGTGGTGGCCCGGCTCCCGCACCGGCCTGCGTTGGAGCTGTCACCATGTGGCCAACCCGCGGGTTCGTCACGCGCATGAAGCCTCGCTGACCAGGTCGGTGACCCACAGCCAGTCGGGCCACAGCATGCGTGACCACCTGGCCGGTGCCCTCGGCCGCCGTGGTGCTGGAACGGGTGCAAGACCTGCAGTGTGGAGTGGCTGGTACTGCAGGGCACAGCCCCGCTCTGCTTCCGCCCTCCTCGTCCTCCTCGTGCTCGGCTGTTCCCGCACGACCTTGCGGTAGGGATGGATGGGATTGGATGGATGGAAATGGCGCGATGGATGGATGAGGATGATGGATGGGTGGAATGGCATTGGATGGATGGATGGGTGGATCTGGATGTGTGACTGGATGGATGGACTGGCATGGAATGGTATGGATGCGATGCTGTGGATGGATGTTGGATGGATGGTGGGAGGATGGATGTGGATGGATGGATGATGGGTGGATGGATGGTGGGTGGATGGATGATGGGTGGATGGATGGTGGGTGGATGGATGATGGGTGGATGGATGGTTGGATGGGACAGTGGTGCGGCAGTGCTGCCAAGCTCCACATGGCACGGCTCTTCAGCCCCCCCTAGGAAAGGTGGCCAAGGGGAAAAATGCAGTGTCACCAAAAAATGTGGCTCCCCGCGCCACGAGGGGTTGTCCAGAGGTTCAAGGCGATTTAGCAGAGACAGGTGGTAACGGCAGGGTCACCAGCAGCTCTGCCACTAAACAGCTGAAGAGGACAAGGTAGCCTCTGCTTGGGGATGGACACCTGGAGGTCTCTATGCATCAAAAAAAGGACTTTGGAGCTTGGCCTGTTCCCAGTTCACTCCAGCGGAACTTCTGATGCACGCAAGAGGATGTTTCTCACCAACCTCTCTGTGAACCTTTCTCCTCCCCATACCCTGTGCCATGACCTCTCCACTTTCCACCCGAGGACCCTGAGATGCGCTTCTTCCCACACCTTTTAAAACCTCCTCGCGAAGTCGGCTGAGCAAGGCGATCAACCCATGACCACCACCTCCACCCCGCCCTCTCCAGGCCTGGCCAGCGCAGGTCCGCGCACCCACTCCTGTCCGGCAGGGCATGGCACCCTCAGCCCTTGACTTGCTCAGCCGGGCGTCGATGAGCTCGATGTGCTAGGGGCAGTTTGGGCACCCCACACCTTCATCTCCAGCGGGCCGACAGCGTAGCTCGTAGTCTGAAGGTGACCCGGGCGCTCATGGAGGGCCCCGCGAACTCCTTCCCACTGACGAAGACGTCAGTCGCAGCCCCGGCTGGAAACCCTGTGGACGAGAGAGGATGGAATGGTCCTGTAGACCACCAGCAGAGATCCCGGCAGGAGGCTGGGGAGTGCTGGAAGGAGCCAGAATTTCACCCGCTGATCCAGTTCATGCAGGCCCCTGGAGCAGGGATGCTCCGCTTCTCCTGAGATCCTGCTCAGAGGGAGATCACACCCATGTCCACCATGCAGTGTCCCTGACCGATCCTCCTGGCACAGACTCCATGTCCACCATGCCCGGTGTCCCCGACCCAGATTCCTCCTGCCAGGCCCTCACTCGCTCCACCTCCACCAAGAACCTCCCACGTTGTGCCTTGGGTTCCGTCTTTGGCCTCCACACTGGATTGTCCATTGCAGCTAGAGGGCACCCACGGGTGCTCCACAGAGTTGCAAATGCTCAACCTGCGGAAATATCGCCCCAAATCCCCCTCCAAGGCAAGGCAGCGAGCACAGCCCCACCCGCTGGCCTACCACCGTGCCTTGTCCCTTGTCCTCCGCTCACCCCACGAGCGAGGTTCTTTGGTCTGACTTTCAACCCTCCCGTTCCCTCTTCTCTCTCCCTCTCTTTTAATTCCACACTATATGCGAACACCATCACGAAATTCAACATAAAAACAAAATCCATTCTGTGGGGCGTCACTCATTAAGGAGCCAAATATAACGAGCTCAGAAGACACAGGCCACATCTCCCCGGGTCATGAGCTCAGGTCACCGGACAACAGCCTCTTCCAGCTCAGGTGGGAAAGAGACAACAGAAGGGACTCCAACCTCTCACCTTCCACCGGTCCATGGCCCAACCACCGACTCCCTGTGCAGGGACTGCACCCGATTTAGTTTGGATGCTGGGAGGAAAAACAGAGCCTCGTTTGCTCACCAGCGAGCACTGAGCCAGTTCACGGCACAGAGGGGCTCTTTCCAGCGTCGAGAATCCCTGGACTTCTTCTGATGCGGCTGATTAAGGGTTGATGGCCGGGCTGCGGTCGGCCTGGCAGCATCCCTGTCTTCTCTCCCAACCTTTTCCCTGACGCAAACCTGTGGGCCAACCAATGCAGGAATTTTCAGCATTTCTGAGCCCACAGCAGGTTCTGACTCACAACAGCTCCCAGGAGCACCACTCCAAGGTGTCCCCCGGGCCTGGTGGCAGGAGCAGAGCCCAGGAATGTCTCCTTGGGACATCCCTGCGTCCGAGCAACCGGAGGGAAAGGGCACGCGGGAGGTTTGTTCCTTGTCTTCCCAATTCAGAACACGAAAGCTCAGCAAGTCTGACAGACAATCTCATCTGTGCGCGAGGCCAGCCGCCCTGAATAAAGATGAGCTCCGGTGAATCCTGCAGCCGAGGATCTCCGGTATTCTGCCATTTAGCACAATAAACACGATGGGCTCTGCTGGCGTTCCTTGGACTAATAAACCCCTGCGCACCTCCCCTCTGGGCACCACTTGTTTGCAAGCCGGGGCGGTGGCGGCTGAAACATGACAACCAAAAAACCTGCCCCACACCAGGAAAACCTTGGTCCCGAAGTGGAGTGACTGCCAGATTAGCTCCAGAAATGAAGCTCGTTCGGGGGGGCGAAACTCCCGGATTTCGGCGAAGGTGCAGGAAGAAGAGGCTCGAGGGCTGCCTGGGCTCCCTCAGCCAGGCAACCGCTGCCTCAGCTGCTTGCCAGGAGTCCCCGCTTGGCACGGGGACAAGCAATGGATCAAGGGGGACACACCTCTCCAAGCCCCCGGGAAGATGGGAAGAGGCACCACGGTGCTTGGCCGGTGGCTGTGGGTGAGCAGGGTTTCCTGAGGATCAATCCACTGAGCTCCGGGTGTTCTCTGGGGGCGACTGTGGAGTGTGGGGTCTAGAAGGGTCACGCACAGTGAGGTGGAGCATCTCCACTGGGCGGCGCTGCAGCCAGAGTGGCCCTTCCACTCTCTGGGGTCACCTTCAACAAAAAAACCCCGCAAAGTCACGCACGTTTTAAAATAGGGGGTTGATTTCACCTCCCCTGAGTTGACGATGTCCTCCCGGACACCTTCTGTCACCCCTGTGCCACCCAGAAGGGGATGAGATTGACCAAACCCACACCCTCCGGAAGGCCCCACACACCCCCACAATGCCCACAACATCCAGGACAAATCCCACCGTTTACACAAGGAGCAACCACCAGGGAGGCCACGCCCCGGAGCGGGAGGGCAGCCCCCATCCCGCCCTCACGGTAAATTATTGACAGTAACAGATAGCACATCCCCCACTCGTAAGCTGCGATTATGGAGCAGGTTTAGAGACCTGACCCGGCAATCATCCTCCCCCGATCTCAGCAGGATAACCCGAAGAGCTCCCTCGGAAATGAAGCCTCCAACACAAACACCAAATAACTCAGCGAGAAATTGCGCCAGGGCCCGAGCGGATGAGAGCCGGCCGGAGGCTGCTCCCTGCATTATTCATCCCAGTCTCCTGGGCATTGTGCCTGTCCCCCCAGCCTGGGACAGAGTGTACAATAAGATTTATGAGCAGAAGCAGCACATTAAACAGTTTAAGTGTCTTGGAGTCCATCCTTAAGTGTATTATTTGCTCCAGTGTTTTATCAGCGGGGAGGACTTTGGGCTCCATAAATTTAGGAGCCCGCCGGGCGGCGCGCGGGGGCGCGGGCGCCGGCGGCCGGGGGGGGCGGGGGGGGGGGGGCCGGGGGCTGCCGTAAATCTCCCACGGATCCCAGTTTCTAGTCGAGAACTTGGGTGAGACTTATGTGGCACGGAATGTCCCCCACGGTGGGCCGACACGGCCCCATGGACAGCAAACCCCAGCAGGGACAGGGTCTGCATGTTCACCCTGTGGCAAAGGGGAGAAGAGAATCCAGACCCCTTCCCTGCCTCTGCCCAGCCCAAGTGGGATCATGGAAAGGGAGAGCCTGGCTGGGTGCACACAGGGAGAGCGGGTCGCGGGACGGTGTTCAGGAAGAAGGAATGATGTCTGGGGAGGATGGAGGATGGGAAGTGGTGGGCAGAGTGACACGGCAGTGGCAGATGGATTTATTCAGCGGATGAGGAAATGTATATCGGTATGAAACGCGGGAGCTGAGATGGAAAATTTGGAGGTTTGAGACCAGGGGCTGCTCTCGGTGGCTGGGCAGGGTTAGCCTTTTGGCATTGGCCCCATCAGCACCTCTCCCATCTGGATCTTCCCCTCAGCTCCTCCTTCCCCTGCCATCATCCCAGCTCCCTCTCACCAGTCCCGAGCCAAGCAGCTGATCCAGTCGGACAGAAATGTCACTCGAGGCCGATGCGGGCGCCAACGGGGCGTGCCAGCTCAGCCCACGAGGTGACAATTCCTCCCCTTATCAGCACGAGCTGTTGTGATAACCCACAGTCACTGCTGCCTGCCCTGCTGCCGAGTTCCGGAGGTGTCCCGTGGCTTCCTCCAGGGACCAGTCGGGACAAAATCTGTCTTGTCCTTCTCCTGGCAGACCCAGAGAGAAGCTTGCATGGACTGGAGCACACCAAGGGAATGGCGCGTTGTTGGGTGGGTCTTGTGACCACATAGCCAGTCACCAGCCCAGGGTGCTGTTGGGTCAGCGACCCCTGCGAGAACCCCAGCCCCTCGTGAGGTCACAAAAGTCCCCTCGCCCACACCCCACCTTGATGATGTCCTGCGTTGTGGACTTGCACTCCACCATGCCGGACATCCACGATGACGCCGCTGAGTTTCAAAGGCAATGACCTTCACGGGAATGCCACCGTGCGCCCCGTCAGGATGGCCGTGTGATGATCTCCGTTGTCCTGGAGTGGCACGGAAGAGGGGACCATCATGTTAGAGGGCAGCCTGGCCATCTGGGGCAGGGAAGGGCCGGGTGTTGGGTGGGATCGGGTGGCATGGATGGGTGGATGGATGGAAGGATGGACGGACGGATGGATGGATGGAGAGATGGAATGGATGAGGATGGATGGATGGATGACTGGATGGATGGAATAATGGAATGGAGAGATGGATGGATGATGCATGGATGCATGGACAGACGGATGACGGATGGTGGAGGATGGATGGATGGATGGTGGATGGTGGTGGATGGATGGATGGCGGATGGATGGAGGAGGATGGATGGATGACGGATGGATGATGGGGATGGATGGCATCTGGATGGATGGATGGATGATGGATGGACGGATGGATTTGGGATGGATGATGGATGGATGGATGGTGATGAGATGGATGATGGATGGATGGATGGATGGATGATGATGCATAGGAATGGACGGATGGATGGATTGGGATGGTGATGGATGGCATGGATCGGATGATGGACGGACGGATGGAGAGGTGCATAGGCAGGTTAGGCAATCCTCAGGGGTCCCAACGCCCTCAAGGGCAGTAACACCTGAGGCATGAACCTGCTCACCATGGCCAGGGAGCACGATGGCCCTGATGTCCCTCTTGGATGACCGCAGCTCCGTGACCACCCTTCTCCAGTCGGCGCGGGGAGTTCGGCCCCGTATCGAGTGTGCCAACATGATGCCGGCGCGTCACCGACTGCTCGTGAATTCTCCATCTACGAAATCAAGCTGCATGATCTCCGACGCAGGAGCCCCATCCTGGCAGGGGGACACGCAGGAGGGGACACGTGGGGCTCGGCTGTCCCAGAGTTCCCCACAGACACGCCGGATAAGCCCAGCCCGTCCACAGACACGTCCCCACGCGGGTGCCCTTGTGACCCCAGGCACAAGCGCACTGTGCGTGGTGCCACCCAAACCGGCAGGCCCGGACCCCCACCGTTGCCCAGGATCGGATCTCACGTGTCCCACAGGTGTCAGATCCCAAGTGTCCACAGGTCAGATCCCAAATGTCCCACAGGTCACATCCCAAGTCGTCCCACAGGTTCCAGATCCACGTTCCACACCTCAGATCCTAAAGTCCCACACTTAGATTCCCAAGTCCCACAGGTTAGGTCCCAGATGTCCCACGGTTCAGATCCCACATATCCCACACCACAGATCCAAATGTCCCACAGGTCAGATCCCAGATGTCCCACACCCAGATCCCATGTGTCCACAGGCGTCAGATCCCAAATGTCCCACAGGTCAGATCCAAATGTCCCCACAGGTCAGATCCAAGGTCCCACCAGGTCCTGTCCCAGACACTCAAGGAATGACAAATAAATGTCAACCACTCCAGGACCAGCCCAAGCTGTTATTTTAAACCCCCCCCCCCCCATTCTGAGGATCCTGTGGGAAACTGAGGCACAGGAGAAACGAGTTCAAGCCCAGGCAGAAGCTGGGACAGAACTGGGATTTGGGGCTGGGCGTCCCGAAACGGACGGCAGGGACAGGCGGAGGTGGAGCGAAGCAGCAGGCAAACAGCCCCGGGACCATTCAAGCCAGCAAAAACACACACAAATTAATGCAGGGCTGGGGACCACAGGACACGGAGCTAAAGGACAGGGAGTGACCGCTGGGGTGTCCCGAGGGGCAGGGGGGGGGAAACCAAGGCGGGGGTTGGGAGATGATGCCAAACCAGACGTGTGCCAGGATGAGAGACAAGGTTGGCTGTCCCAGACTGCATCCACGCTCCGGACACAAGCCTCACAGGGCAGCCCCCATTAATTTACTCGCACACCCCGTTCCTGCAAACCAAATCTTCCCCAGCTCCCGATCCTGCCTCAGATCCCTGCCCACCGGGCAATCCATTTGGGGGGAAACTCAGGGTTTCAACCCTACCCCGAGCCCAGACCTCACTGCCTCCCCAAAAACGGGACAGAAACCGGCAGAGCCCCCACAAAGCACAGCACCACTGAAAGCCCCCCCCAGAGCCCAGCGGCAGGGAGGGAAGAGTGGAGCTGTGGAAGGGAAGCCAGACTGGCTCCCGCTTTCATCTCGAGCCGGCAGCATCGAGAAGGTCCCACGATCTGGGGCTGCAGACACAGCCGGGTTTCTCTCTGATCAATATCTAAGAGTGAGAGCAGCAGGGAGAGACGAGAGCGAGAAGCTGGAGTGCCTCCAGGCCACCGCAAGCCCGATCCCTGATTCCTGCTCCCGTGATCCCGCAGCAGCCGTGAATGGGCTTGCACTGGAGCTGATCCCACGGGGCTGGTGGCGTCTTGCTGTGCCCCCAAGGCCACGTTTGAAGGTATTCAAGGGGAACCACCAAAGGGCCACAGGGTGTGCAAAAGCAGACTTGGTGGCTGCTTGCAGTGGCCAGACAGTAACCCACCCAGCTGGAGAAGAGGCAGGTCCAAAGGCCAAAGCAGAGCGCGGGGAGGTGTGGCATGAGGATTTCTCCGCCATGGGTGCCCGAGGTGTCCCAGGAAGCGCTGCCGGGCCCAGCCCACCACCCTGCTGCCCTGCCCGCACCGGTTCTGCTCTTGAACAGAGAACAAGCCAGGCTGCCACGTGGGTGGCAACAATTTAGGATTGCAGCTGCTGGGCAGGGCAGAGGGTGGTGGCTGGGCCGGCAGCGCTCTGGACACCTCGGTCACCCCATGGCGAGAATCCCATGGCCCACACCTCCCCGGCTCTCAGCTATTGCCTTTGGACCTGCCTCTTCCCAGCTGGTTGGGTAACTGCTTGCACTCAAGAGCAGCCAAATCTGCTTTTTTCACACCCTGTTGGCCTTGGTGGTCCCTTGAACCCTCAAACGTGCCTGGGGGCACAGCAAGACGCCACCAAGCCGCCCGTGGATCAGCTCCAGTGCAAAGCCCATCGACGCTGCTGCGGCGATCAGGGAGGCAGGAATCAGAGGATCGGGGCTTGCCGTGGCTGGAGCACGCTTCCAAGCTTCTCGCTCTGCGTCTCTCCCTGTGCCTCTCACTCATTAGATATTGATCCAGAGAGAAACCCGCATGTGTTCCTGCAGCCCCAGATCGATGGGACCTTCTCGATTTGCTTGCCGCGCTGAGATGAAAGCGGAGCCAGTTCCTGGCTTCCCTTCACGCGCAGCTCACTTTCCCTCCTGCCCCGTGGCTCTGGGGGGCTTTCAGTGGTGCCGGTTGCTTTGTGGGGCTCTGCGGTTTCTGTTCCGTTTTGGGGGGAGCAGTGGGTCTGGCTCGGGGTAGGGTTGAACCCTGAGTTTCCCCAAGGATTGGCCGATGTGGCAGGATCTCGAGGGCAGGATCGGCGCTGGGGGAGATTTGTTTGCAGGACGGCGTGTGCGAGTAAATTATGGGGCTGCTGTGAGTCTGTGTCGAGCCGCTGATGCGTCGACACCAACTTGTCCCCTCAGCTGGCACCACGTCCTGGTTTGGCATCCTCTCCACCCTGTCCTGGCCTCGGGGACACCCCAGAGGTCACTCCCTGTCCTTTTAGCTCCTGTCGTTGGTCCAGCCCTTGGCATTAATTTTGTGTGTGTTTGCCTGAGCTGAATGCGTCCCGGGCTGTTCTCCCCTGCTGCTTCTTGTCCACCTCCCTGTTCCCCTGCCCGTCCTTTGGGGAACAGCCCAGCCCCAAATCCCAGTTCGTCCCAGCTTCTGCCTGGCTGGAACTACTTCTCCTGTGCCCAGTTTCCCCACAGGATCCCTTCAGGAAGGGGCTTTAAAATCAACAGCTTGGGCTGGGCTTCCTGTGTTGTCGTTGACCATTTATTATGTCATTTCCTGAGTGCTCTGGGATCCGACCTGTGGGACACGTGGATCTGACTGATGGACATCTGGGATCTGACCTGTGGGACATTTGGGCTGACTGGGACACATGGAATCTGGTGTGGGACATCTGGGATCTGACCTGTGGGACATTTGGGATCTGGGTGTGGGATATGTGGGATCTGACCGTGGGACATCTGGGACCTAACCTGTGGGACATTTGGGATCTAAGTGTGGGACATTTAGGATCTGAGTGTGGGACACGTGGGATCTGACCTGTGGGACACTTGGGATGTGACCTGTGGGACATTTGGGATCTGACCTGTGGGACACTTGGGATCTGACCTGTGGGACACGTGAGATCCGACTCCTGGCAACGGTGGGGGTCCGGGCTGCCGGGTTTGGGTGGCACCCACCGCACAGTGCCCCTTGTGCCTGGGGTCACCAAGGGCACCCGCTGGGGACTCTGTGACGGGCTGGCGCTTATCCCGGCGTGTCTGTGGGACCTGGGACAGCCACCCCACCGTGTCCCCTCCTGCTGTCCCCCTGCCCAGGGATGGGGACTCCTCGTCGGAGATCATGCAGCTGGATTTCGAGATGGAGAACTTCACGAGCCAGTCGGTGACGCGCCGCATCATGTGGCACATCGACTACCGGGGCCGCAACCCCCCGCCCGACCTGGAGAAGGTGGTCACGGAGCTGACGGTCATCCAGAGGGACATCAGGGCCATCGTGCCCCTGGCCATGGTGAGCAGGTTCATGCCCTCAGGTGTTACCTGCTTGGAGGGGTTGGGACCCCTGAGGGATTGCCTACCTGCCCTATAGCACCTCTCCATCCGTCCGTCCATCATCCATCCATCCATCCATCCATCCATCATCCATCCATCCTCCATCCATCCATCCATCATCCATCCATCCTCCATCCATCCATCCATCATCCACCCATCCTCCATCCATCCATCCATCATCCATCCATCCTCCATCCATCCATCCATCATCCATCCATCCATCCATCATCCATCCATCCGTCCATCCATCCATCCATCATCCATCCATCCATCCATCCATCCATCCATCCATCCACCCATCCATCCATCCATCCATCCATCCCTCCATCCATCCATCCATCCATGCATCCATCCATCATCCATCCATCTCTCCATCCATTCATCCATCCATCCATCCATCCATCCATCCATCATCCATCCATCTCTCCATCCATCCATCCGTCCGTCCATCCCTCCATCCATCCACCCATCCATCCATCCATCCCACCCACACCCAGGCCCTTCCCTGCCCCAGATGGGACAGGCTGCCCTCTAACATGATGGTCCCCTTTCCGTGCCACTCCCAGGACACGGAGATCATCAACACGGCCATCCTGACGGGGCGCACGGTGGCCATTCCCGTGAAGGTCATTGCCATTGAACTCAGCGGCGTCATCGTGGATGTCTCGGCCATGGTGGAGTGCAAGTCCAACAACGAGGACATCATCAAGGTGGGTGTGGGGAGGGGACTTTTGTGACCCTCACGAGGGGCTGGGGTTCTCCCAGGGGTGCTGACCCCAACAGCACCCTGGGCTGGTGACTGGGCTGATGTGGCTCACAAGCCCACCCAAACCACGCGCCATTCCCTTGGTGTCTCCAGTCCATGCAAGCTTCTCTCTGGGGTCTGCCAGGAGAAGGACAAGACACTTTGTCACTGTCCCTGGAGAGCCCACGGGACACTCCGACACCGGCAGCAGGCAGCAGCAGTGACTGTGGGTTATCACAACACTCGGTGCTGATAAGGGGAAATGTCACCTCGTGGGCTGAGCTGCACGTCCCCGTTGGCGCCCGCACTCGGCCTCGGAGTGACATTTCTGTCCCGACTGGATCAGCTGCTGGGCTGGGGACTGGTGAGAGGGGAGCTGGGAATGATGGAGGGGAAAGAGGAGCTGAGGGGGAAGATCCAGATGGGAGAGGTGCTGATGGGGCCAATGCCAAAGGCTCCCTGCCCCAGCCACCGAGGCAGCCCCTGGTCCTCAAACCCTCCAATTTTCCATCTCCAGCCCCGTTCATCCATATACATTTCTCCATCCCTGAATAAATCCATCTGCCCACCTGCCCGTGTCACTCTGCCACCACTTCCATCCATCCATCCTCCCCCAGACATCATTCCCTTCTCCCGAACACCTCCCACCCCTCTCCCTGTGTGCACCCAGCCAGCTCTCCCTTTCCATGATCCCACTGGGCTGGGCAGAGGCAGGGAAGGGGTCTGGATTCTCCTTCTCCCCTTTGCCACAGGGGTGACAGCAGACCCCTGTCCCTGCTGGGGTTTGCTGTCCATGGGGCCGTGTCGCCCACCGTGGGGGACATCCAGTGCCACAAAGTCCTCACCCAAGTTCTCGACTAAAACTGGGATCCGTGGGATTTACGGCACCGGCTCTAATTTATGGAGCCCAGTCCTCCCCAGCGTGATAAAACACTGGAGCAATAATACACTTCAGGATGGACTCCAAGACACTTAAACTGTTTAATGTGCTGCCTTTCTGCTCATAAATCTATTTACACTCTGTCCCCAGGCCTGGGGGGAGCAGGCACATGCCCAGGAGCTGGGATGAATAATGCAGGGAGCAGCCCTCCGGCCCCGGCTCTCATCCCGCTCGGAGCCCTGCGCAATTTCTCGCTGAGTTATTTGGTGTTTGTGTTGGAGCTTCATTTCCGAGGGAGCTCTCGGTTACCTGCTGAGATCGGGGAGGATGATTGCCGTGTCAGGTCTCTAAACCTGCTCCATAAATCACAGCTTACGGAGTGGGATGTGCTATCTGTTACTGTAAATAATTTAACGTGAGGGCGGGATGGGGGGCTGCCCCTCCCCGCTCCGGCGTGGCTCCCTGGTGGTTGCTCCCTTGTGTAACGTGGGATTTGTCCTGGGATTGGTGTGGGCATGGCTCCGAGGGATGTGGAGTTGTCATCCTCATCCCCTTCTGCGGTGGCACAGGGTGACAAAGGTGTCCGGGAGGACATCGTCACTCAGGGGAGTGTGGAAATCACCCCCTATTTTTAAAACGTGCGTGACTTCGGGGGTTGTTGAGGGACACCCAGAGAGTGGAAGGGCCACCTCTGCTGCCAGCGCCGCTCAGTGGGAGATGCTCCACCTCACCTGTGCGTGACCCTTCTGAGAACCCCACACTCCACATCCCCCAGAGAACACCCCGGGAGCTCAGTGGGATTGATCCTCAGGAACCCTGCTCACCCACAGCCACCGCCAGCACCGTGGTGCCTCTTCCCACTCCCGGGGGCCTTGGAGAAGGTGTGTCCCCCTTGATCCCATGCTTGTCCCCGTGCCAAGCAGGGAACTCCTGGCCACAGCAGCTGAGGCAGCGGTGCCTTGGCTGGGAGCCCAGGCAGCCCTCAGCCTCTCTCTTCCTGACACCTCGCCGTAAATCCGGGAAGTTTCCCCGAACGAGCTTCATTTCTGAGCTAATCTGCAGTCACTCCATCTTCGGGACAGGCCTGGTGTGCAGGGATTTTTTGTTGTCATAGTTTCAGCCCCACCCCCCGGCTGCAAAGCAAGTGGTGCCCAGAGGGAGGTGCCGGGGGGTTTATTAGCCAAGGTAACGCCAGCAGAGCCCATCGTGTTTATTGTGATAAATGGCACAATATCCAGAGATCCTCGGCTGCAGGATTCACCCGGGAGCTCATCTTTATTCAGGCGCTGCCTCGCCACAGATGAGATTGTCTTGTCAGACTTGCTGAGCTCGTGTCTCTGATGGGAAGACAAGGAACAAACCCTCCCGCGTTGCCCTTCCCTCCGGTGCTCAGGGAGCAGGGATGTCCCAAGGAGACATCCTGGGCTCTGCCTCCTCCACCAGCCCCGGGGGACACCTTGGAGTGGGCTCCTGGAGCTGTTGTAGAAGTCAAACCCTGCTGTGGGCTCAGAAATGCGAAATTCCTGCATCTGGTTGCCCACAGGTGCTCAAGGAAAAGGTTGGGAGAGAGACAGGGATGCTGCCAGCCACCTGCAGCCCGGCCTCAACCCTTTATCAGCCATCAGAGAATCCAGGGATTCTCGACGGCTGGAAATCAGCCCCTCTGTGCCGGTGAGCTGCTCAGTGCTGCTGGCTGAGCAAACGAGCTCTGTTCTTCTCCAGCATCCAACAAATCGGATGCAGTCCCTGACAGGGGATCGGGGTTGGGCCATGGGACCGCTGCAGGTGAGAGGTTGGAGTCCCCTTCTGGTTGTCTTCTTCCACCCTGGCTGGGAAGGAGCTGTTGTCCGGTGACCTGAGCTCAGACCCGGGGAGATGCTGCCCTGGTGTCTCCTGAGCTCGTTAATTGGCTCCTTAATGAGTGACGCCCCACAGAATGGATTTGTTTTATGTTGAATTTCGCTGATGGTGTTCGCATAAGTGGGAATTAAAAGAGGAGGAGAGAGAAGAGGAACGGGAGGGTTGAGTCAGACCACAGGAACCTCGCTCTGGGGTGAGCAGGAGGGACAGGGACAAGGCACCGGTGGGTACAGGCACGTGGTGGGGCTGTGCTCGCTGCCTGTGCCCTCTGGAGGGGGATTTGGGGCGAATTTCCAGGTTGAGCAATTTGCAACCTCTGTGGAGCACCCGTGGGTGCCTCTAGCTCAGGGACAATCCAGTGTGGAGGCCAAAGACGAACCAAGGCACCACGTGGAGGTTCTTGGTGGAGGTGAGAGCGAGTGAGGGCTGGCAGGAGGATCTGGGTCAGGGGACACCGCATGGTGGACATGGATCTGTGCCTCAGGAGGATCTGGGTCAGGGGACACTGCATGGTGGACACGGGGTGTGGATCTCCCTCTGAGCAGGATCTCAGGAGGAGGGAGCATCCCTGCTCCAGGGGCTGGCATGAACTGGATCCATGCCGGGTGAAATTCTGCTCCTCCAGCACTCCCAGCCTCCTGCCGGGATCTCTGCTGTGTCTACAGGACCATTCCCATCCTCTCTCGTCCCACAGGTTTCCAGCAGCTGCGACTACGTCTTCGTCAGTGGGAAGGAGTCGCGGGGCTCCATGAGCGCCCGGGTCACCTTCAACTACGAGCACCTGTCGGCCCCGCTGGAGATGACGGTGTGGGTGCCCAAACTGCCCCTGCACATCGAGCTCTCGGACGCCCGGCTGAGCCAAGTCAAGGGCTGGAGGGTGCCCATCCTGCCGGACAGGAGGTGGGTGCTGCGGACCTGCGCTGGCCAGCCTGGAGAGGGCGGGGTGGAGGTGGTGGTCATGGGTTGATCGCCTTGCTCAGCGACTTCGCGAGGAGGTTTTAAAGGTGGTGGGGACAGAAGCATCTCAGGGGTCCTCGGTGGAAAGGTGAGAGGTCATGGACACAGGGTATGGGGAAGGAGAAAGGTTTCACAGAGAGGTTGGTGGAGAACATCCCTCCTTGGCAGTCATCAGAAGTTCCCTGGATGAAACTGGGAACAGCCAAGCTCCAAAGTCCCTTTTTTGATGCCTAGAGACCTCCAGGTGTCCATCCCAAGCAGAGGTACCTTGTCCTCTCAGCTGTTTAGTGGGCAGAGCTGCTGGTGACCCTGCCGTTACCATGTCCTGCTAAATCCCTTGAACCCTCCTGGACAACCCCTCCTGGCCCAGGAGCCACCATTTTTTTGGTGACACTGCATTTTTCCCCCCTTGGCCACCTTTCCTAGGGGGGCTGAAGAGCCGTGGCATGGGGAGCTTGGCAGCACTGCCCACCCACTGTCCCATCCACCCATCCATCCACCCATCACCCATCCACCACCCATCCATCCACCCATCATCCATCCACCACCCATCCATCCACCCATCATCCATCCACCACCCATCCATCCACCCATCATCCATCCACCACACATCCATCCACACATCCATCCATCCATCCATCCATCCATCCATCCATCCACACATCCATCCACCCATCCATCCATCCATCCATCCACCCATCCATCCATCCATCCATCCATCCATCCGCCCATCCATCCATCCATCCATCCATCCCTCCCGCAGGTCGGTGCGGGACAGCGAGCACGAGGAGGACGAGGAGGAGCGGAAGCAGAGCCGGGGCTGTGCCCTGCAGTACCAGCACTCCACACTGCAGGTCTTCACCCAGTTCCACACCACGGCGGCCGAGGGCACCGGCCAGGTGGTCACCATGCTGGGGCCCGACTGGCTGGTGGAGGTCACCGACCTGGTCAGCGACTTCATGCGCGTGGACGACCCGCGGGTGGCCCACATGGTGGACAGCTCCACGCTGGCCGGGCGGGAGCCGGGCACCACCCTCTTCAAGGTACCCCTGGCCACCTTTCCCCGCCTCTGCTGGCCTGGCAGGGGGTGGCAGGCGGTGACGGGCACCTCGTCCCCTGCAGGTGGTGTCCCCGCTGGTGGAGGCGGTGCTGGGCGAGACGCTGGTGACGGTGGCGGAGGAGAAGGTCAGCATCACGGACCTGAAGGCCCAGGTGGTCTCCAGCCTCTCGCTGTCCCTCCACCCCAGCCCCGGCAACAGCCACACCATCATCGCCCGCACGTCCGTGCAGCAAACCCTGAGCTTCTTCAAGCAGGTGAGGCCAGGGGGGGCATCCAGGCTTGGAGGGGATCTTGGGGTGCAACCCCCTCCTCCCAAACCCTGCCCACACTCCGGCCCTCACAGCACCCGCTGTCCTCACGACACCCTGGTGACCCCAAAGCATCCCAAAAACCCCCACAGAGACCTGTGATCCAAGCCATGGGGACAGAGGGGGAGGGATGGAATCCTACTCAGCTCCTGGCCCATCTCTGGTAGCCACATCTGGGATTTGGGTTGAGCCTGGGAAAGCACGGGGAACGTGGAGGGAAGAGCAGACTAAGGAGAAAAATCAGAGAATGGTTGGAACAAGACGGATAATGGAGGGATAAAGGGTGAATTGGATGGAGAGAAGGATGGAGAGGTGGATGGGGGGATGGACAAAGGGGTGCAGGTGGGACTGGCCTCCTGCTGGGCAACCGGTGCCTGTGTTGGTCCCGCAGGAAGCGCTGCTGAGCCTGTGGATTTCCTACAGCGACGGCACCACGGCGCCCCTGTCCCTCTACGACCCCAAGGACTACAACCTGGTGGTGAGCAGCCTGGACGAGAAGGTGGTGTCGGTGACCCAGGACCGGGCGTTCCCCTTGGTGGTGGCGGAGAGCGAGGGCGCGGGGGAGCTGCTGCGGGCGGAGCTGGTCATCTGCGAGAGCTGCCAGAAGACCAAGCGCAAGAGCGTCCTCTTCACGGCCTTGGCCACCGTGCGCGTCCACTTCGGGTCCGAGGAGGACCCCACCTACGACTATGAGCACGTGCCCAGCAGGCCGGGGCTGGGCGAGGCGGGGGCGAGCACCACCCTGCGGGCAGAGGTGGACAGGAAAGCGGACCCGAGCGAGGACAGCCGGATGTCCAGCGCGTCTCACCCCACTGAGGACTTCCCCACCATCCCCACCGGCTTCGTGCAGGTGACGCGGGGGCTGACGGACCTGGAGATCGGGATGTACGCCCTGCTGGGCGTCTTCTGCCTGGCCATCTTGGTCTTCCTCATCAACTGCATCGTCTTTGTGCTGAAGTACCGGCACAAGCGCATCCCGCCAGAAGGCCAGACCAACATGGACCATTCCCACCACTGGGTCTTCCTGGGCAACGGGCAGCCCTTGCGGGCTCACAGTGACCTCTCCCCGCAGCCCGAGAGCCCGGGGAACCCGCTGGAAAACGTGCAGACCTGCTGCCACGGGGACCACCACAGCAGCGGGAGCTCGCAGACCAGCGTGCAGAGCCAGGTGCACGGGCGCGGGGACGGCTCCTCGGGGGGCTCCACGCGGGACCAGAGCGAGGACCCGCTCAACTCACCCACCTCCAAACGGAAGCGGGTGAAGTTCACCACCTTCGCCACCATGCCCTCGGACGAGCTGGCCTACAACTCCATCCCCATCGCCGATGAGGAGGACTTGGAGTGGGTGTGCCAGGACATGGGGCTGCAGGACCCCGAGGAGCTTCACAACTACATCCGCAGGATCAAAGAGATCGCTTAACGCAGGGGCAGCGGGGACGGGGCGGGAGGGAGGGGCTGCCACGCTGTGCCACGCCGCGCCACGCCGCGCCACGCCGCGCCACCACGCTTCTCCGGGGCCGGACACCCGCGTCCGGCTCCTCCTTCCGCACATCTCACGTCCTCACCCCGTCCAAAGGCACCCCCGGGGGGGGCCTCTTTTCTGTTCTCGCCCTTTCCCCACTGGTTTTCCCAGGGGAGGCAGCAGCACGCGCGTGGCCCCCCAACAGAGGGGACGGGGTCACAGCTCGGGGCGTGCGCGTGGCCGGGCAGGAGGAGGCCGTGGGTCCTGCCGGGAAGGGGCTGGGACAGGGGGACAGATCCCGTTTCCCCCCGGAGCCCAGCAGGGAGGTGGTGGGCGAGGGCTTCCCGAGGGCCTCCCCCAGCCTTCGCTGCGCTCAGCTGCGCGGTTTTGGAGGCGAGTGCCGGGTCACTCCGCGGTTTTTGGGGTGTCGGCTCACACTGGGTGATGCTGGGCGAGGCGGGAGTTGGGGGCACCACGGCCACGGGGCCTGGGCACCGCTGTCCCCATTGCCTGCTGTGTCCCAGCCCCAAATTCCTGGTGTGCCCCACTCACTCCCTGGCTGCCTGGGGCACTGTGGGGGTGGCCAGCCCCAGTCCCTGGCTGCCTGGGGCACTTCGGGGGTGACCAGCACGTGTGCTGCCCAGCCTGCCTGTCCCTCTGTCCCAGCCAAGGGGCCAGTGCTCACCCTCCCGGCCTCCAGGGCCAGCCACTGCTTTCTGCCCCCTCCCAGTGCTGGAATGTGGCTCTGGGATGGGGACGTGGTGCGGGGGCTTCCCAGCGCCACGGGGACACCCTCGATGGCACCCGGCCCGTGTGTCCCGGTGCCAGCCCAGCTCCCGCAGTGCCAGCCCAGCTCTCCCAGTGCCAGCCCAGCCGGGATGCCCGGGGCCAGGCTCAGCCTGTGTGGTGCCTTCTGACTGCCATAACCCGATGCCTCCCGGTCTCCCCGTGCTGGTGGCACCTCCCAGCCCCCCCTGGGCCCCCAGTCCAGGGCCACCCCATCTCCCAGCCTGGAGGGGACACCGGGGTGCCAGGGCTGGCAGGCTGGGGACCCTGGGCTGCGCACTTGTCCCCACGGGCAGCGAGCACGTGGGGACAGGGACACCCCAGCATCACCCGGTGCAGGCTGGCAGCGGATTATTTCTGGATCGAAAGTTACCCACCACTGTGTCTCTCTTTTTTTTTTTCTTTTTTTCCTTTTTTTTTTTCGGGTTTTTTTTTTCTTAAATAAAAGACCAGAAAAGGAAAAAAAATGGAACAAAAAGGAACGTGGCAGCACTGTCACGGGCCCTGTCTCTGCTGTGGTGCCCCGGGTGGGGGCTCCCACAGGGTTCAGGGTTGAGCCCTGGTGGTTGTGGGGTCGGCTGGGGGATGGCTCAGCTTTGACTGAGCATTTTGGGGTCAAAGCTGTGGATTTGAGGGTTCCCCGTCCGAAATCCTCCCCTCTTGGGCAGTCTGGGTGGGCAGAGAGCTGCAGCCCCACCCATGCCTCAGTTTCCCTGGCAGGTGAGCCGTGGTTCGGGTTGGTGTGCTGTGTCTCAAAAGCCTCTTCAAGGAGTTCCTCAATTTTGGGGGCTAGGAAAGTTTCTCCCCTGGGTGGCCTTAAAATGTACCTGAGAGTTCTGTGCTGGTTTCCTCTGCCCATATATATCCATAAATACCTGAATGCGGGTCCGAGACGTGCTCGAGGGGCAGGCAGGGCACGCGGGGAGTTGGTTTTCACTCTGCCCCCTTATCTGAACCAGCCACGGAGCTGACTGTGGCTCTGAGCAGGAAAATTAACTCAGCTGCCTCCCCTGCCTGGAACTCCTCGCTCGAATTAACATAAATGAATGTTCTTTGGTGGGGGGGGGGCGGAATTAAAAAGGGAAGAAAAAGAAGCGGGGAAAGGTCAGAAAAGGGTGGAATAAAATTTTATAATTGTGATAAGAGCTGGCAGCGCCTGACTCCGGTCCGTGAGCGCGTCCTGGGGCTGCGGAGGTGGAAGATGGAGACGACAGGGACGGACCTGTCGCTGTTTTCCCCACGGATGAGCAGAGAAACGACACGAAGTCCAGGCTCAGGGATAGATGGAAGCGCTTTAATGATCTCTCAGAAGGCTTTTATATGTTAGTTCACAAAAGTGTATTAAATGGCATAAGGTAATTGGTTTTTGCCATCCACCCCCTAAGGGGATTGGCCAAGTTCTAAGACACCCATCTCCGAATGTTTTTCTGGTTAGAACCATAACAATTCTGCCAAAACAACCTGCAGCTGCAAGAAGTTTACAAAACTCTAACATTGTTTTGAGTTACTTGCATGGGAAAGACAGAACTCTCACAAAAATGCTGCAGAGAGCTGAAGGAATTCTCTGCAGGAGCTTTTTCTGCATCCATACAGACCCACGGGGAGCTCGGCCAGGCTTGGCGCGGGGTGTGCCCGCTGCCAGGTTTTCCCGCTCCTGCTGGCTGCTGTCCCAGCCGTAGCCAAGCCCCAGGTCTGACACCAGGCATCCGCAGTGCTTTTCCAGCCCATTGCTTCCCATCCCGGCCGATGGATCCAGCCCAGCATCCCTCGGGAAGGAACCCCCGGGAAGGCAGCACCCACGGTGTTTGTAGGGCCTGAGGATGCTCTCAGGGCCGTGCGCCCCCAGGCTGTGTCCTGCACCCCCTGGCACCTCCTCCAGGCAATTTCCAGCATCCCAGAATCCCTGATTCCAACCATTCCTGGGTGAAGAGAGCAAACCTTTCTCTGTCGCTCCATCAATTTATTGGTGCCTTTAGATGTGGATATTTATCCTTCATCCATATGGATGTATTTGGAATTTATACATATATATGCATCCATAATGTGTGTGCACATATATATTTATTTTTATATTTATTTATTTATATGTAGATTTATTTATTTATATATTTTTATAGATTTATTTCTATATTTATTTATATGTACATAGATTTATTTCTATATTTTTATAGATTTATTTTTATATTTATATATTTATATGTAGATTTATTTATTTATATATTTTTATATATTTATTTTTATATTTATTTATATGTAGATAGATTTATTTCTATATTTTTATATATTTATTTTTATATTTACTTATTTATATGTCGATAGATTTATTTCTATATTGTAGATATTTATATTTACATTTATTTATTATTTATTTTTATATTAATAGATTTTTTACACTTTTTATATTCATATATTTTTATATTTATGTGTTTTTCTATTTACATATTTCTTTTTAATATTTTTATGTATTTATATTTTTACATATGTATTTTGTATCTATATATATTTTATATATATGCATATATATAATATATATAAATATATAATATATCTTTTTATATATATCTTTATATATATTTTTATATGTATATATACAGGCTGTACAATATATAAAGGCTTTGCTCAGGGGCAGGGGTGCACTTCCAGACACCCCTAAATCCACACCCCTGAGCCCCACCCACCATCCCAGTGCTCAAACAATCCCTCTGGGAATTCGGAACACCAGGAAAGCCGCTCCCCCCCCCAATTTTTCCAGGATCCCCATGCCCTGGAACTCCGTCAGCAAATGCAGAATGCCCAGGGACAAACCCCAGGAAAACAGGAATTCTCTGCAGGCCCTGATGGTGTCTTCACTCCTACCACTGCCAGTTTATTTTTCATTTTTTTTCCCATCGGAATGATCCAGTTGGGACATAATAACAATTTTAAAAAGCCCCCAGAGAGCTGCTGGAGATGGGGAGATGGAGGCTGCGGCTGTGGGCTGGTGGCACCCACGGGGACAAACCCCAAAGCCACCTGTGCTGCCCCAAACCCCTCGACTGCTTCAGATCCCGTTAAACAATCCCCAGCCAAACAGCCGAGTGCCACGGACAGGGGAAAAAAAAGGGGAAAATGATGAAAAAGCCGCTCTCTGCCAGCTCCCCTCAGCGCTCCCCGTGTTTATTCCCGCTGCCTTTTCCCTGTCCAGCGGTTCCCTATCTGTCCGCAGCAGGCAGGGACGTGTTTGCATTTTAATCGTATTTGCGCCAGCCTCACCCCTGTGAGGGACAGGCAGAGCTGGGCACCGGCACCCTGATGTCCCCAGAGCGATGCTCGGTGCCCCCCAGCCGTGCCCTAAAATTCCTTTAAACTCCTGAAAAAACCCCCACAAACCTCACGTCGGTGGCTCCGTGAAACAGAGGGAGCAGGCATCAAAGGAGCGGGAAAAATAGGGATTGTCCTCTGCCCTTTTCCTCCACCATGATTTCCTCGCGCCTTGGGTTTTCTCCCAGCCGGGAACCTCGTTCAGGGCTGAGTGAGGTTTTAATTATTAATTTAATTATGACGTCCCAACCGGATCGCTCCCATGGGGAAAAAACCCAAGAAACTGGCGGTGGTGGGAGTGAAGAGGAGCAGACACCACCAGACCCCGCCAGAGCCTTCAGGGAGTTCCCATTTTCCTGGGGTTCGTCCCTTTTTCCCCCAATCCCACCCCCTTGGGATGCCTCCAGCCACTCCCAGCCGTGTCCCCAGGGTGGGAATTGTCCGGGAACGGCGACCCCAAAACCTGGGGGGCACCGGGAGCTGCCCCACATCCCGGGGGATCCATTTCCCGGGATAAGCGGAGCCTCTCCGCAGCCATCCCCGACTGTCCGGGGGAAGTTTAATTAGAGCAGCACCGGGCTCTGTCCCGGGGCGGGATTTGCGCGGCAGCCGCGGTTTAATTACTCTGCTAATTGCGCCGTTATTTCTGCGGGCTCCCGGCTGGTTTTGCTGCCTGGCTCGGCGAGGATCCTTCCCCAGGGAGAGAGGAGGGATGGGATGCTCCCGTCTCCACACCAGCTGGAGGGGAGCGCCGGCTTCCAGAGAGGCTCCGAGAATGGGAAAACCCACCCGATACCAAATTTCGGGGCTCCTCCTCTGCTCTAGGAAGCTGTTCCCCTCCTCCCAGCTGAGGATCCTTCTGTGCTGCCTAAATATCCCGGCTGCAGGTTCCCAAATCCCCCAGGAGCACCGGGATCCTGCTGCGAATCCCCCTCCGTTTTCCAGGCATCCCCCAAGGACGGCAGGGCTGCAGCCCCTCTGGAATGTTTTTCAGGGCTTGCTGGGAGCTTTTGCTGCTCTCCAGGACCCCCTCATCGGCTTGTCAGGAATTTTGGGGCCTTTCTGGGTTTCTCTGGTCCGGGGCAAGACGTTCCTGCTGATGTCGTTGGAATTAAATGAGCTTTAAGGTCCCTCCCAACCCAAATCATGTAGGAATTCCCCGATTTGGGACAGAGGCTGCTGCCCCAAACCTACTCTGGGCTTTCACCCCAGCGTTTCAGGAAAGGACCATCCCCAGGATGGCTCCGGGAGAGGCAGATCCCGCATTCCCAATGAGCTCCCCCCGCTTCCCGTAAAGGACCGGACTCATTTCCATTCCCCCGACTCAGCACCGCCGGGAATCGCTTCCCGGAGCTCATCCCGGAGCTCATCCCGGCACTGGCAGGGGTGACCCAGCCATCCCTGGATGCCAGAATTCCCTGTGCCCCTCTCCCCGCTCCGCTCTGGAGCGCTCGCACCCCCGAGGGATGGCTGGGATGGTTGGGATAATTCCAGCCGTTCCCGGCTCCAGGGCACAGCCGGGCAGGGCAGGGCAGGGCAGGGCAGGCAGCAGATGCTGTCCCGGCGGCCTGGCTGCAGAAAAGCCCCAATTTTGCTGGATTTAAAGGTCAGAGAAGAGCAGCTCGTCTGACCCGCCTGACACGGCTCCCAGTTATCCGTCTGCGCTCCCTCCCGGCAAAGGGCTCCTCTTGGACATGATGGAAAACCAGGCTGTGGGTTCTGGAGCTTTTCCTCCCTCCCGTGGGGTGAAACGCCTCCCGAATATCTGATTTTTGAGGCACAGCTGAGCTCCCGGGCTCTCCTCATGCTTGGCGCCAAAATTGAGGATATTTTTGTGCCAGCCGAGGGAAAGCAAAGCCTTTTGGCCAGGAAAAAAAACCCGTGGATCTTCATTCCTTGCAAATTAGTGGGTTTACAGCTGCTTTTTTTGGTTGTTGTTGTTGTTGTAGCTCTCTTTTTGTCTTCATTGGAAATCAAAGGAGCTGCTCCAATGGATGGAGGAAAAAATTCAGATTTTTCCAGATTATTTTCCCCAGCTTTTTTTTTCCAGATTTTTTTCCCAGATTTTTTTCCCAGATTTTTCTCCCTCAGATTTTTTTCCCAGATATTTTTTCCAGATTTTTTTCCCCCAGATTTTTTTTTCCATTTTATTTTCCCCAGATTTTTTTCCCCCAGCTATTTTTCCAGATTTTTTTCCCCAGATTTTTTTTTCTTTTCCAGATCGAGGGGAAAAGACGTCTTAAATGAGCTACATCTGGAAATACCAAACTGGGGATGGAAACAGCATCTCTGCCACCATCCAGCACGACAGGGACAAGGTGCAGAGCCCCCTCTGAGCCCCCCCGGGTGGCTCTGTGACAAAGCCTCGCCCACCCGTGCCTCAGTTTACCTCCCCATCCTTAGCAGGCTCGGGGCTGCGGCTTGGGATGCAGCCTAATTAATGCAGCAGGGATTGGATGCTCGGTAATTAATCCCGGCCAGTTTTCACACCCTCCCTGACCCTGGGATTGCAAGGTCTCCTTCTGCCCTTTTGCAAGGAAAGTTAAAAACAAAACCCTCCCTCTGCCCAAACTTCAGCTCCGGCTCTCTCCCTGCCATCCCTAGGGAGAAATATCCCAATATTTGCTGTCCCAACACCCCGGGATTCCTTTTCCCGCCCGACCTTGCAGCTCCAGGCCTTTCTGGCTCGCTGTTCCTGCTGAAATCCCAGCCGGGAGGGCTCTTGGAGGAGCCATAGATCACCCTAACGACGGCAAATGCAATTAGCCGAGGGCTGAGCACTCCGCTGATGAAATCCGGGGGTCCGGAGTGCTGAGCCAGCAGCAGCTCTGCCCCCGATCGATCCATGCCGTGGAAATGACCCCGCTGCTTCCCGGGAGCCCAGCCCTCCGCGTTTTATCTGCCAGGACCCCACCGGGCAGATTGATAAACACCGGCCCAGTCTGGGGCTGCGGGAACCGAAGTTCCCGGTTTTAGCAGTGGGGGAAAAAAAAAAAAAAGAGGAATAACTGCTGCTGGGATGGTTTTGGGGTTGCTTAGGGAAAGGGGAGGATTCTCTGAGTTGTACCGGCAGTGGAGTGGGGAAAATTCTGGGATCGGCGTAACCCAGGCGGGGATTTATGGAGCTGGAGGCTCCCAGGGAGCTGGAGAGGCGACACGAGCTGGGAGAAGCCCTTGGGCATCTCCAAGTCCCATCTTGGACTCTATAGTGGCAACAAAAGGGTTTTGCCTCTTCTCCACCCCTTCACCCCCCGTCTTGGTGATCCCAACCCCTCCGGATCCATCCCAGCCCCTCTGGAACCAGAGGCAGCTCCGTGGGGAATCCCTGCACCCTCCCACTCCTCACCCCAGATGCCCACCAGGGATCGTGGAATGGTTTGGGTTGGAAAGGGACCTCAAAAATCCTCTCATCCCACCCCTCTGAGACACCTTCACCCCCTTCCACCATCCCAGGATCGCTCCAAGCCCCTTGGATTTATCCCCGACGGTTCGTGGTTGAAAACTCCACGAGAAAAAAGGGCAGGAAAAAAAACCCCCACGTTCAGAAATAAAAATATTTCCTCTTGACACGTTTCCTTGGCTCGCAACGAGCCTCCCCAATCCTTTGATCTGAAGTTTCTTCCCCCCGACACGTCCTTTGATTGCTTTTATTTCTTTTTTTCGCCTTAAAAAGCTGGAAATCAACCCGAGCCCTTTCGATTTTGACTGGAACAGAGGCACAGCGCAGACGATGGCTCCGGAAAGTGATTTTTTTATTTTCTCTGAACAACTCCAGAACCAGGAAGGAGAAAAAGCCCAAATAAATCTGTTGTTGATGTAGCTGGGAAGGAGATTTTGAGTTTGTGGAGGTCTCGGGCAGGAATGGCCTTGGCTCTGCTCTGCCAACAGCTGGAGATGCCAAAACACCTCTGGAAAAACAGCTGGGGCCTGCAAAAGCATGGAATCCAGCATGCCCAGAGGAGGATGAGCCCTCCAGCATGGAAATGACCCCTTTTGGGGGCAGTTTTAAGGGTTCGGTCTCAGGGAGAGGCAGCTCAGGGTCCTGCTCTGTGGGAGAGCCTCCTGCTCCGGCTCATTGCGTGAAAATCCTCCCCTTTCCCGCAGAAAAACTGGGAATTTGGGGATCTTTACGACTTGGGAGGGTGTTTTTCTTGCTGAGGGGTTTCTTTGGGGCGCTTGGGTGGGGTTTTGCTGGTTCCAGGGGCTGGGATCACACAGGAAACGCGCTGAGGGTCACCTCCATTCCAGCAAAAAGAAACATCGGAGCAGGGAGCTCCGCGCGGTCCTGCGTCACAGTCAGTAAAATTGGGATCAGCTCCTCAGTAAAATCGGGATCAGCTCCTCAGTAAAATGGGGATCAGCTCCTCAGCAAAATCGGGATCAGCTCCTCGGTAAAATCGGGATCAGCTCCTCAGTAAAACTGGGATCAGCTCCGCAGTAAGATCGGGATCAGCTCCTCAGCAAAATCGGGATCAGCTCCTCAGCATCGCACCTGGGACACAATCCACGGGCCTGGGCACCCGGGTGTGGCATGTGGCTGTCCCTACACCGGGCAGGGAAACTGAGGCACGGCACCCCTGAGGCTCAAACTGGGCGGGAACCCCCCGAGGGATGCCCGCGGATCCCTGGGCGCGCTGCTGCGTCCCTCGCTCCGTTCCACGTCTCTGGAAGGCCGGGAAGGGGTTTGAGTGCTGTGGTCTCGGAGCAGGGAGAGGGGTTTGGATCCCTTCGTTGGGATTCGTTCCGGATTTGCCAGCACAGGGAAGATCCTGAGGGTCAGAATTTGAGGATGAACTGGGTTTTTCCACCACTGACTGGCAACAATCTGTTTGCAGGCCAAGGCCGAATTCCCGGCCATCCCCTCCAAATTCCCGCCTGGAATTCCCCCTGTTCCTCATGGAACAAGGAGCCTCCCAAGCCCAGGAGTTACCGTGTCCTTAAATCGCCATTTTCTGGCTTTCAAGCGCCCAGGTTCTCGCGGTGAGAGCAGAAACGCTGTCACTTAGCAACCTCCCCAGCCTGCAGGATGCAAAGCCACGTGGGGACGGCGATTTTGGGCTTCCTCCTGCCGGAATTTCCAACTCTGCTCCGTCCTGGAATTTCTGCCTCCGCGAGACGAAGGCGCAGGCAAACAAAAGCCCTGTCAGAGGTGTCAGGGAGTGGACAAACGAGAGCCCTTCCTTTCAGGGCTTTCTCTTCCCTCTTGATTAATGGATTCCATTTGCCACATTAACAACTTCCCCTGCATCTGCGTGGTCCAGGCTCGTGGCTGAATTGAGACGCAACGGACGGAGGGACGGACAGAGGGACGGACGGAGGGATGGACAAACGGACGTTGTCCCAGGAAACAGAGCAGCGTGGCGGGCGTCCCTCGCGGCGCCTTCCACGGACGGGAGGAAAGCGCAGCTGCAAAACCCCAGGACAAGTTTTGTGTGGCTGTGGCCATTTCCCGTCTCTGCCTCCCAAACCTGGAGCGTTTCTGTCCATCCAGGCTGCTCGAAAATGTCTGGGAAGGGAGGGTTGGCTGAAACCTGTCAGAGCCCAAGAGCGGCTTTTGGAGAAGGTCCTGGTAGTTCTGGGGCTGTGCAGGTGAATTAACTTGAATTATCAAGTCCCATCTTGGACTCTCTGGTGGCAACAAAAGGGTTTTGCCTCTTCTCCACCCCTTCACCCCCCGTCTTGGTGATCCCAACCCCTCCGGATCCATCCCAGCCCCTCTGGAACCAGAGGCAGTTCCGTGGGAATCCCTGCACCCTCCCACTCCCCACCCCAGACGCCCACAGGGATCTGCAGGGTGGGATAAAAAACACTTACAGGGTCTTGCATGGGCACAGGGTGGGTTTAGGGTGGAGTTAGGATGGGTTTAGACTGGGTTTAGGGTGGGTTTAGGATGGGTTTAGGGTGGATTTAGGATGGGTTTACAATGGGTTTAGGGTGGGTTTAGGATGGGTTTAGGATGGGTTTAGGATGGGTTTAAGATGGGTTAGAATGGGTTTAGGATGGGTTTAGGATGGGTTTCACCCACAGGGAAGAGAAGATGGATGGAGTTGGAAGCCCTCGGATCTGGGACCAGCAGCTTCGCGGGGCTCAGCGGGGATGGACATCCCCAGGAGTCACAACTCTGGCTGCAGTGACGCTTTGGCTCTGCCACACCCCGGCTGCCTGAGGGTGACCCTGCAGCCCTGGCACACGAGGCGGCACCGGAGGTGCCACCCTGAGCAGCCCAGCAGCGGTGCAGGAGAGGGATGATGCTGCTCCCGCCCGCAGCGGGGACAGCAGCGATGCCCTGGATGTCGGGAAAGATCCAGGGAAGCACAAACAATGCAGAAATCTCCCCAATTTCAGGGTGCAGGCTCCCATCATTCCTCCTCTCCCTGCTCTGCTCCCCTGTGGGTTTTGAGCTGTGAGTCCTGCTCAGACTCACCCCACAGACCCAAAACACAGCTTGGGGCTGCTCTAACAAACCCCTTTTTGCATCCAGTGAGCGAAATCCCACCGCGCCGCGCGAATCCAGCTGGAAGCACCGCTGGCGTCGATGGCGCAGCTGCCGCGGAACCTTCCCAAGAGTTAATTGTGGTGATTTTGGAGGCGAGGGCCCGCCCGCCGCGCACAATGCGCAATTAGCTCCGTTTCAGGAGCTCGCTGCGGGGCTGGGCTCGGCGCACTTGGCTTGGTTTAAGTCTAAGCTCCTGCTGAACTTTAGGCAGCGCCCTTTTGCCTGGCGGAGCTGGGATTAAGCGCACGCCCAACTCCGGTTTTTAGACACCCGATTTAAACCCGAGCTCGGTTCCAGGTGTGAATTCTCAGCGTGGGCAAGCACGCCTGATTTGCAGCTTTCCTCATCCCCACAGTGGCTTTTCCTCCTGAAAACCTGGGTGGAAGGGCTGGCAAAACACCAGGGAGCACCCCCGCGAGGAGCTGTAAATTCAGCTCCCAGGAGGAAAAACCCGAGATGGGAGCATTCAAGGACCAGCTCCTGCCCAGGCCCGAGGTTTTGCTGGTGCTGAAAGACGCTCCTTGCCCGTGCCAGAATCCCTGGAAAAACCCCTCATGCCAGCCTTGGAGCTGCCACCCGTGGCGGGGACAAACGGAGCCGAGTCTCTCCTCGCTTTGCTGTAAATACTCAGAGATAGCAGCCGTAAAAGCACCTCAGAGAGAAGGCAGAAGTGAAATTACATCAAGCCTAAGGGTTTAAACCGATTGAAGGATACGTTTTCCAAGCTGATCCAGCTAAAGCAGCAGCCAACTCTCCTGCACTGAGCAGCCGCTGGAATCGGAGCTTTTTTCTGCCTTTGTAAAAGGCCGGGCAGCTGGGAAGCACCCCCCGGAATATTTTGGGAATGCAGAGATGGGGGAGCGTGCCAGGTGGAGGCAAAATCTTGGAGGTTTTCGTAATTGCTGGGAAAAAACAAGTTAGGGATGGGTTTTAACCGTGGTGTGGTGCTGCTGCCTTGGGGTCCTTTTTGGGGCTGCGAAAGGGGGTGGGGGACATTGGGACGGGGAGGCAGAGGGTGACAGCAAGAGCGCGCTGCGACATCCGTGTTCTTAAAAAAACCCCAGGTGTCTGCTCTCCTCCTCTGCCTAAATTTCCACCCTTTCCGCCTTCTCCCTGCCCCTTCCCTGGGCACGGAGGGGCTCAGCCTGGCGGGAGCTGGGTTTGACAGCCGAGGCGAGCCGCGGTTGACGGGCTCCGAGCCGCCCTGGCACCTCTAATTAAGATTAATGACCGTGACGCTGACGCGGGTGACTTTTCCCCGCAGCCCGGCCGGCGCTGGGGGCGCGGGGCCCTGACCTGCCCCGGTGTGACACCGGGAATCCATCACGGCCGCCGCCGGCAGCAGCGAGGGGACAGCGGGGAGAGGAGGGAGCGAAGGGTGGCTTGGCTCTCCAGCAGGAATTTCCCCCGGGAAATCTCAGTAACTGTGCCAAAAACACCCTTAAGCCTCTCCCATTGCGTTTCCTGCGCGTGTCGGTGGGAGGGGACGTGGGGCAGGGGGGATTTTGACCCCAAACACCACGGCCAAAATCTGGAGCGATTCGTGGGGTACCCTCCAAACCTTCTCAGCCCCCCAGCCGCAGGAATCTGGGATTAAACATCCACTTCCCCCCCGTGGGAGGTGAGGGAGAGAGATGCAGCCTCCCATTCCATGTCTGATGGGCCCGAGAGCCTCCTTCTCCCCCAGCCTCCACGAGGATGGAGCAGGAGGGTGTGTGAGCTCCGAGAGATGGGTTTTGGGGAGAAAAAGCCACCTGTGGGCCTGTCCTGACCCGTCCCCAGCAGCCCTTGACTCTCCTGCTGCCACAGGGGAAGGGGAGGCAAGAAGAGAGCGAGATCAAAGGGCAGAACGATCAATTTTGGCTGGAAAGGGCAATTCCAAACCGCATCATCCCGTGGCGTCGCCTTCGCGGAGAGGAAAGCGGCCGGGGAAGGAGCGCCCGGCCCTGGCAGCAGAGTGGGATAACGCCCAAGGCCGCGCTGGACCCGAGCAAACGCCGCAGCCACGGCAAAGCGCTGATAAAAGCTGACTTCGGTTTGGTGGAAGCCAGCAAGAATTACCCCAGAACGTGTTAATTAGCGTGATTAGGCGGTGCTTGAAAAAGCGACAGCGCGAAGCAGAGGCTACGAGCAGGGAAGGCGTTTGAGGCGGGAGAGCCTTTGAAGCTCTTCCCAGAGGGATGCGCCTGAATCCCTGAGCTGAGAGCGAGCCTCTGTCCCTCCCCGCTGGCCAAAGCCCGACCACACCCCGAGCGCAAAGCCCGGGGCCACCCACACTCCGTTTATCCAGCGGGAATTGCCGGCCCAGCCCCTCTCCCGAAGGGATTTGGTCCAAAACTCCGCTTTGCTCCCGCAATCCTCCCCTTCCCTCCCTTCCCGAGCTCCTCCTGCCGGGAGCGCCCGGAGCGGGGCCGGGGGGGGATGAAGATGCCGGCGGGGCACGGACGTGTTTCCCCTGAAGGGGAGTGGGTTTTCAAAGTGAATCCTAAATCAGCCAGCTGACGGGCAGCCCCGGCTCGTTCCCTCCTCGCCCTCTCCGTTATTGATGTTATTTTACCCCCAATATCCCGAGCTGCCGCCGCCTCCCCCCTGCAATTCCCCAAATCGCACGGCGCGGATCGAACGCGTTCTTCAAACACCAGCCTCGAGCTGCTGCCGGAACCTTCCCAGAGGGTGGGAGCCCAGCGGGGAGAAGGAGAAGCTGCAGCTCTGCCCTCGAGAGCATGAGCGTCGCTCTGGGACGGAGCAAACCTGGGATCGGGTGTGACACCCCCAGACTGCTTTAAGTTAACATCCCCGAGCTGCTTCGGTGCAGGTCTGAGCAAGGAAACGACGCTCAGCAGCTCCCACATTCCCAAAAAGTGCCACCTCACCCTCGGCTGAATTTTCCACGGCCATCCCAAAGTAAATGCCTCCCTTTTTGCTGCCTTTCAGCAGTGACAGCGACAGCGGGGCAGGATGGGGCAATCCCAGGCTCCCACCTCTGCTCAGGGTCGCTCCATGCCCTGCTCATCATCCCCATTCCCAGGGAGTGAGGATGGACTGAGGGACTGGGGTGAGCCTGGAGGAGGGCAGGAAGCAGAAACGGGGATGGGTCGTGGTGCTTTTCCCCGTGGGAGCATCAGCACCGCGGGCATGGAATCACGGGGTGGTTTAGGTTGGAAAAGCCCTCCAAGGCCATCGAGTTCAATGTTCCAAGGCCACCACGAAGGTGTCCCCAAGTGCCACATCCATGCTGCTTTCGAATCCCTGCAGGGATGGCGACTCCACCGCTGCTCCAGGCAGCTTTGCCAGAGCTGGACGACCCTTTCAGCCAAGGCATGAATTCCCCTGATATCCAACCTAAACCTCCCCTGGAGCAACTCGAGGCCGTCTCCTCTTTGCCACCGGGGAGAACACACTGACCGCCACCTGTGCTCCCAGTGTCCCCATCAGAACCCAGCACTGAGCCTCGGCTGAGACCATGAAGGGCCTCCGTGCCCTGTTTGGGGTGAGGAGCTCTCAGCACAGCCGGAGCTGTCAGGGCTTCAGGCTGAAGCGGAGGGAAGAAGACCCCGAGGCCACTCCCTGGGTCTGTCACAGGGCAGGAGTCTGGCTGCCGGGCAGTTCTCACACCAGGGTTTGTCCCCTCGTGTCTGTCCCCGCACAGAGCTGAGGGTGCTGACCCCACACCCTGCTTCCACTTTTCCCGAGTCTCATCCCGGAGAAGTTCAAAAAGAAACGGGGAAAATCACCCCAAATCTCACCGGCCTGTTCAGAGGGGACAGACTCTGATTGAAAGCGGCTGTTCCTTTGGAAATTTCCTGCTGCGGAAGGAGAAACACAAACAAACCCCTTTTTCTTTGGGAAAAAAAAAAACAACTCAGGGAACCCAAGCCCAGACCAGAAGGGAAAGCTGGAATGGGAGCAGACACCGTCCCCCGGCACTGTGGCAGGGACCGCTGACAAATCCTTTCAGGTCAGTGCAGAACAACACAGGCTCTTCTCAGAGCTGCAGCGCACTGATTAATTTGGGGGTTTCTAATTAGGGCAGCACAGCTCTGCTCAGGGCTGTGGGGCAGAGCCCGGGGACAGCCCTGTGACCCCATCCCTGTCCCACACGCGTGTCCCGCGAGGTGCTGGCGCATGGGGGCCGTGGCTGCTGTTCCTTTGGGGTTGAGGGAGTGGGGAAATGGCTTTGGCCGCCCACGTGCTCGGGTCGGGCTGTTTTGGAGCTCGAGGGTGACCTGGATGGTGGCAGGAGTCGCCTTCATCCTCTGGAGCAGCAGTGACAGCAAGATTCACGTCCAGGAGGGGTGGACAGAGGTGTTTTCCCCCTTTGGCGATGGGGCAGGGACAGAGTTTCCAAGGGACAGGGACAGAGCGAGCCCGGGTATCTGCAAGGAGAGCTGGGCACAGCCCCTGAGGTGGCCACGGGCATCCCAAGGACAGGAGCGGGGCATTCCCTGCCCAGGGGTATGCAGGGGAGGGGGATGAAGACCCCACAGGACCCCTCATCTCAACCTCTTGTGGGTTCCAGCCATCCCGGGGCCGTTCAGGTGGTGCAGGCAGAGGGACAAGCAGGGTGTCAGCACCCGGAGATGTTGGGATGGTGGCCAAGCTTTGGCACCCGAGCAGGGAAACTCCGGATTTGGGAAGCAGGAGGCTTTTCCCGTCAGGATAACCCTGCTGCAACACTGTCTCCACTCGGGGTGGGGCTCAGCCTGGAAACCCCACCAGGACCCGGAGACTGAGGGCACCGAGCTCCCAAATCCGCCCAGCTCCCATCCCATGGGAATTTCCTTGGGCTCGCTCAAAGCCACTGCAGGGCTCTTATGGGGAGCAGGAAAAGCGGCCAGGAATGTCCATCCAGGTGGGATGGGGTGGTGGCAATCCCAGAATGGGGTCATGCATGGGATGGTTTGGGATCTCTCCGTCCACCTCCTGCGTGGGATGGTTTGGGATCTCTCACCACCTCCTGGATGGGATGGCTTGGGATCTCTCCATCCACCTCATTCGTGGGATGGTTTGGGATCTCTGAGCCCACCTCCTGCATGGAATTGTTTGGGATCTCTCCATCCACCTCTTGCATGGAATGGTTTGGGGATTGTCCATCCACCTCCCGCATGGGTTGACTTGGCATCTCTCCATCCATCCCATTCATGGGATGATTTGGGGTCTCTGTCCACCTCCTGCGTGGGATGGTTTGGGATCTCTCACCACCTCCTGCATGGGATGATTTGGGATCTCCCAGCCCACCTCCGCCAGGATGGGTGAATCCTGTGGCTGCAGCATCCGTGGAGTTTGCTGGAGGAAAAGGGATGGATGTATCGTGATCAACACTTTTGCTTCATCCCAGGTTTAAAAAGGAGTTTAAAATGCTCCCCAAGTCCACCTCCTGGTCCAGACTGGAACTCCCCAACGCACAGCAAAACTGTGCCGAGCTGCACAATCCATGGATATTTTGAAACCCCTCAGACCCGGGATGACCCCTGGAACGGGGGGAAGGAGCTGCTCATTAGCCAGGGACATCTGGGAAGCAGTGAGCGCTGGTGGAGCGGGAGGAGCAACATCTGCGAGCTCCGAGCGGGGCTGCTGCACCTTTGGCAGTCCCATTCCCAGCCTTCCTGGCATTCCCAGCATTTCCAGCTCCTTGGAATGTGAAAGGGAAGAGGTGCCTGTCCGTGGGTTTGTGGCACGGCCAGCACTCAGCAGCGTCATGCATCCCAGCAGTGGTGTCACACCTGGATACCAACCCCCCCGAACGCTCTGGGAATATTTTTGAGCTGGATCCTGGCTGGTTTGGGAATTCTGGTGCCTTGTGGAGGAGGATGATTTCATTTCCTTCTTTTGCTTCCCGGCTTGCTTCCCACCAGGGCTCCTTTTTGCCTTCCTGTTTCGGGGGAAGCGGCACCAACAACTTGTGCGAGCTGTGAGGTGCTGGGAAAGGGAGGGATCCTCCCGGATTTTCCTCCTGGAGTTCTGGGAATTGCATGCTGTGCTCAGGGCTGGACCCTCAGGCAGCAGAGGGGAGCTCAGCACCTTCATCCCGACCAGATCCCTTCTCCCCTCGCTCAAATCCCACCTTGCAGCCCAGCCAGTGACGAGGGGCTGAGGAAGGAAAAGTCCCCGAGCACCCAGGGAGAGTTTTCCTTGCAGCTTCTTTGTCACAGGGGCAGAGCAGCCCCTAAAAATCGTCCTCCCAGGCAGGAGAGGTCAATCCTGATCCTTCACATTCCCACGGAGTGCCCGGTACCCACAGGACACCCCAGGCCACGTCCTTGTCCCCAGCAGAGCCTGGCCAAGCTGACACTGCCCTCTGTCCCCTGCTCCCAGCCCTCATCCCATGCTGGGTCCCTGTTTTCTCTTCCCACCTTTCATATCCCAACTCCCGAGCTGTGCTTTGCTCCGAGCCTGGATGTCCCCGCCCAGCACAACTCCCTGTCCCTGTGTCACTCTCCCTGGCTTTGCTGCAGAGGAGTTATTCCCACCTGGAATTCCTTTCTCCCGCCTCCAGCCAGTGCTTTCTCCTGCCCACAACCCTGCGCTCTCCCTGCCTCTGTAGGGATCCTCCCCAGCTGGATCCTTCCTTCCATCCTCACCTTCCCTGTCCCACACTCACAGCAGGAAGCAGGAGCTTCACCAGACCCCTGGAACCCATGGACCCTCCCTGGCTGGATCCTTCCTTCTATCCTCACCCCCCTGTCCCCTCCCGTGGCACGAGAGGAAGCGGGAGCTGCAGCCAGACCCACGGAATCCATGGATCCTTCCTTCCACTGTCACCTTCCTTGTCCCAACTCATGGGATGAAAGCAGGAGCTTCACCAGACCCAAGGAACCCATGGATCCTCCTGGTTGGATCCTTCCCTCCATCCTCATCCTCCCTGTCCCCTCCTGTGGCACGAGAGGAAAGAGGAGCTACAGCCAGACCCACAGAATCCATGGATCCTCCCTGGCTGGATCCTTCCCTCCATCCTCACTCTCCCTGTCCTACACTCATGGGAGGAAGCAGGAGCTTCACCAGACCCACGGAATCCATGGATCCTCCCTGGCTGGATCCTTCCTTCCTCTGTCACCTTCCTTGTCCCAACTCATGGGAGCTGCAGCCAGACCCCTGGAATCCATGGATCCTCCCTGGCTGGATCCTTCCCTCCATTCTCACCCTCCCTGTCCTACGCTCATGGGATGAAGCAGGAGGTTCATCAGATCCAAGGAACCCATGGGTCCTCCCTGGCTGGATCCTTCCTTCCACTGTCACCTTCCTTGTCCCAACTCATGGGATGAAAGCAGGAGCTTCACCAGACCCAAGGAACCCATGGACCCTCACTGGATCCTTCCTTCCGTCCTCACCCTCCCTGTCCCACACTCACAGCAGGAAGCAGGAGCTGCAGCCAGACCCACGGAATTCATGGATCCTCCCTGGCTGGATCCTTCCTTCCACTGTCACCTTCCTTGTCCCAACTCATGGGATAAAGCAGGAGCTTCACCAGACCCAAGGAATCCATGGATCCTCACTGGATCCTTCTTTCTGTCCTCACCCTCCCTGTACCCCCCTGTGGCACGAGAGGAAACAGGAACTACAGCCAGACCCACAGAATCCATGGATCCTCCCGGGCTGGATCCTTCCCTCCATCCTCACCCTCCCTGTCCTACGCTCATGGGAGGAACCCATGGATCCTCACTGGATCCTTCCCTCCATCCTCACCCTCCGTGTCCTACACTCATGGGATGAAGCAGGAGCTTCACCAGACCCACGGAATCCATGGACCCTCCCTGGCTGGATCCTTCCTTCCATCCTCACCCTCCCTGTCCCCTCCTGTGGCACGAGAGGAAACAGGAACTACAGCCAGACCCACAGAATCCATGGATCCTCCCTGGCTGGATCCCTCCCTCCATCCCCACCCTCCACCAGGGCCCCTCAGGACATGCTGCCCCAGTTTTCCGTGTGCTTGTCCTGCCGTTCCCACTCAGCTCTGGGCACCCACAGGGATGTGCCGTACATCCCTTTCATCTTAAAGCGTCGCTTGTTTCCCCCAGAATCCCACGGAACGGTGTCACTGTGAGCCGAGGAAACACCGGTTTGGACCCTCGGGAGGCTCCGTGGAAAGGTTTGTTTCCAACCCAAGCTTGAATGTTCCTGACATCTTTTGTTGCCCTCATTAGGAAAATTGTCCTCAACAGCAAAAAGCTCCTGATTCTGTCGAGTTCGGAGCAAAGAGAGCCCCGCACAAACCACCCAGGGCGGGATTCAGGATCCTCTCCCCGAGGGGCTTTTTCCTGCCCTGCCTCAGCTGGAGGGAAAGGCTCTGTTTGCCTCCAAGGTTCCCTTTCCCTTCACGTCCCTTAATCCAATATTTGGAAACAAAATCTTTTGTTGCTTCGTCTCCTCTCGCTTTTCCTTCCCTCCGAGAGGAAATAATTTGCTCGAGTGGTCCCCAGGCAGCTCCAAAAACTCCGTTTAGGGACCAAATTCCCTCTTTGATGGGGTGAGGGACCAAGGGCCTGGTGGGATTTCCCTCCAACAACTGCGAGCACTGGGGAAACGTTGAAGAGTGAATTTTTTTGGCCAAAAAAAGTCTGGGGAATTCAAAAACCTCAATAACCCGATCAGCTTGGCCACCGAGATGCCAACCACCCCCCAGCACACCACCGTGGGTGGACGGAACCCTGCACCAACTCTTCCCCTCCTTTGATAAATGCACTGAAACCCCCCTCAAAACCCAAAAGATTTGTGAGGGAAAGGGAATCAAATAAATAAACCCAAGTCTCAGCGCTGGGAGAGAGGCAGAGCCCGCCGAGGCTGGCCCAGCAGAGGAATGGGTGGGAACGAAACAGGGAAATAAAGGCAGGAGGAATCGGTGTAAGGGGAATTATTTAAGAGGTAGAAAAAGCTGTTAAAAAAAAGAGGGGAGAGGGGGGGTGGAATCAACCCTCTCCTGGGTGGGTGGGGGGGAATAAAAGTGCTCCAGCAAAAGTAGGGCATTTGCTAAACAATGGAAGGGATGAGGCAGATGATGAGGCTGAAATGGGTGAGACGCCGAACTGCTTTTAGAAATCTGCCTTTATCAGGAGAAATGTGGAAAAGTGGTTTGGACAATTAGGAAGTAACAAAGGCCTCGCAAAAATAGCTCCGGGGGCCGAGGGGGGGGGAGGGGAAGAGAAACGCTCAGGAAATGGGAGCGTGGCGGGAGAGCATTAAGGGATTTACTGGTGGAGGGGCTGGGAGCGACTGGGAGGGACTGGGAGCGACTGGGACAGAGCTGCACCCTCCTGCCGCAGCACCGGCAGCTCCTAAAGGTGCTGCCAGCAAGGATTCGGGGATTTGGGAAGCGTGGAATGAGAGGATATCGAAGACCCCATCAGACGAATTGTGGCCTCTTCTTCTCCTCCTCCTCCTTTTTGATGGCGGAGCCAAATTAAAGGCAGAATTCTCCCCGGATATCGGGATGTGCTATCGCTTCCCCCCCGGGGCGTGGAAGGGAGGAATGATGGAATTAAATTAAGGAAGAGGGAGATAAAATTGAGTGTCTGAAAGGAAACGCCGCTCGCTGTCATTCCCGGCTCAGCTGGGGATCGGCGTCCCGAGGCGGATTGCGGTGAAAGTTTGGGAGCACCTGGATCTCGGAATCCAGGGAGAATTCCAGTCCCATTGTGGGGCAGGGATTGGGGCTGCACCCTGTCCGAGGATGGCTTGGGGGGAAAAAAACGGGAGCAGAATGCCAGGCAGAGTGGATTTTCCCGGTTTTTCTCGGCATTACAGCAGGTGGACTCTCTCCTTCCAGGCTGGGAGCAGGAGATAATTTGGGATCCTGGGAGAGTTGATGGACAGGATCGCACGGGGCAGTGAGTGCCGAATCCGATCCCCCAGGGACGATGTGGAGAAGAAGCCACCGCCTTCCCACTTCTCTTTCCTGCTGCTCTGGATGGGCTGGCAAAGCAAAAGTGCCCTCCCAGGACAGCTCCAAATCCAGCCTTTCCCCAAAATCCGACTGCTCCCAGCAGCGAAAAGGATAAACGGAGCATGGGAGCACCCTGTTGCTCCCAAATCTCCTCTCCTCAGCTCTCAGGATCTGGGTTTTAGGGATGATTTGGGATGTCCCACCTGCCCTGCTCTTCCCTCGGGAGAGCAGGATGGCTCCAGTGCCGCAGCCAGCAGGGAGGAGGTGGGCAGTGGCAGAGCAGGAATATTTCCCTGCTGGACCACGAACAGCCCGGGGCTGGTGTAAATCCGGCCGTTCCCAGGGGTCACAACCCCAGCTCTGACTCAGCTCATCACTGTCCTCCTCCTCCTCCTCCTGCTCATGACCCATCCCAAACTCCACACCAGGAAGCACCTGGGCAGCTCCTTTGCACAGGGGAAAAGCGACTAAGAGCGGGGAGGAAAAAAAAAAAAAAAAGCCTGGAAAAAGCTCGGAACGAGGCGATTCGGAATGAAACATCCCCGAGTTTTCCGGAGTATTTTTAGCAGCCGGTTTCGAGGCGCAGGAAACAGCTGTATGAACTCGGGCAGCGGGAGAGGCGGGAGGTGGGAGCCAGCAGCCCTCACGTTCGCATCCCGCTTCTCCTCGGAGCTCCCTGGGTCGTGCGCTTGGCAGCTCCCTCTCCGTGGGAAACGGGAGCCCAGCAGCACCCGCAGCCCCCCAAAAACCCGGAGCCTCCCAGCACCAGAAGGAGGACAGAAATAGGTCCCTGCTGCTGCAGTGCCAAATGGAGCCGCCGCCACCACCCCGCAGCCAAAATTCCCCCAAAATCCCCAACACCCCCGATCCTGCCCCAGCCCATCGTCTGGGAGGGCACAGGGGAGGCTGAGCCCAGCCCGGCACTTAAAATATCTATTTTCCTCGTGAATTCAGCGATTTAAACATCAGGCTTTGTTTTTCCTCTAAATGATGGTATGTTCCTGGATCTGGGCCGGGTTTGGGAAAGGACAAACCGGTTTTGGGAAAATGAATCCCTGCTCAGAGAGGAGCCGGCGCTCTCCAGCTGCAGGCTCTGATCTCCTCCTCGAGGAGTGCGGACAGGAGGCGTCAGCGGGGCAAGAAACCAGGGAAAGGGTTCCTGCAGGGCTTTCCAGGCCGCTGGGATGAGACAGAAATATCCTAAATTCCAGAGCATCTGCTCCAGTCCCACCCACCTGCTCAGCCCCGGAAAGCTGGAGGAGATTGCCGGGATCTCTGATAAACCTGGAATGTTCCAGCCTGGGTTTTAGGGCAAGAAAAGGGGGGAAAACTCCTGGAGGGCAGCTTGGGACCTTCACCCATCTTCTGCCTGCAGTGGGTTCTCTGCTCCAAGCTGGAGTACCCAGTTCCAGCCAGTCCCATTCCAAGGTGGGAAAAGCAAAGTCGCTCCCCAGGGATGGGCATGGGAGGGAAGCGGAGGAGAACTCTGAGTTCAGCCTCCAGGCTGCTGGTGGGCAGCCCAGAAAATCCACCAAGGAGGTGAATTTGGGCTCATTCCTGCAAGGATTGGTGATTTTTTTGGCCAGGAATGTGCTGATCTCCCATCGGATCTGGCTCCCGGGGATCCAGTGATCTGCACATGGGAAGGGATCACCTGGGCTCACCTGAGGGTGCAGAATTAGGACATGGGAAGATCTGCATGGTGACCCAGGAAAGTGAGTCTGGGTTGGATCAGCTCCAGAAGGCAAAAATCAGAGTGGGAAGCTTCCTGGATTGTCTGGAAGTTCTGGGCTTGGGTTAGTCCTGGCACAGAGCTGAGTCCACCCCTTCTCTGAGCTGGGCCCATCTGCAGCTCCGAAAATGCAAAGAGAAGAAAAAAAAAAAACCCCAACCCTTTTCATCTCCCAGAACAACTTCTGGGGGTGCTGTTCCCGTTCCAGCTCGATGCCAGCACCAGTCCCTGCACTCTGCAGGGCTTTGGGAAGCAAACTGGATCCGGAGCCGGCATCCGGGGTGAAATTCCTCGGAATCGTGGTGAGGCAGGGAGCTGCTGGCCCCGAGCCATGCAGTCAGATGGTGTCTGGGCCACCAAATGCCGCTGCTCCAGCAACTGAAAACTTCATCTCCGAGTTGAACGGCGCCAAATTTGGCTAAAAAGCAAAAATTAAGGGACTCTGCAAGTAAAACGTTGGGATTGATGGGACACAAGGGTAGCATTGGCCTGGGAGGGTCTTGTCCTGTTTTAGCATCGCTTGGAGACACCGAGCTGAAGGTTTGGCATCCACAGGAGCCAAAAGTGCTCCCTGCTTAAACCTGGGCCAGAAACGGGGCTGGCTTGCTGGGAATTTTTGGATATTTGGAGCTCCTGGATATTGGAGCAACTCTGAGGGAAAACTCCACGGGTCACAGAGCCGAAAATCAAAATCCTGCTTGTCCAACCCCCTCGAGTGGCCTTGAACAGCCGCAGCTGGAGAACTCAGCTCTGTGCTGCCCTTCCCATGCGGTGAGGATCAGCAAATCCCTGGTTTTGTCCAAGGAAAAAAGTGCCCGGCCTCATCCCAGGGGAAAAAATTTGGGTATTTACTTGCTGGAAGTGCCTTGGAAGTGTGGAGTGAGAGACTGAGGGAAGTGGTGTGTGTTGAGAGGGGTTATCCGAGTGGAAGAGGATTTTAGGTCAGGAAAAGCTTCCCCAAGCTTCCCCAAGCTTCCCCAAGATTCCCAAAGCTTCCCAAGCACGGAGCTCCGGGTCAGCGCTGTCAGGAGCAATGTTGTAAACGGGCCTGGATGTTCCATCTCCCTGTCAAAGAGCTTGGGGGATCAGGCGGAAAATGATGATTTTCAGGAGAAATAATGGGAATAATGGTGGAGATGGGAATAAAGCAGGAGGTCAGAGCGATGCGAGCCTCCTGTTTTCTCTGCGCTGCAAAAAAGGGATTTTTTTTATCCCAAGAAAGCTGGCTCTGCCAGAGGTTTGGGCAACAAAATCCCATTTCCTGCAGCCCCGTGGCGCACAGGAGGTGCTGGAGAGTTTGCGAGCAGCCCTTGACCCATCAGCTCCCTCAGATCCTTGTTTTGCTCCTTGTAATTAACTCAGTTCTCTCCCCGCTCCTCGCTCCTCACAGCTCCAAACTCCCAGCCCTTTTCCCTCAAACATTGGGATGTGTGGCCGTGCCTCCTCCTTCCTTTTGCCCTCCAGGTCTGCAAAGGAGGCGCAGGGAAATGGTTCTGACGGCTCGGAGCCGGGCAGGGGTGAGAAGGGGAGTGGGAATGTGATGGAGATCCATGAGGAAAGGGTCGCTGCCGGGTGGGGATTGTCCCCTGGGTGCAGCTGAGGGCTTTGCTGGGAGCTGTGGCTCCGAGGGAACTGGGATCTGGGAGCTGGATCCACCAGCGATCCCAGGAATTTGGGGGAAAATGACCAATGTGTCCACGGAAGGAGCAGCCGCGGCCTGAGTCTCTGTGGGCTGTGCTAATTACGATTGCTGCCGCCTAATTGCGCCCTTAATTTGCACAATCCAGGGGTTTCACCCCATTTCCTTGGAGCAGCAGCTCTCGGGAAGGCAGCTCCAGCCCCACTTGGAAGGAATTGCTGCCCTCCCAGAAGGTCCGAGCGGCGCTGGAGGGACTCAGTGGGTCGGAATGTTGGCTCGGTTTTCCATCCTCCGACCTCATTTCCGGGACCACACCGAGTCAAGGAATCCATCCCAGGGCAAAACAACAACAAAAAGCTGGATTCTCCCACAGCAGCGATGTGAGGCTTTCGTGGAGATCAGATTTTTTCATTTCCAAAGTCAGAAAAGCCAGGGCTGGAAGCGGAGGCAAGCACAAGGTCTCCGAGCGCATCTTTCCCCAAAAATCCTCTCTAAACTCACCAATAAACCACAATTTTGTGGCTGCGGCTGGGGATGGGGGGGGAAAGAGATCCTCCTTGTTTGCACTAAAATTTGCTTTCGAAGTCGGTTTTTCCCGGCAAGAAAATGGAGCTTTTTGGGGGCAGTTTGCCACAGCCACGTCTGATCTCGGGCTGGGGGATGTCTCGTGCTCTCCGGGTGGGAACGACGATGGAAAGGACTCTGGATGAAGGTTCCACCTCCTTCCCCCCAAACCCAAACCCAGCCCTTGCGCTTTTTGTGAATGAGGGCTCGAAAATTCCTTTTTAATTCGTTTTGCTGCAGTGGGGGAGGGCTGGGATGGGGGGATTTGGGATGGCTCCTGCCTTTGTGGTGGTTTTATTTCAAAGTGAGCTCCACTTGCCTGGTGCGAAAAGGACACAAAGAGTCGGCTTTTGCCTTGGGAAGAAAGGGTTCTTTTTATAAAAAATATATATTTTTTTAAAAAGAGGCCTGGACAGCTTCAGAATTCAGTAGGATGGCCCAGGAGCTCTCAAAAATCAGTGGGAATAAGAGAGAGGAGTTGGTGCTAACAGACTGCAGAGAAGGGTCGAGGAGGCTCTCTCAGACCCAGCTGGAGCTTTAAGAAACTTGGATTTTTCCTCTCATCCTGGCAGGCCCCGAAAAGGAATCAGAAAGGAGCCGATTCCTCGCCGATTCGGAAAATTCTCTTTGCAGCCAGCGCTGGGAACTGGAGCCTGCTGGAGAGCGTGGGCGAGACCACCACGGTGCCGAGGAGTGCCCGGAAAACCCCGGGATCATCTCACGGCAAACCTCCCGCGAGCCGCCAGAGCCAGCCCAGGGCACGGCGATCTCCAGGAGTGCCACCAGGAAGGGAGCACCTGGAGCTGCTCCTTATCCAGAGCGGGACTCGGGAAGGGCTCCATGGCTGCCCCTCTTGGAGGTGAACCTGCCCAGGGACGGGTTTGGCTGCAGATCTTCACCACCACAATCAGCTCCACACCAGCAGGGAGGCCCGGGAGGCTTCGTGGGGCTTGGTGGCCACTGGCTGGGGCATTCCCAAGCTTTTTTGGGGTCTCCATATCCCAAGTGCCGACCCCCCCAGAGCCTGGGGCAGCCTGCGGAAGGTTGGTCCCCAAGTGGAGCAGCATTTCCTTCTGGGAGAAGGGGAATTCCTGGTGGTGGGCCCCAGTGGGAGCAGTGTCCAGGGCAGGGCAGAGAGGACCACCACAGAGCAACCAAAAGCACCATTCCCAAAGCTCCGGATCGTGGCTGACCCTGGAAGATCCCAGCTGAAAAGCCCAAAGTGCTGTGCCACGGCAGCCCTGTGAAGCCTTGGGAATGTGCTCCCAACCGTGTTCCTAAAAACCCCCTCTGTATCCCCAAAATTCCAGGCTGGCAGAACTTCCCGTGCTGGAGATGCTGCACAAACCATCCCTCGGGAATAAAGCTGGGCTTTTTTAGGACTTGGCAACGCTTTTCCCTATCCCCAGCTGCTCCAGGACTGGACCAGGACAGGAACAGGTCACTCCAGGGTGGCTTCCTACACCTCCTTCCCAAAATTCACGGGGCTGCCGTGGGCACAGCACTTTGGGCTTTTCAGCTGGGATCTTCCAGGGTCAGCCACGATCCGGAGCTTTGGGAATGGTGCTTTTGGTTGCTCTGTGGTGCTCCTCTCTGCCCTGCCCTGGACACTGCTCCCACTGGGGCCCACCACCAGGAATTCCCCTTCTCCCAGAAGGAAATGCTGCTCCACTTGGGGACCAACCTTCGCAGGCTGCCCCAGGCTCTGGGGGGTCGGCACTTGGGATATGGAGACCCCAAAAAAGCTTGGGAATGCCCCAGCCAGTGGCCACCAAGCCCCACGAAGCCTCCCGGGCCTCCCTGCTGGTGTGGAGCTGATTGTGGTGGTGAAGATCTGCAGCCAAACCCGTCCCTGGGCAGGTTCACCTCCAAGAGGGGCAGCCATGGAGCCCTTCCCGAGTCCCGCTCTGGATAAGGAGCAGCTCCAGGTGCTCCCCTTCCTGGTGGCACTCCTGGAGATCGCCGTGCCCTGGGCTGGCTCTGGCGGCTCGCGGGAGGTTTGCCGTGAGATGATCCCGGGGTTTTCCGGGCACTCCTCGGCACCGTGGTGGTCTCGCCCACGCTCTCCAGCAGGCTCCAGTTCCCAGCGCTGGCTGCAAAGAGAATTTTCCGAATCGGCGAGGAATCGGCTCCTTTCTGATTCCTTTTCGGGGCCTGCCAGGATGAGAGGAAAAATCCAAGTTTCTTAAAGCTCCAGCTGGGTCTGAGAGAGCCTCCTCGACCCTTCTCTGCAGTCTGTTAGCACCAACTCCTCTCTCTTATTCCCACTGATTTTGAGAGCTCCTGGGCCATCCTACTGAATTCTGAAGCTGTCCAGGCCTCTTTTTAAAAAAATATATATTTTTATAAAAAAGAACCCTTTCTTCCCAAGGCAAAAGCCGACTCTTTGTGTCCTTTTCGCACCAGGCAAGTGGAGCTCACTTTGAAATAAAACCACCACAAAGGCAGGAGCCATCCCAAATCCCCCCATCCCAGCCCTCCCCCACTGCAGCAAAACGAATTAAAAAGGAATTTTCGAGCCCTCATTCACAAAAAGCGCAAGGGCTGGGTTTGGGTTTGGGGGAAGGAGGTGGAACCTTCATCCAGAGTCCTTTCCATCGTCGTTCCCACCCGGAGAGCACGAGACATCCCCCAGCCCGAGATCAGACGTGGCTGTGGCAAACTGCCCCCAAAAAAGCTCCATTTTCTGCCGGGAAAAACCGACTTCGAAAGCAAATTTTAGTGCAAAACAAGGAGGATCCTTTCCCCCCCCCCATCCCCAGCCGCAGCCACAAAATTGTGGTTTATTGGTGAGTTTAGAGAGGATTTTTGGGGAAAGATGCGCTCGGAGACCTTTGCTTGCCTCCTGCTTCCAGCCCTGGCTTTTCTGACTTTGGAAATGAAAAAATCTGATCTCCACGAAAGCCTCACATCGCTGCTGTGGGAGAATCCAGCTTTTTGTTGTTGTTTTGCCCTGGGATGGATTCCTTGGACTCGGTGTGGTCCCGGGAAATGAGGGTCGGAGGATGGAAAACCGAGCCAACATCCGACCCCACTGAGTCCCTCCAGCGCCGCTCGGACCTTCTGGGAGGGCAGCAATCCTTCCAAGTGGGGCTGGAGCTGCCTTCCCGAGAGCTGCTGCTCCAAGGAAATGGGGTGAAACCCTGGATTGTGCAAATTAAGGGCGCAATTAGGCGCAGCAATCGTAATTAGCACAGCCCACAGAGACTCAGGCCGCGGCTGCTCCTTCCGTGGACACATTGGTCATTTTCCCCCAAATTCCTGGGATCGCTGGTGGATCCAGCTCCCAGATCCCAGTTCCCTCGGAGCCACAGCTCCCAGCAAAGCCCTCAGCTGCACCCAGGGGACAATCCCCACCCGGCAGCGACCCTTTCCTCATGGATCTCCATCACATTCCCACTCCCCTTCTCACCCCTGCCCGGCTCCGAGCCTCAGAACCATTTCCCTGCGCCTCCTTTGCAGACCTGGAGGGCAAAAGGAAGGAGGAGGCACGGCCACACATCCCAAATGTTTGAGGGAAAAGGGCTGGGAGTTTGGAGCTGTGAGGAGCGAGGAGCGGGGAGAGAACTGAGTTAATTACAAGGAGCAAAACAAGGATCTGAGGGAGCTGATGGGTCAAGGCTGCTCGCAAACTCTCCAGCACCTCCTGTGCGCCACGGGCTGCAGGAAATGGATTTTGTTGCCCAAACCTCTGGCAGAGCCAGCTTTTCTTGGGATAAAAAAAATCCCTTTTTTGCAGCGCAGAGAAAACAGGAGGCTCGCATCGCTCTGACCTCCTGCTTTATTCCCATCTCCACCATTATTCCCATTATTTCTCCTGAAAATCATCATTTTTCCGCCTGATCCCCCAAGCTCTTTGGACAGGGAGATGGAACATCCAAGGCCCGTTTACAACATTGCTCCTGACAGCGCTGACACCGGAGCTCCGTGCTTGGGAAGCTTTGGGAAGCTTGGGGAAGCTTGGGGAAGCTTGGGGAAGCTTTCCTGACCTAAAATCCTCTTCCACTCGGATAACCCCTCTCAACACACACCACTTCCCTCAGTCTCTCACTCCCACACTTCCAAGGCACTTCCAGCAAGTAAATACCCAAATTTTTTCCCTGGGATGAGGCCGGGCACTTTTTTCCTTGGACAAAACCAGGGATTTGCTGATCCTCACCGCATGGGAAGGGCAGCACAGAGCTGAGTTCTCCAGCTGCGGCTGTTCAAGGCCACTCGAGGGGTTGGACAAGCAGGATTTTGATTTTCGGCTCTGTGACCCGTGGAGTTTTCCCTCAGAGTTGCTCCAAATATCCAGGAGCTCCAAATATCCAAAAATTCCCAGCAGCCAGCCCCGTTTCTGGCCCAGGTTTAAGCAGGGAGCACTTTTGGCTCCTGTGGATGCCAAACCTTCAGCTCGGTGTCTCCAAGCGATGCTAAAACAGGACAAAGACCCTCCCAGGCCAATGCTACCCTTGTGTCCCATCAATCCCAACGTTTTACTTGCAGAGTCCCTTAATTTTTGCTTTTTAGCCAAATTTGGCGCCGTTCAACTCGGAGATGAAGTTTTCAGTTGCTGGAGCAGCGGCATTTGGTGCCAGACACCCATCTGACTGCATGGCTCGGGGCCAGCAGCTCCCTGCCTCACCACGATTCCGAGGAATTTCACCCCGGATGCCGGCTCCGGATCCAGTTTGCTTCCCAAAGCCCTGCAGAGTGCAGGGACTGGTGCTGGCATCGAGCTGGAACGGGAACAGCACCCCAGAAGTTGTTCTGGGAGATGAAAAGGGTTGGGGTTTTTTTTTTTTCTTCTCTTTGCATTTTCGGAGCTGCAGATGGGCCCAGCTCAGAGAAGGGGTGGACTCAGCTCTGTGCCAGGACTAACCCAAGCCCAGAACTTCCAGACAATCCAGGAAGCTTCCCACTCTGATTTTTTGCCTTTCTGGAGCTGATCCAACCCAGACTCACTTTCCTGGGTCACCATGCAGATCTTCCCATGTCCTAATTCTGCACCCTCAGGTGATGCCCAGGTGATCCCTTCCCATGTGCAGATCACTGGATCCCGGGAGCCAGATCCGATGGGAGATCAGCACATTCCTGGCCAAAAAAATCACCAATCCTTGCAGGAATGAGCCCAAATTCACCTCCTTGGTGGATTTTCTGGGCTGCCCACCAGCAGCCTGGAGGCTGAACTCAGAGTTCTCCTCCGCTTCCCTCCCATGCCATCCCTGGGGAGCGACTTTGCTTTTCCCACCTTGGAATGGGACTGGCTGGAACTGGGTACTCCAGCTTGGAGCAGAGAACCCACTGCAGGGCAGAATGGGTGAAGGTCCCAAGCTGCCCTCCAGGAGTTTTCCCCCCTTTTCTTGCCCTAAAACCCAGGCTGGAACATTCCAGGTTTATCAGAGATCCCGGCAATCTCCTCCAGCTTTCCGGGCTGAGCAGGTGGGTGGGACTGGAGCAGATGCTCTGGAATTTAGGATATTTCTGTCTCATCCCAGCGGCCTGGAAAGCCCTGCAGGAACCCTTTCCCTGGTTTCTTGCCCCGCTGACGCCTCCTGTCCGCACTCCTCGAGGAGGAGATCAGAGCCTGCAGCTGGAGAGCGCCGGCTCCTCTCTGAGCAGGGATTCATTTTCCCAAAACCGGTTTGTCCTTTCCCAAACCCGGCCCAGATCCAGGAACATACCATCATTTAGAGGAAAAACAAAGCCTGATGTTTAAATCGCTGAATTCACGAGGAAAATAGATATTTTAAGTGCCGGGCTGGGCTCAGCCTCCCCTGTGCCCTCCCAGACGATGGGCTGGGGCAGGATCGGGGGTGTTGGGGATTTTGGGGGAATTTTGGCTGCGGGGTGGTGGCGGCGGCTCCATTTGGCACTGCAGCAGCAGGGACCTATTTCTGTCCTCCTTCTGGTGCTGGGAGGCTCCGGGTTTTTTGGGGGGCTGCGGGTGCTGCTGGGCTCCCGTTTCCCACGGAGAGGGAGCTGCCAAGCGCACGACCCAGGGAGCTCCGAGGAGAAGCGGGATGCGAACGTGAGGGCTGCTGGCTCCCACCTCCCGCCTCTCCCGCTGCCGAGTTCATACAGCTGTTTCCTGCGCCTCGAAACCGGCTGCTAAAATACTCCGGAAAACTCGGGGATGTTTCATTCCGAATCGCCTCGTTCCGAGCTTTTTCCAGGCTTTTTTTTTTTTTTCCTCCCCGCTCTTAGTCGCTTTTCCCCTGTGCAAAGGAGCTGCCCAGGTGCTTCCTGGTGTGGAGTTTGGGATGGGTCATGAGCAGGAGGAGGAGGAGGAGGACAGTGATGAGCTGAGTCAGAGCTGGGGTTGTGACCCCTGGGAACGGCCGGATTTACACCAGCCCCGGGCTGTTCGTGGTCCAGCAGGGAAATATTCCTGCTCTGCCACTGCCCACCTCCTCCCTGCTGGCTGCGGCACTGGAGCCATCCTGCTCTCCCGAGGGAAGAGCAGGGCAGTGGGACATCCCAAATCATCCCTAAAACCCAGATCCTGAGAGCTGAGGAGAGGAGATTTGGGAGCAACAGGGTGCTCCCATGCTCCGTTTATCCTTTTCGCTGCTGGGAGCAGTCGGATTTTGGGGAAAGGCTGGATTTGGAGCTGTCCTGGGAGGGCACTTTTGCTTTGCCAGCCCATCCAGAGCAGCAGGAAAGAGAAGTGGGAAGGCGGTGGCTTCTTCTCCACATCGTCCCTGGGGGATCGGATTCGGCACTCACTGCCCCGTGCGATCCTGTCCATCAACTCTCCCAGGATCCCAAATTATCTCCTGCTCCCAGCCTGGAAGGAGAGAGTCCACCTGCTGTAATGCCGAGAAAAACCGGGAAAATCCACTCTGCCTGGCATTCTGCTCCCGTTTTTTCCCCCCAAGCCATCCTCGGACAGGGTGCAGCCCCAATCCCTGCCCCACAATGGGACTGGAATTCTCCCTGGATTCCGAGATCCAGGTCTCCCAAACTTTCACCGCAATCCGCCTCGGGGACGCCGATCCCCAGCTGAGCCGGGAATGACAGCGAGCGGCGTTTCCTTTCAGACACTCAATTTTATCTCCCTCTTCCTTAATTTAATTCCATCATTCCTCCCTTCCACGCCCGGGGGAAGCGATAGCACATCCCGATATCCGGGGAGAATTCTGCTTTAATTTGGCTCCGCCATCAAAAAGGAGGAGGAGGAGAAGAAGAGCCACAATTCGTCTGATGGGGTCTTCGATATCCTCTCATTCCACGCTTCCCAAATCCCCGAATCCTTGCTGGCAGCACCTTTAGGAGCTGCCGGTGCTGCGGCAGGAGGGTGCAGCTCTGTCCCAGTCGCTCCCAGTCCCTCCCAGTCGCTCCAGCCCTCCACCAGTAAATCCCTTAATGCTCTCCCGCCACGCTCCCATTTCCTGAGCGTTTCTCTTCCCCTCCCCCCCTCGGCCCCCGGAGCTATTTTTGCGAGGCCTTTGTTACTTCCTAATTGTCCAAACCACTTTTCCACATTTCTCCTGATAAAGGCAGATTTCTAAAAGCAGTTCGGCGTCTCACCCATTTCAGCCTCATCATCTGCCTCATCCCTTTTGTTTAGCAAATGCCCTACTTTTGCTGGAGCACTTTTATTCCCCCCCACCCACCCAGGAGAGGGTTGATTCCACCCCCTCTCCCCTCTTTTTTTTAACAGCTTTTTCTACCTCTTAAATAATTCCCTTACACCGATTCCTCCTGCCTTTATTTCCCTGTTTCGTTCCCACCCATTCCTCTGCTGGGCCAGCCTCGGCGGGCTCTGCCTCTCTCCCAGCGCTGAGACTTGGGTTTATTTATTTGATTCCCTTTCCCTCACAAATCTTTTGGGTTTTGAGGGGGTTTCAGTGCATTTATCAAAGGAGGGAAGAGTTGGTGCAGGGTTCCGTCCACCCACGGTGGTGTGCTGGGGGGTGGTTGGCATCTCGGTGGCCAAGCTGATCGGGTTATTGAGGTTTTTGAATTCCCCAGACTTTTTTGGCCAAAAAAATTCACTCTTCAACGTTTCCCCAGTGCTCGCAGTTGTTGGAGGGAAATCCCCACCAGGCCCTTGGTCCCTCACCCCAGCAAAGAGGGAATTTGGTCCCCTAAACGGAGTTTTTTGGAGCTGCCTGGGGACCACTCGAGCAAATTATTTCCTCTCAGAGGGAAGGAAAAAGCGAGAGGAGGACGAAGCAACAAAAGATTTTGTTTCCAAATATTGGATTAAGGGACGTGAAGGGAAAGGAAACCTTGGAGGCAAAACAGAGCCTTTCCCTCCAGCTGAGGCAGGGCAGGAAAAAACCCCTCGGGGAGAGGATCCTGAATCCCGCCCTGGGTGGTTTGTGCAGGGCTCTCTTTGCTCCGAACTCGACAGAATCAGGAGCTTTTTGCTGTTGAGGACAATTTTCCTAACGAGGGCAACAAAAGATGTCAGGAACATTCAAGCTTGGGTTTGGAAAACAAACCTTTCCACGGAGCCTCCCGAGGGTCCGAAACCGGTGTTTCCTCGGCTCACAGTGACACCGTTCCGTGGGATTCTGGGGGGAACAAGCGATGCTTTAAGATGAAAGGGATGTACGGCACATCCCTGTGGGTGCCCAGAGCTGAGTGGGAACGGCAGGACAAGCACACAGAAAACTGGGGCAGCACGTCCTGAGGGGCCCTGGTGGAGGGTGGGGATGGAGGGAGGGATCCAGCCAGGGAGGATCCATGGATTCCAGGGGTCTGGCTGTAGTTCCTGTTTCCTCTCATGCCACAGGAGGGGACAGGGAGGGTGAGGATGGAAGGAAGGATCCAGCCAGGGAGGGTCCATGGATTCCGTGGGTCTGGTGAAGCTCCTGCTTCATCCCATGAGTGTAGGACACGGAGGGTGAGGATGGAGGGAAGGATCCAGTGAGGATCCATGGGTTCCTCCCATGAGCGTAGGACAGGGAGGGTGAGGATGGAGGGAAGGATCCAGCCCGGGAGGATCCATGGATTCTGTGGGTCTGGCTGTAGTTCCTGTTTCCTCTCGTGCCACAGGGGGGTACAGGGAGGGTGAGGACAGAAAGAAGGATCCAGTGAGGATCCATGGATTCCTTGGGTCTGGTGAAGCTCCTGCTTTATCCCATGAGTTGGGACAAGGAAGGTGACAGTGGAAGGAAGATCCAGCCAGGGAGGATCCATGAATTCCGTGGGTCTGGCTGCAGCTCCTGCTTCCTGCTGTGAGTGTGGGACAGGGAGGGTGAGGACGGAAGGAAGGATCCAGTGAGGGTCCATGGGTTCCTTGGGTCTGGTGAAGCTCCTGCTTTCATCCCATGAGTTGGGACAAGGAAGGTGACAGTGGAAGAAGGATCCAGCCAGGGAGGACCCATGGGTTCCTTGGATCTGATGAACCTCCTGCTTCATCCCATGAGCGTAGGACAGGGAGGGTGAGAATGGAGGGAAGGATCCAGCCAGGGAGGATCCATGGATTCCAGGGGTCTGGCTGCAGCTCCCATGAGTTGGGACAAGGAAGGTGACAGAGGAAGGAAGGATCCAGCCAGGGAGGATCCATGGATTCCGTGGGTCTGGTGAAGCTCCTGCTTCCTCCCATGAGTGTAGGACAGGGAGAGTGAGGATGGAGGGAAGGATCCAGCCAGGGAGGATCCATGGATTCTGTGGGTCTGGCTGTAGCTCCTCTTTCCTCTCGTGCCACAGGAGGGGACAGGGAGGATGAGGATGGAGGGAAGGATCCAACCAGGAGGATCCATGGGTTCCTTGGGTCTGGTGAAGCTCCTGCTTTCATCCCATGAGTTGGGACAAGGAAGGTGACAGTGGAAGGAAGGATCCATGGATTCCGTGGGTCTGGCTGCAGCTCCCGCTTCCTCTCGTGCCACGGGAGGGGACAGGGAGGGTGAGGATAGAAGGAAGGATCCAGCCAGGGAGGGTCCATGGGTTCCAGGGGTCTGGTGAACCTCCTGCTTCCTGCTGTGAGTGTGGGACAGGAAGGTGAGGATGGAAGGAAGGATCCAGCTGGGGAGGATCCCTACAGAGGCAGGGAGAGCGCAGGGTTGTGGGCGGGAGAAAGCACTGGCTGGAGGTGGAGAAAGGAATTCCAGGTGGGAATAACTCCTCTGCAGCAAAGCCAGGGAGAGTGACACAGGGACAGGGAGCTGTGCTGGGCGGGGACATCCGGGCTCGGAGCAAAGCACGGCTCAGGAGTTGGGATATGAAAGGTGGGAAGAGAAAACAGGGACCCAGCATGGGATGAGGGCTGGGAGCAGGGGACAGAGGGCAGTGTCAGCTTGGCCAGGCTCTGCTGGGGACAAGGACGTGGCCTGGGGAGTCCTGTGGGTACCTGGCACTCCGTGGGAATGTGAAGGATCAGGATTGACCTCTCCTGCCTGGGAGGACGATTTTTAGGGGCTGCTCTGCCCCTGTGACAAAGAAGCTGCAAGGAAAACTCTCCCTGGGTGCTCGGGGACTTTTCCTTCCTCAGCCCCTCGTCACTGGCTGGGCTGCAAGGTGGGATTTGAGCGAGGGGAGAAGGGATCTGGTCGGGATGAAGGTGCTGAGCTCCCCTCTGCTGCCTGAGGGTCCAGCCCTGAGCACAGCATGCAATTCCCAGAACTCCAGGAGGAAAATCCGGGAGGATCCCTCCCTTTCCCAGCACCTCACAGCTCGCACAAGTTGTTGGTGCCGCTTCCCCTGACACAGGAAGGCAAAAAGGAGCCCTGGTGGGAAGCAAGCCGGGAAGCAAAGGAAGGAAATGAAATCATCCTCCTCCACAAGGCACCAGAATTCCCAAACCAGCCAGGATCCAGCTCAAAAATATTCCCAGAGCGTTCGGGGGGGTTGGTATCCGGGTGTGACACCACTGCTGGGATGCATGACGCTGCTGAGTGCTGGCCGTGCCACAAACCCACGGACAGGCACCTCTTCCCTTTCACATTCCAAGGAGCTGGAAATGCTGGGAATGCCAGGAAGGCTGGGAATGGGACTGCCAAAGGTGCAGCAGCCCCGCTCGGAGCTCGCAGATGTTGCTCCTCCCGCTCCACCAGCGCTCACTGCTTCCCAGATGTCCCTGGCTAATGAGCAGCTCCTTCCCCCCGTTCCAGGGGTCATCCCGGGTCTGAGGGGTTTCAAAATATCCATGGATTGTGCAGCTCGGCACAGTTTTGCTGTGCGTTGGGGAGTTCTGGGCTGGTGACTGACCAGGAGGTGGATTTGGGGAGCATTTTAAACTCCTTTTTAAACCTGGGATGAAGCAAAAGTGTTGATCACGATACATCCATCCCTTTTCCTCCAGCAAACTCCACGGATGCTGCAGCCACAGGATTCACCCATCCTGGCGGAGGTGGGCTGGGAGATCCCAAATCATCCCATGCAGGAGGTGGTGAGAGATCCCAAACCATCCCACGAATGGGATGGATGGAGAGATCCCAAGTCAACCCATGCGGGAGGTGGATGGACAATCCCCAAACCATTCCATGCAAGAGGTGGATGGAGAGATCCCAAACAATTCCATGCAGGAGGTGGGCTCAGAGATCCCAAACCATCCCACGAATGAGGTGGATGGAGAGATCCCAAGCCATCCCATCCAGGAGGTGGTGAGAGATCCCAAACCATCCCACGCAGGAGGTGGACGGAGAGATCCCAAACCATCCCATGCATGACCCCATTCTGGGATTGCCACCACCCCATCCCACCTGGATGGACATTCCTGGCCGCTTTTCCTGCTCCCCATAAGAGCCCTGCAGTGGCTTTGAGCGAGCCCAAGGAAATTCCCATGGGATGGGAGCTGGGCGGATTTGGGAGCTCGGTGCCCTCAGTCTCCGGGTCCTGGTGGGGTTTCCAGGCTGAGCCCCACCCCGAGTGGAGACAGTGTTGCAGCAGGGTTATCCTGAAGGGAAAAGCCTCCTGCTTCCCAAATCCGGAGTTTCCCTGCTCGGGTGCCAAAGCTTGGCCACCATCCCAACATCTCCGGGTGCTGACACCCTGCTTGTCCCTCTGCCTGCACCACCTGAACGGCCCCGGGATGGCTGGAACCCACAAGAGGTGGAGATGAGGGGTCCTGTGGGGTCTTCATCCCCCTCCCCTGCATACCCCTGGGCAGGGAATGCCCCGCTCCTGTCCTTGGGATGCCCGTGGCCACCTCAGGGGCTGTGCCCAGCTCTCCTTGCAGATACCCGGGCTTGCTCTGTCCCTGTCCCTTGGAAACTCTGTCCCTGCCCCATCGCCAAAGGGGGAAAACACCTCTGTCCACCCTTCCTGGACGTGAATCTTGCTGTCACTGCTGCTCCAGAGGATGAAGGCGACTCCTGCCACCATCCAGGTCACCCTCGAGCTCCAAAACAGCCCGACCCGAGCACGTGGGCAGCCAAAGCCATTTCCCCACTCCCTCAACCCCAAAGGAACAGCAGCCACGGCCCCCATGCGCCAGCACCTCATGGGACACGCGTGTGGGACAGGGATGGGGTCACAGGGCTGTCCCCGGGCTCTGCCCCACAGCCCTGAGCAGAGCTGTGCTGCCCTAATTAGAAACCCCCAAATTAATCAGTGCGCTGCAGCTCTGAGAAGAGCCTGTGTTGTTCTGCACTGACCTGAAAGGATTTGTCAGCGGTCCCTGCCACAGTGCCGGGGGACGGTGTCTGCTCCCATTCCAGCTTTCCCTTCTGGTCTGGGCTTGGGTTCCCTGAGTTGTTTTTTTTTTCCCAAAGAAAAAGGGGTTTGTTTGTGTTTCTCCTTCCGCAGCAGGAAATTTCCAAAGGAACAGCCGCTTTCAATCAGAGTCTGTCCCTCTGAACAGGCCGGTGAGATTTGGGGTGATTTTCCCCGTTTCTTTTTGAACTTCTCTGGGATGAGACTCGGGAAAAGTGGAAGCAGGGTGTGGGGTCAGCACCCTCAGCTCTGTGCGGGGACAGACACGAGGGGACAAACCCTGGTGTGAGAACTGCCCGGCAGCCAGACTCCTGCCCTGTGACAGACCCAGGGAAGTGGCCTCGGGGTCTTCTTCCCTCCGCTTCAGCCTGAAGCCCTGACAGCTCCGGCTGTGCTGAGAGCTCCTCACCCCAAACAGGGCACGGAGGCCCTTCATGGTCTCAGCCGAGGCTCAGTGCTGGGTTCTGATGGGGACACTGGGAGCACAGGTGGCGGTCAGTGTGTTCTCCCCGGTGACAAAGAGGAGACGGCTCCAGGGGAGGTTTAGGTTGGATATCAGGGGAATTCATGCCTTGGCTGAAAGGGTCGTCCAGCTCTGGCAAAGCTGCCTGGAGCAGCGGTGGAGTCGCCATCCCTGCAGGGATTCGAAAGCAGCGTGGATGTGGCACTTGGGGACACCTTCGTGGTGGCCTTGGAACATTGAACTCGATGGCCTTGGAGGGCTTTTCCAACCTAAACCACCCCGTGATTCCATGCCCGCGGTGCTGATGCTCCTACGGGGAAAAGCACCACGACCCATCCCCGTTTCTGCTTCCTGCCCTCCTCCAGGCTCACCCCAATCCCTCAGTCCATCCTCACTCCCTGGGAATGGGGATGATGAGCAGGGCATGGAGCGACCCTGAGCAGAGGTGGGAGCCTGGGATTGCCCCATCCTGCCCCGCTGTCGCTGTCACTGCTGAAAGGCAGCAAAAAGGGAGGCATTTACTTTGGGATGGCCGTGGAAAATTCAGCCGAGGGTGAGGTTTGGGAATGTGGGAGCTGCTGAGCGTCGTTTCCTTGCTCAGACCTGCACCGAAGCAGCTCGGGGATGTTAACTTAAAGCAGTCTGGGGGTGTCACACCCGATCCCAGGTTTGCTCCGTCCCAGAGCGACGCTCATGCTCTCGAGGGCAGAGCTGCAGCTTCTCCTTCTCCCCGCTGGGCTCCCACCTCTGGGAAGGTTCCGGCAGCAGCTCGAGGCTGGTGTTTGAAGAACGCGTTCGATCCGCGCCGTGCGATTTGGGGAATTGCAGGGGGGAGGCGGCGGCAGCTCGGGATATTGGGGGTAAAATAACATCAATAACGGAGAGGGCGAGGAGGGAACGAGCCGGGGCTGCCCGTCAGCTGGCTGATTTAGGATTCACTTTGAAAACCCACTCCCCTTCAGGGGAAACACGTCCGTGCCCCGCCGGCATCATCATCCCCCCCCGGCCCCGCTCCGGGCGCTCCCGGCAGGAGGAGCTCGGGAAGGGAGGGAAGGGGAGGATTGCGGGAGCAAAGCGGAGTTTTGGACAAATCCCTTCGGGAGAGGGGCTGGGCCGGCAATTCCCGCTGGATAAACGGAGTGTGGGTGGCCCCGGGCTTTGCGCTCGGGGTGTGGTCGGGCTTTGGCCAGCGGGGAGGGACAGAGGCTCGCCCTCAGCGCGGGGATCCAGGCGCATCCCTCTGGGAAGAGCTTCAAAGGCTCTCCCGCCTCAAACGCCTTCCCTGCTCGTAGCCTCTGCTTCGCGCTGTCGCTTTTTCAAGCACCGCCTAATCACGCTAATTAACAACTTCTGGGGTAATTCTTGCTGGCTTCCACCAAACCGAAGTCAGCTTTTTATCAGCGCTTTGCCGTGGCTGCGGCGTTTGCTCGGGTCCAGCGCGGCCTTGGGCGTTATCCCACCCTGCTTCCAGCGCCGGGCGCTCCTTCCCCGGCCGCTTTCCTCTCCGCGAAGGCGACGCCACGGGATGATGCGGTTTGGAATTGCCCTTTCCAGCCAAAATTGATCGTTCTGCCCTTTGATCCCGCTCTCTTCTTGCCTCCCCTTCCCCTGTGGCAGCAGGAGAGTCAAGGGCTGCTGGGACGGGTCAGGACAGGCCCACAGGTGGCTTTTTCTCCCCAAAACCCATCTCTCGGAGCTCACACACCCTCCTGCTCCATCCTCGTGGAGGCTGGGGGAGAAGGAGGCTCTCGGGCCCATCAGACATGGAATGGGAGGCTGCATCTCTCTCCCTCACCTCCCACGGGGGGAAGTGGATGTTTAATCCCAGATTCCTGCGGCTGGGGGGCTGAGAAGGTTTGGGGGTACCCCACGAATCGCTCCAGATTTTGGCCGTGGTGTTTGGGGTCAAAATCCCCCCTGCCCCACGTCCCTCCCACCGACACGCGCAGGAAACGCAATGGGAGAGGCTTAAGGGTGTTTTTGGCACAGTTACTGAGATTTCCCGGGGGAAATTCCTGCTGGAGAGCCAAGCCACCCTTCGCTCCCTCCTCTCCCCGCTGTCCCTCGCTGCTGCCGGCGGCGGCCGTGATGGATTCCCGGTGTCACACCGGGGCAGGTCAGGGCCCGCGCCCCCAGCGCCGGCCGGGCTGCGGGAAAAGTCACCCGCGTCAGCGTCACGGTCATTAATCTTAATTAGAGGTGCCAGGGCGGCTCGGAGCCCGTCAACCGCGGCTCGCCTCGGCTGTCAAACCCAGCTCCCGCCAGGCTGAGCCCCTCCGTGCCCAGGGAAGGGGCAGGGAGAAGGCGGAAAGGGTGGAAATTTAGGCAGAGGAGGAGAGCAGACACCTGGGGTTTTTTTAAGAACACGGATGTCGCAGCGCGCTCTTGCTGTCACCCTCTGCCTCCCCGTCCCAATGTCCCCCCACCCCCTTTCGCAGCCCCAAAAAGGACCCCAAGGCAGCAGCACCACACCACGGTTAAAACCCATCCCTAACTTGTTTTTTCCCAGCAATTACGAAAACCTCCAAGATTTTGCCTCCACCTGGCACGCTCCCCCATCTCTGCATTCCCAAAATATTCCGGGGGGTGCTTCCCAGCTGCCCGGCCTTTTACAAAGGCAGAAAAAAGCTCCGATTCCAGCGGCTGCTCAGTGCAGGAGAGTTGGCTGCTGCTTTAGCTGGATCAGCTTGGAAAACGTATCCTTCAATCGGTTTAAACCCTTAGGCTTGATGTAATTTCACTTCTGCCTTCTCTCTGAGGTGCTTTTACGGCTGCTATCTCTGAGTATTTACAGCAAAGCGAGGAGAGACTCGGCTCCGTTTGTCCCCGCCACGGGTGGCAGCTCCAAGGCTGGCACGAGGGGTTTTTCCAGGGATTCTGGCACGGGCAAGGAGCGTCTTTCAGCACCAGCAAAACCTCGGGCCTGGGCAGGAGCTGGTCCTTGAATGCTCCCATCTCGGGTTTTTCCTCCTGGGAGCTGAATTTGCAGCTCCTCGCGGGGGTGCTCCCTGGTTTTTGCCAGCCCTTCCACCCAGGTTTCAGGAGGAAAAGCCACTGTGGGGATGAGGAAGCTGCAAATCAGGCGTGCTTGCCCCACGCTGAGAATTCACACCTGGAACCGAGCTCGGGGTTTAAATCGGGTGTCTAAAAACCGGAGTTGGGCGTGCGCTTAATCCCAGCTCCGCCAGGCAAAAGGGCGCTGCCTAAAGTTCAGCAGGAGCTTAGACTTAAACCAAGCCAAGTGCGCCGAGCCCAGCCCCGCAGCGAGCTCCTGAAACGGAGCTAATTGCGCATTGTGCGCGGCGGGCGGGCCCTCGCCTCCAAAATCACCACAATTAACCTCTTGGGAAGGTTCCGCGGCAGCTGCGCCATCGACGCCAGCGGTGCTTCCAGCTGGATCGCGCAGCGCGGTGGGATTTCGCTCACTGGATCAAAAAGGGGTTTGTTAGAGCAGCCCCAAGCTGTGTTTTGGGTCTGTGGGGTGAGTCTGAGCAGGACTCACAGCTCAAAACCCACAGGGGAGCAGAGCAGGGAGAGGAGGAAATGATGGAGCCTGCACCCTGAAATTGGGGAGATTTCTGCATTGTTTGTGCTTCCCTGGATCTTTCCCGACATCCAGGGCATCGCTGCTGTCCCCGCTGCGGGCGGGAGCAGCATCATCCCTCTCCTGCCACCGCTGCTGGGCTGCTCAGGGTGGCACCTCCAGTGCCGCCCTCGTGTGCCAGGGCTGCAGGGTCACCCTCAGGCAGCCGGGGTGTGGCAGAGCCAAAGCGTCACTGCAGCAGAGTTGTGACTCCTGGGGATGTCCATCCCCGCTGAGCCCCGCGAAGCTGCTGGTCCCAGATCCGAGGGCTTCCAACTCCATCCATCTTCTCTTCCCTGTGGGTGAAACCCATCCTAAAACCCATCCTAAACCCATCCTAAACCCATTCTAACCCATCTTAAACCCATCCTAAACCCATCCTAAACCCATCTAACCCACCCTAAACCCATTGTAAACCCATCCTAAATCCAACCCTAAACCCATCCTAACCATCCTAAATCCACCCTAAACCCAGTCTAAACCCATCCTAACTCCACCCTAAACCCACCCTGTGCCCATGCAAGACCCTGTAAGTGTTTTTATCCCACCCTGCAGATCCCTGTGGGCGTCTGGGGTGGGAGTGGGAGGTGCAGGGATTCCCACGGAACTGCCTCTGGTTCCAGAGGGGCTGGGATGGATCCGGAGGGGTTGGGATCACCAAGACGGGGGTGAAGGGGTGGAGAAGAGGCAAAACCCTTTTGTTGCCACCAGAGAGTCCAAGATGGGACTTGATAATTCAAGTTATTCACCTGCACAGCCCCAGAACTACCAGGACCTTCTCCAAAAAGCCGCTCTTGGGCTCTGACAGGTTTCCAGCCAACCCTCCCTTCCCAGACATTTTCGAGCAGCCTGGATGGACAAAACGCTCCAGGTTTGGAGGCAGAGACGGGAAATGGCCACAGCCACACAAAACTTGTCCTGGGGTTTTGCAGCTGCGCTTTCCTCCCCGTTCCGTGGAAGGCGCCGCGAGGGACGCCCGCCACGCTGCTCTGTTTCCTGGGACAACGTCCGTTTGTCCATCCCTCCGTCCGTCCCTCTGTCCGTCCCTCCGTCCGTTGCGTCTCAATTCAGCCACGAGCCTGGACCACGCAGATGCAGGGGAAGTTGTTAATGTGGCAAATGGAATCCATTAATCAAGAGGGAAGAGAAAGCCCTGAAAGGAAGGGCTCTCGTTTGTCCACTCCCTGACACCTCTGACGGGGCTTTTGTTTGCCTGCGCCTTTGTCTCGCGGAGGCAGAAATTCCAGGACGGAGCAGAGTTGGAAATTCCCGGAGGAGGAAGCCAAAATCGCCGTCCCCACATGGCTTTGCATCCTGCAGGCTGGGGAGGTTGCTAAGTGACAGCGTTTCTGCTCTCACCGCGAGAACCTGGGCGCTTGAAAGCCAGAAAATGGCGATTTAAGGACACGGTAACTCCTGGGCTTGGGAGGCTCCTTGTTCCATGAGGAACAGGGGGAATTCCAGGCGGGAATTTGGAGGGGATGGCCGGGAATTTGGCCTTGGCCTGCAAACAGATTGTCGCCAGTCCAGTGGTGGAAAAACCCAGTTCATCCTCAAATTCTGACCCTCAGGATCTTCCCTGTGCTGGCAAATCCGGAACGAATCCCAACGAAGGGATCCAAACCCCTCTCCCTGCTCCGAGACCACAGCACTCAAACCCCTTCCCGGCCTTCCAGAGACGTGGAACGGAGCGAGGGACGCAGCAGCGCGCCCAGGGATCCGCGGGCATCCCTCAGGGGGTTCCAGCCCAGTTTGAGCCTCAGGGGTGCCGTGCCTCAGTTTCCCTGCCCGGTGTAGGGACAGCCACATGCCGCACCCGGGTGCCCAGGCCCGTGGATTGTGTCCCAGGTGCGATGCTGAGGAGCTGATCCCGATTTTACTGAGGAGCTGATCCCGATCTTACTGCGGAGCTGATCCCAATTTTACCGAGGAGCTGATCCCGATTTTGCTGAGGAGCTGATCCCCATTTTACTGAGGAGCTGATCCCGATTTTACTGAGGAGCTGATCCCAATTTTACTGACTGTGACGCAGGACCGTGCGGAGCTCCCTGCTCTGACGTTTCTTTTTGCTGGAATGGAGGTGACCCTCAGCGCGTTTCCGTGTGATCCCAGCCCCTGGAACCAGCAAAACCCCACCCAAGCGCCCCAAAGAAACCCCTCAGCAAGAAAAAAACCCTCCCAAGTCGTAAAGATCCCCAAATTCCCAGTTTTTCTGTGGGGAAGGGGAGGATTTTCACGCAATGAGCCGGAGCAGGAGGCTCTCCCACAGAGCAGGACCCTGAGCTGCCTCTCCCTGAGACCGAACCCTTAAAACTGCCCCCAAAAGGGGTCATTTCCATGCTGGAGGGCTCATCCTCCTCTGGGCATGCTGGATTCCACGCTTTTGCAGACCCCAGCTGTTTTTCCAGAGGTATTTTGGCATCTCCAGCTGTTGGCAGAGCAGAGCCAAGGCCATTCCTGCCCGAGACCTCCACAAACTCAAAATCTCCTTCCCAGCTACATCAACAACAGATTTATTTGGGCTTTTTCTCCTTCCTGGTTCTGGAGTTGTTCAGAGAAAATAAAAAAATCACTTTCCGGAGCCATCGTCTGCGCTGTGCCTCTGTTCCAGTCAAAATCGAAAGGGCTCGGGTTGATTTCCAGCTTTTTAAGGCGAAAAAAAATAAAAGCAATCAAAGGACGTGTCAGGGGGGAAGAAACTTCAGATCAAAGGATTGGGGCGGCTCGTTGCGAGCCAAGGAAACGTGTCAAGAGGAAATATTTTTATTTCTGAACGTGGGGGTTTTTTTTCCTGCCCTTTTTTCTCGTGGAGTTTTCAACCACGAACCGTCGGGGATAAATCCAAGGGGCTTGGAGCGATCCTGGGATGGTGGAAGGGGGTGAAGGTGTCTCAGAGGGGTGGGATGAGAGGATTTTTGAGGTCCCTTTCCAACCCAAACCATTCCACGATCCCTGGTGGGCATCTGGGGTGAGGAGTGGGAGGGTGCAGGGATTCCCCACGGAGCTGCCTCTGGTTCCAGAGGGGCTGGGATGGATCCGGAGGGGTTGGGATCACCAAGACGGGGGGTGAAGGGGTGGAGAAGAGGCAAAACCCTTTTGTTGCCACTATAGAGTCCAAGATGGGACTTGGAGATGCCCAAGGGCTTCTCCCAGCTCGTGTCGCCTCTCCAGCTCCCTGGGAGCCTCCAGCTCCATAAATCCCCGCCTGGGTTACGCCGATCCCAGAATTTTCCCCACTCCACTGCCGGTACAACTCAGAGAATCCTCCCCTTTCCCTAAGCAACCCCAAAACCATCCCAGCAGCAGTTATTCCTCTTTTTTTTTTTTTTCCCCCACTGCTAAAACCGGGAACTTCGGTTCCCGCAGCCCCAGACTGGGCCGGTGTTTATCAATCTGCCCGGTGGGGTCCTGGCAGATAAAACGCGGAGGGCTGGGCTCCCGGAAAGCAGCGGGGTCATTTCCACGGCATGGATCGATCGGGGGCAGAGCTGCTGCTGGCTCAGCACTCCGGACCCCCGGATTTCATCAGCGGAGTGCTCAGCCCTCGGCTAATTGCATTTGCCGTCGTTAGGGTGATCTATGGCTCCTCCAAGAGCCCTCCCGGCTGGGATTTCAGCAGGAACAGCGAGCCAGAAAGGCCTGGAGCTGCAAGGTCGGGCGGGAAAAGGAATCCCGGGGTGTTGGGACAGCAAATATTGGGATATTTCTCCCTAGGGATGGCAGGGAGAGAGCCGGAGCTGAAGTTTGGGCAGAGGGAGGGTTTTGTTTTTAACTTTCCTTGCAAAAGGGCAGAAGGAGACCTTGCAATCCCAGGGTCAGGGAGGGTGTGAAAACTGGCCGGGATTAATTACCGAGCATCCAATCCCTGCTGCATTAATTAGGCTGCATCCCAAGCCGCAGCCCGAGCCTGCTAAGGATGGGGAGGTAAACTGAGGCACGGGTGGGCGAGGCTTTGTCACAGAGCCACCCGGGGGGGCTCGGAGGGGGCTCTGCACCTTGTCCCTGTCGTGCTGGATGGTGGCAGAGATGCTGTTTCCATCCCCAGTTTGGTATTTCCAGATGTAGCTCATTTAAGACGTCTTTTCCCCTCGATCTGGAAAAGAAAAAAAAAATCTGGGGAAAAAAATCTGGAAAAATAGCTGGGGGAAAAAAAATCTGGGGAAAATATCTGGAAAAAAAATCTGGGGAAAAAATCTGGGAAAAAAATCTGGGAAAAAATCTGGGAAAAAAAAGCTGGGGAAAATAATCTGGAAAAATCTGAATTTTTTCCTCCATCCATTGGAGCAGCTCCTTTGATTTCCAATGAAGACAAAAAGAGAGCTACAACAACAACAACAACCAAAAAAGCAGCTGTAAACCCACTAATTTGCAAGGAATGAAGATCCACGGGTTTTTTTTCCTGGCCAAAAGGCTTTGCTTTCCCTCGGCTGGCACAAAAATATCCTCAATTTTGGCGCCAAGCATGAGGAGAGCCCGGGAGCTCAGCTGTGCCTCAAAAATCAGATATTCGGGAGGCGTTTCACCCCACGGGAGGGAGGAAAAGCTCCAGAACCCACAGCCTGGTTTTCCATCATGTCCAAGAGGAGCCCTTTGCCGGGAGGGAGCGCAGACGGATAACTGGGAGCCGTGTCAGGCGGGTCAGACGAGCTGCTCTTCTCTGACCTTTAAATCCAGCAAAATTGGGGCTTTTCTGCAGCCAGGCCGCCGGGACAGCATCTGCTGCCTGCCCTGCCCTGCCCTGCCCTGCCCGGCTGTGCCCTGGAGCCGGGAATGGCTGGAATTATCCCAACCATCCCAGCCATCCCTCGGGGGTGCGAGCGCTCCAGAGCGGAGCGGGGAGAGGGGCACAGGGAATTCTGGC
>JACSVZ010000021.1:3454058-3464441 GCA_014706295.1 Lycocorax pyrrhopterus obiensis | reverse complement strand
AATGATCCAAAGAATGTACCAAGAATCATACCTAACTGGGAAATAAGACCAAGCTTATATCAAGTGTCATCTAGGCAAATTTTGAGAAACCTCCAACACCCTCTTGGGAAAGAATACATCCACTCCAGGCTGGAGGATCAGGACTGTTTCTGTAAAAAGTCCTCATGTTTTAACCTTAGTCTGTGACTTGTATAAAAAGAATAGACTGTATCCTAATCTCGAGATATCACACCTCTATCATGCTAGCTGGGTTAAATGTAAATACATAAATTTAAGAATTAGTACTGCAGTCACAAAAACAGCACCCTCATTGCATGAGTGTTAAATAACAAATTTATTCCCTACCTAAATAGAACTAGGAATAGCCAAGATAATAACTTTGCCCTGGGATGGGAATTACTAGTGCCTGTTGAGTGGGAGGTACTGAGGAACGGTGGGAAAAATTACAGTGCCAAAAACCCGATTTGCCTGGAAAAAGAGCAAAGGAGGTAACAAGGAAATAGAGGGCAAGACCGGATTGGCAACTATAAACTCGCCACCAAAAAGATCATATACACCTGCTGTGGGTAGCAACCCCATAGGCATGGGAGGTGGGGTATAAGCCATACCAGACCTCTATTATTCCTCCTTCTCGTTTTTTTGTCGCTCCCCTTTTGAGATACCGGCAAAATCATGTCGCAAGTGCTACCGAAAGCTTTACATGGAAAGAAACCGAGGTTCCTTTTTTATTACACACACCCACGTCAACAGTCACTGTTATAACCCATCCAAACTAGGTACCTGTACGCAAAACGGGAAAAAATACTGGATTGCAGAAAACTTAGAAGAAAAATGATAATAGGTGGGGAAATTAATGCCCAAAAGGAAAGATGGATTTGTTCACATTTTCCTTTAAAGGTAGGGTCCAAGATTTAGTAAAAGAACAAGTAGTAAACGAAAAGGCAAAGCCAACACAGCAATCTAATTCTGTGTTAACCCCACGCCAAGATTTATATACAAAACTTAAACAGCAATTAGAAAATTAAATGGATATCTCGAGATTTGGAAAAAACCTGTTTGTGGAATTGGGGAAGAATAAGTAAGGAACTAAAACGTAACCAACTGTTGGTCTGTGGGGAGCCTTAATGACAGAAAATAGCCATGGAAAGCAGTAGCTTAAGCCCAGTTAAACTCCTTAAATGAAACCGGACAAATATAAGAGGGGAGACCCGACCAGAAGGGTGGATTTTAAGTTCAACAGTGATAAGAGAACAATGTCTCTGGTGCACTGGAAAGAATTTTCTTAGTGAAGTAGGAAATACTCCCTGTAAGAGGTATAAAGCTAGTAATAAAACTTCTACATGGTAGATCCCAGAAAAACCAACTCTGTATTGGACCCAGAGAAAAACAGGAGGGAAAAATTGCAAGTATAATAACGAAACCAGACTTTTCAACGCAATGATACAGGCAAGAATCCTTATTTTAGGATCCCAGAAATACCAAAATTTTGAGACAATATAAATGAACAGAGAAATGATTATTGGAAAGCACCAGATGGCTTATTTGGATATGTGGAAAAGAGCATACCCAAAACTTGCCTCCCATGGAAAGGGAGTTGTACTCTGGGATCATACAGCCAGGATTTTCCTTTTACAGGATCAGATGAGAGATCAATTAAGAGTACCAGTTTATGAAGACCTAAAAGAAAAAACAAAAGGAATTGATTAGGGAATATCAAAAATGGAGAGATGAAGAATAGCCCCCTGAACGCATACTGGAAACATATAGGCCAGCCACCTGAGCACAAGATGGAGTTGGGGATATCGAACCCCGATTTATATGCTGAATCATATTATAAGACTCCAAGCAGTCGTGAGATAATAACGAACAAGACTGCCCAAGCACTGGAATTGATATCAAGTCAACAAAGCCAAACCCGAGCTGCAGTGTATCAAAACAGGTTGGCTTTAGACTATTTATTAGCTGAAGAAGGGTGTTTGTGGAAAATTTAATACATCAGATTGTTGTTTGAAAATAGATGACAACGGGGATGCCGTCCTAGATATAGCCAAAGATATCAGAAAATAGCCCATGTACCAGTCCAAAAATGGGAATCAATGTTAAAGCTAGCTGGTGGGATAATGTATTGGAAATAGAATGGTGGAAGAAGCTAGGCTTCTTCCTTTTATGCGCTACAGCTGGTTTGATATTTCTTCCTTGCTTGATCCCCTGTTTTATTCAGCTAATCACCAGCGTAGTCCAAGGTATGCAAGTAGTCACAATGCCTATGGACCCCAAATTAGCTACATCTGGAACGGCGCAAAAATAATGGTGTTAAAAAACAAAATAATATGGAAGATCCCTTTGAAGAAGCAAATTAATTTATGAAAAAAATGAGCAAATGATGGAAATCAGAAAACAAGAATTATTGCTCAAGCCAAATGATTTGTAAAAATAGGAGAGGGGGGATTGTTATAGATAGATGCTATAATATTGGCTTTCTGCAAATGTTAAAATGAGTGATGTTAAAGTAGCTTTTGTAGTAGATATTATAATAATAGCTTCTACAAATAGATGCTATCTATAAGAGTAGCTTGTTACAAATAGATGCTATATGTATAATGTAGCTTTGTTATGAAGATGTAGGGTTTTTTTTAACAATAACTAATGCCTTTATTTCTGTCATTTAACCTCAAACTTAGACATAATAGTAAAATAGCTATGCTTGTGAGCTGTCTGCTTGGTTAGATAACATCCAACCAACGTGTGTTGAGGACCCTGCTACTGACATGCCAACTATCAGCAACTACCATCTGCAGAAACCATGGACCAAAGCCCACTCTGGGGGTGAAATAAAACGGACGAAAAACCACAGCCAAGAAATGCGCATGCTCTAAAAGGGCGGACCCAAGGAGGAGCCATGCTAAACAGCTCCTGAGAAAAGTTTGAATATGTATAAAAGTTTGAATATGTATAAAAGTTTGAATATGCATAATTGTTTATGAATATGTAATAAGCTGATGTGTATGTAAAGGGTGTCTCCGAAGTAGCAGGTGTGCTCTTGGCTGAGCGCCAAAGCACCCAGCGCTGTGAATTTTGCTTTATTATCTTGTCCTTATTGTCCTTTATTAAACTTTCCAATCCTAACAGGAGAGCGAACCTCGTTTTTCACAACTGGCATTTTGGGTTTTTTTTTTCTGGTGTGGGTGTGGTTGTGGGGGGGCAAGGTCTGACAATATCTAGCATTTATTCACCATTTTTTCCCGTGACGCGTTGGCACTCTGTTTGTCAATAAATGGTTGGGTTTTTTTCACTTTCATCCACTAGTGTTAATCTCTCATTGGCTGAAAGGGATTGTTGGAACCACTTTTTAGAGGAAACACTCATTCCAGAGCATTTTCTCCTAAACTTGTCTCTAAACCAAGACATATATGCATACCAGTTGTATACTGTTGATCTTTGCACAATCCATCTGGTGGAGCACTGCCCATCCTAATACTGGCTAACAGATTGAAAGGTCCTTGGATTTTCACAGATTGTGGCTGTTGAATGTTTTCTATTTTTTTTAAGAGCTGGGGTCTGAGATAGTAATCCCTTTTCCCAGTCAGTGTGTTACCAAATTACCGAAAATGGTTGATAAGACTCCTTAACACCAATTTAGTGTTAAAGAGGGCATCATTTATTCAGGCGCCTGGAGTGGCACAGGGAACTCCTCCTAATGTGCCCCCCAGATTGTTACAAGTGCGTTGCTCATATACAGTCACTACATGCATATTATAATTTGCCCATTACCATAAACCCTCCCCAAGTTCCCCAAGTTCCCAAACTCAATCCGTAGCTAAATTCCTGAGACAGATGTCTTATTTATATCTTCCAACCATCCTTGCTGGGATAGCAGTTTCTGCATGCCTTGTTTCTCTGCTAAAGGTTCACAGACACAATGTCTTCTCTGCTAAAAGTTCACAATGACAGTGTCTCTGCTAAAACTCACAGTTACAGTACAAATTGAATTAACCCTTTTGGTATCAAGTGTATCTTTTTCAGTATCTTTTAATGCTGTGGAGCTGAACCCTACTAATGGTCATTTGAGTCCATGTGGACATTTCTGGAACATATTACCATAAGTCCCATGTTCAGCAAAACCCAATTTAGCAATTATAGGATTGCTTGGATGAACTGGCCCAAGTGATTGATATGCTTTTGACTCTTCTATCAGCCTTTGCAAAGCCTGTTTGTGACTGACAAACCACTCCCAGGTTTTTTCCTCATTAATGTGTAGGGTGTCCTGGGTTACAATGTGGGGTCTAACCAAACTATGTATTCTACTCCCATCTACATCACTCCCGATGAACTGTTAATGGGGGTCGTTTGCAACAGCTGCCCAGTGCACACCCAACCCCCCAGGATACAAGCTGGGTGTTAAACGAGAGGAGGCAAACCCTCAGAGGGGGTAATGTTTCTTTATCTTCACAATGACTCAGCTGGGGAAGCAGCAACACCACCCATCCTGAGGGGTCATCTCTGCTAATGGGCCATATAGGACTCAATGGCACCAGCAGAATAGGCAGCTGCAATGCCCATCAAAGACTCCTAAAATATCCTATGACTCACAGGATGACATCATTCATTGTGAAACTCCCCACCCTGGGGAGGTACTGAGCATTCCTGCCTGGATTTGAGGGTATATAATCTGGGGTGGGGTGGAGGACACCACCACCGCTCAACGGACCCGAGGAGGACCAGACCTTCCACAGAACCACCGCTTCTGGCAAGACTGCAACCATCAACTTCAACAGGACTACAACCACTCCTTAATCAGATTGCGACCGACCACCCTGACCAACGGGGTGCCAGGTTGTACTCTGACTTTGTGGTTTTAAGTCACTTTTTGTGTATCATTGCATTTATTGTAATCTTTCCATAAAATTGTAACTCCGACCTAAAATCTCTCTCAAGGTATTTGCATGGGGTTTATTTCTCCCTGCCTGGTTTACTTTCAAACCAGCACAAAGGGTCTTGCTATTATAGAAATCCAGGAACACAATTTCTCCCAGTATCCCAAGTACTCACGATCTTTTGATGTTCCTTGTTAGTAGTAGGGGTGGATATAGCATCCAATTTTGTAATGGTTTCGACTGGGATTACAGCCTGACCAGCAACCCAGCAGGTTCCCAGGAATTTTGCCTCTTTAGAGGGACCTTGGCATTTAATAGAGGGCACTTGTATCCCCTCATCATTTATTTCATTCCATATATCCTGTACTGTTTTTCTTACTGCACTTTTCACCTCCTACCAACACATCATCAATGTATTGATAGATTTGTACTCCGTCCAGGATTTCTATTTGTTGAAGGAATGCAGCTAAAGCATTGTGTGCTATCCTGAGTGAATGCTTATACCCTTGGAGCAGGCGATTGAAGGTATAAATGTTAAGATCCAATTGTTATTAAGGTTCTTTGGAAATTCCTCTGCCCGAATTAAGGTGTAAACGAGACCATATGCGAGTGACAATAGTAAGGGTTTTATTTGATGGTAAATATGAGAAAGAAAGAAAGAAAGAAAGAAAGAAAGAAAGAAAGAAAGAAAAGAAAGAAAGAAAATAGAGGGGGGGGGAGGGGGCAGAAAGAGTGACAGGGACAGAATAAGGAAAATATCACCACTCCATGGATCCCAAGATGTTCCGTTGATCTTCTGCAGCTGGTTCTTCTTGGTGGTGAAGGTCCCCCCGAAAAGCATAGAACCCGATGGGTATATATGCTCAGGCTAGGTAGGCATGTCTGGGCATGTCCCCCTGGAGGTGGCTGGGGGGGAGGGGGCAGTCTCTTACAGCAGACTCTGGGTCTGTTGCATCACGTGCAGTCCTGTGGGGCCAAGCCTCTCATGTGAATCTCGTGGATGTGCCCTGTGGGGTTGGGGGTTCCACAGCTGGGCCAGTTTGTGTAATCGGAGGATGGGTGTTTATTGCCTCTCACCAGAGGTTACACCATGCACCCAAAACCTCCTCCTCCCCCCTCAGTTGGGGGGAGTCTGTGTAAACCTGGCTTCTGTGAGCTGTGCTCTCCCCCCACCCCAAACACAGCCGGGGATAGTTGCAGCTGGTGGCATCCTTTTGTGGATGCATACCTTTCCCTCAGTCTGAGATAATCGAACAATGCGTTTCCCTTTATCTAATCAGTAGTTCGACTTTCAGTTCAAAGTCCCAGTCTTCAGAGAGGCTTCTTCGGTTGCAGCTTCTTTGTCATGAACAAAGCTTTCAATGTTTGAGGCATGAACTATTTTCAGTCTCTGACAAAGGTGTATTGTGTTCCTTCCCAAGTGAATGCAAGTTTGGCTTTATCTTCTTCCTGAAGTGGAACCATGGAGAACACATCTTTTACATCTAAAACTGCCATCAATTTATGTGTAACTGCTGGCAGGGTGGCAGTGAGACTAGCAATGTTTGGGACAGCTGCAGTGAGTGGTCCCATATTGGCATTCAGCCACTGATAATCAATTGTTTAAGTGCCAGCTCCTGTCTGGTTTTCTTACTGGCCAAACAGGAGAATTATATGGGAATGTGACCTAAATATAATACCCCTCTGTTCTAAATTTTAATTACTTCATTTATCCCTTCTTGACCAGCAGGAGGAATAGGGTACTGTTTGATATTAGTCGCAGAAGAAGCAGGTAAAACTGGAGCCATATTTAATACATTATTTTTTATTTTTTTTTTTCCAGAAAATTTATTATATGGAGTTTTTGTGGGCCCAATGAACAAACATTCCTGTTGGGCAATTGCCAAAATTTTCCTTTAAGGATATCATACCCTAAAATGTTTTCTTCATGATCTGCAATTGCAAATGTGTATGAGGTCATTCTTTTTCCCCAGGTAACTATAAATGGACTTTGGCAGTATAACATATAATATATTGTCCATTGAATCCTGTTAGGCAGACCCCTTTTTCTTTTAAAACTTAAGTTTAATTTTTCAGCATTTGTGAAGGTGTCTTGGGGTGACTCTATCATGTGTATCCCCTATCATGCTCTATGCCCAAAAAGTAATATTGTGCCTTTTCTGTGCCTTTAAACTGAGCTGGAGAAAGAAAAAAAACCAAACGAACGTTTCAAAACAGTTTCCCAAGGACACAGAGATTACACTCCTCTGCGTTCTCTGGCTGCAGGAGCACGGAGGGAGCACCCCTGCTTGCTTTCTTCAGCCAGCGGTTTGGGGTTTTTTTTTCTTCTCTTCCCGGCGTGAGACGGAAAGCTGCATTTTGTTTCCTGAGACTTTGGTTTTTTCCCTTCTTCTCTTCTGGACTGTTCAACAACATCAGAACACATCGGGAGAATTTTTCCCCGAGGCTCGGGGGGGTGGGCCCTCGCCGACCCAGCTCCGAGGAGGAGAGAGACCACACCTACAGAAGGACTCTGAAATCTTCCCAGGTTTCTCTCTATAGCGAGAGATTTCATTATTTAGCATTATTATCCTTTTCCTGTGTGTTTGTTAAATAAATAGTTCTTATCTCATTCACTTTCCTTCGAGGAAAATATTTTTTTTCCCCGAACCCTGTGGGGGAAGGGTGGTTGTAACCTGGTTTCCTCTCAGAGGATATATTGCTAGATTTTGGCCAAACCGGCACAAATACTTATTGGCGTAGTCGGCAGGATTCGAAGGAAAGTGAAAAAACCTGTACTAATTACATCTTGGTTTGAATTTAACTACTTTGTGTTGGGGTAAAGTAGTTACCATGTTGGTTGAGTTCATAATGTCTCTCTGGCTGGATATACTCACATTTTTTGGTCCCTAGGCTTGCTTGAGGTACTGGTGGTTTTTTGGTCCCCCTGTTTGCCTATCCACAACTTGGTCTGATCCTGTGGCTGATAAGAACTTTTACAGAGCAGGGCACGAATCCGGATTTCTATTTTGCTTTGCTCAGTGATAATGATTTATAAGAAGTCAACAGAGGTACAGGCAGTTGTTCAAAGTGTGTATGATAGGTCGTTTCTCCATCCTAACCCCAGTCCTAGTTTCAGTAGCCTGTTTTGGGAGTTTATTGGTAATTGCACTCAGTTTGTTAGAAGAGGAGGAGAGGGTTTCCCAGCCTTTCATCTCCCTCCCCTTTAAATTTGATACATTATCTTTTGAGAAGGTTCAGTTTCCCCTGGATGTTAAAGAGACCACTCCTAGTATTTATCTAGTAGCTTCCTTATATGGTTTGCAGCTTGTCTAGAATGAGGGCTCAGATTTCCAGGGTGACTGAGGAGACACCTGTCCCAGAGGTGGAAAATCCTGAGTGGGGTGGAGAATGGGAGGATATGGGCCAAATCCTGAAAAATTCTCTGACCCGATAATTTGCAATTACCCCCCTGAACAAATTCAGAACCCAGCTGAGGTGGGGAAATATCTGAAAGAGAAATACAATGACAATTCTAATGAGAAACAGCTCATCGCAATATGCTGGGCCTTGGCATATGCCTATCGCACACTGCTGGGTACTGTAGAGCAGCAGATAAAGGCAGAGGGGCAGGAAGATAAACCAGCAGACACCCCAGTCACTCAGGCTGCAGCCAAACCAGAGGGAGACACTAAGCCATTGACAGTTGCTCCTGTCACGAGGAAAAAGCACACAACCAAAACGATCGCCCAGTGAAAGATGATGATGATGCAGGGGAAGGAACCTCAAAACCACCAACTGACTCAGGCACAGAAACCATTACTGAGTCCCTGTCCATAAAGGACCTTCACAGCCTAAGAAAGGACTACACCCGACGGTCTAATGAATCCATAATAAGTTGGATGGTCCGTATTTGGGATGCTGCAGGTGATGATGTAATGCTGGACGGCGCTGAAGCGAGGCATTTGGGATCCCTGTCACGTGATCCAGCTATTGACCAAAGGATGATAAGGGAGGCTGACTCTGCCAGTGTCTGGAGACGGCTCTTGAGTGGTGTAAGAGATAGATATCTGTGTGCAGATGATCTCTATATGCAGCAAACCCAGTGGAAGACCATTGAACAAGGGATTCAATGCCTGAGAGAACTAGGGGTGGTAGAGGTTGTCTTCACAGATGACCCAGGATTGAGAAGTCCAGACCGGGCCAGAGTTGGTCCTTCATGTGGCGAAAGCTCATACAGCTTGGGCCATCAGAATATAAGTCTGCTTTAGCACTGATGAAACCAGATTACGGTGCAAATGAGACCGTGCAGGATATGGCAACGAAGCTCCGAGCATATGCAGACTCTGTGCATGGCCCAACACATGCGAAAATCGCAGCTGTGGAAACACGTGTGCAGAATTTGAAGAAGATAAGAGAATTCCAGGAACCTCAAGAAGAGAGGAGATGAAAGAGGGCTTTCTCCAAATCTCGGCAGTACAGATCCGAGATTCTGATACCCAACGAGGACGTTCCCTAGAGAGAAGGTACATCCCACGAAGTGAGCTGTGGAAATTCCTGTGTGACAGTGGGAAGACATGAAGAAGTGGGGTCCACAGCCCACTTCTGCTCTGGCAGCACGAGTGCATGAATTAAAGGAGCGCAAGTCTCAGAAAGAAATTTTACTAAAAAGAAAGTAGCTCCAGTTGCCCGTAGCCAATCTGCCGGAAATGATAGAAAGAAGGATAACCAGAATTAGAGGGGCCCTGCCTCTAACCAGGTAGAGGCCAGGGAAAACCGTATTTTTTGGACTGTGTGGATTCGTTGGCCTGGTACATCAGAACCACAAAAATATGATGCTTTGGTTGACACTGGTGCGCAGTGCACAATAATCCCATCGCAACATGTGGGGGTAGAATCTGTTTCTATACTGGTGTAACAGGTGGGTCACAAAATTTGACCCTAGTGGAAGCTGAGGTGAGCCTGACTGGAAATGAGTGGAAGAAACATTTCATTGTGACTGGCCCAGAGGCCCCGTGCATTTTGGGCATAGACTTCCTCCAAGGAGGGCATTTCAGAGACCCAAAGGGACTCAAGTGGGCTTTTGGAATAGCTGCTGTAGAGACAGAGGGCATCAGGCAATTGAATACCTTGCCTGGACTATCAGAGAACCCATCTGCAGTAGGCCTTCTGAAGGAGGAGAACAAAGAGTACCAATTGCTACCTCGACAGTGCATCGCCGACAGTACCGGACAACTCGAGATGCTGTGATTCCCATCCACAAGATGATCCGTGACTTGGAGAGCCAAGGGGTGATTAGCAAAACCCACTCACCCTTCAACAGCCCCATCTGGCCTGTGCGCAAATCTGAAGGAGAATGGAGATTGACTGTGGACTATCGTGCCTTGAATGAAGTGACTCCACCACTGAGCGCTGCCGTGCCGGACATGTTGGAGCTCCAGTACGAGCTGGAGTCCAAAGCAGCGAAGTGGTACGCCACTATTGACATTGCCAACGCCTTCTTCTCCATTCCTCTGGCAGCAGAGTGCAG